>CM075856.1:55788139-56253390 GCA_037975125.1 Latrodectus hesperus
TGCAGAAGGTCTTCAGGAGGGGAGGCGCGGACTCCTACTGTGCAGGAGTGCCTCATGTCCAGTCTGCGTCTATTGAAATTATAGCGTTAATCATTTTATCCATTTAATTAATAATTTTAAAATGAATAATGCGAGTTTTTCTTTACAAAAACTTGATACAGAGAACAGTTAAGTCATTTCAAACTATCATTTAAATGACCATTGTCATAAATATGTTTCTGTTTGCTGAAAATAGTTATGGCATGATTGAAGCAGTGCATTGTTTTCAATAAAAGTTTTTACTTCATGTTCTTAATGTCAAATTAAATACAATTTGCTTAAAGTGAACTTTTTAGAAAGTATGATGAATCAAAAAGCACTCTTATTATCGAGTATTGAAAAAAGAGAAGTCTATCTCATTAATTAAATAAACCATTCTCTTAAACCTTAGATATTAAACAGGTATGTTCTAGAACTTCTAGATAATATAGGATAATGTTTGCTTCAAAAATCGGATCTCATTCAAGTCATAATAATGTTTTTGTATTTAGCATAAAGAAGAATTAAAGCCAAAAAGTGCACCCTTAGAAGTTCCTGAACCAGAGATTCAGCTGCAGGAGAACATTGAAGCGAGTAAAAAGACGGTAGAACAGAAACGCAAAGAGCAGGCAGAAGATTTGCATTTACAAGATTTGACGTATGAAGAAAACTTGAAGAAAGAAAAGAAAAAGAAGGGCCACCATGGGGCGCACCATGCAGGTAAATCTATATTTTTATTATTCTTTTTTCAACTATATTTCTTCAAGGATCAAGAATAATAAACTCTTCCCTGGAGAAATTTTCCTCTGCCAAAGATCAGTTTATTATTTAGATATTCTTCCACTAGCGATGCATTTATTTCTACAAAACATAAATATTGCTTGGTGCATCATATGATAGAGGGTATTATTAAAAGCATTTGTAAATAGTTATTTTATGCCATCTATGTTAGTTTTTCAAACCAAAAGATCACTCTAATTTTAACTGAATTAAAGTAAATTTCAGTCTAGTTTTTATTAATAGGATGATAACCACTTAATACAGATATCAATTAATGTTCCTCTTCTACGCCAGAAAGATTCAATATTAGATACAGCCATATTAACTTTCTGCATTTTGGTTAAAATAGACGCAAATTTTATTAGTTTTAGAAAAACATTTTAGTTTTCATACGAGGAAATGAAATCGGTTTTTAAAATTTCTTTATGGCAATTAATCCCACTTGTCCAGCAAAGCTCTCTTTCACTGCTGACCATCCGCCCTAAAGGAAACGTGCAAACCATCTTGTGTCGTGTCTCAATCTGATATGCAAATCATTAGTATTGCAGCGCATGTGCACTTGATGAGAGACTCTTGTGCCACATATAAAAGGAGAAGTAATTGCAGATTTGAAGTACAGCAATGTTTTTTGTGCAGTGATTTGTTTCGTAAGCGGCTTAACTAATTCTGTATTATAAGATATCGCACGTCTTTCTTCAAAAGACGTCTGAAGTTTCTGAGTTCGCCTTAGTCTAGAGGGATTGCAGATTAGCCTTCAGAGCAATTGATGATCATATTGGATCAAATCAAGCAGCTGTAGTGCCGGAGGAACGGCGGACCGATGGAATCGATCGCACTTACCTCCCCCCTCGTTGCACTACTGCATGGGATGGAAAGCATCGCAGTGGTAAATTGTCAGCTGCATTACCATTCATAGCACAACAGTCTGTTATGTATCACTCGGTTTCCACTTATACAATTCGACGTCGCTTGCAGAAGAGTGAAATCTCTGCAATGCTCCAACTGTTCTTTTACCTATGACTCAAAACTTCAGCCGTGTGTGCCCCCAAAGATCTGATAAACGAGTGGCATGAAACAATGGAATGAAAGGGCATTATCGTTACTAATGGCTTGCGCTACTGATAGCAACACCACGATGGTCGGATTTGAGTTTTGAGACAGCTGGGCAATTCCGTTATGTATCGCCACAATGGTCCTGTTAGCGGCTGAGAGATTTGGAATGCTATTGGATTTCACTCCTGTATCGTTCTAGTACCCATTGGAGGTACACTTAAAAAATGGCTATTCTACATTTCTTAGATGCTGGAGCTCATAATCCTCCTTTAATTTCAGCGCATGTTTCAGCTATATTACAACAGGATAATACATGAAAATAAGTGGCAAACAATTTCTTCTTTATCATCAGACAATTTTTTTTGTCTGATTTTCTCCTGTTTTATCGTAAATGAATAAAGTGTGTTCCTTTTTTGCGTCATAATAACTGACTAGAGATACACCATCCGCTGCTATACCAGATCAACTTAGGCAGTATCTGAAAACTGCTTGTATTACTATACCCCAAAAATATAGCCAGCAATGGTAGCACACTGGCTAATGATTTTGCAGCATTTACAATTCACAGAAGGTTGTTTACAATCATTTGAACTTTGTATAACGTGTTGTCTGCCAAATAATATTTGCTGCTATACCTCTGATCTTACTTAGCGTATTTGGTATTCTCCAATGTAAATGATTCTTAAAAGTCACTTAAAAGTTATTTCTATTTTTCTGCTTTACACATTTTGTGTGACAGACCTGGTTGCTTAATTTATCTAGTGAATACCTTTATTTTCCAAAGAATTGATCTCAACAAGAATTTGCGCTGTCATCCATTAAATGAAAAGACAAACTCAGCACTTTGCGATCTTATACCTCACATCCTGCACAATATCATTTTCCCAAAACAATGAGAGATGTGCGAACGTGAAGCATGCCTCAATCAAACCTCTATTGTCATAATACTTGATTTTTAGGATACATGTGAACATACAATGGGTCCTTGGCTCTGCCTGTATAGAAATACTTTATGAATCACAGATCAGGCTCATTCAGTGAACTCATCAGCTAGAGAGAGAGAGAGATCCTGTGCTTCATTCTTCCTGAACCTTAATAAACCTACTCTCCTATTCACACAGATCGTGACACAAATAGCCTTCTCTCACGAAATTTGCTGAGGAAAATGACCGTCGACATTTGGTTTTACATGGCCACAGAATCACAAGAGAGTTCACGAGATAGTTGAGAAGCTGTTGTAGAGTTTTCTTTTGTGACTTGGTGTAGTGGTAGAAATTGGAGGTTTTGTCCATCTTATCCTCTCGATGACTCATCGTTGTCTTGAACTGTGCTTTGATACTGTTCGATTAGTTGAACACAACGCTGTGTCTTACACTGAGCTCCATATAAATCTTTACTAGAAACTAGGCTTCCATCTTTTTAATGATTCACTATCTCATTCCACCATCGAAACTTTGGTGATTTCTCATTTCTATTTTTCTGATTTGAAATTAAGCAGTTGCTAAAAGATAAATATATAGAAATAAACAAGAAATTTGGAAATGTGTCGCATTTTTCCTATTTGTTTTTGTCATATTTTACCACTTGTGTTTAGCCTTGCTTCGATCTTAAATGCATTTACACAGTTAAAACTTCGATATTAAAGCAGTACTTTTAAATTTCGATTAGTTCTTTCCAGAAAAAAATTATCAAAACGTGAAAATTCTTTTAACCATCAATGTACATCGCCTTTTTCCTACTTCACTTTTTTATTCACAATCAAATTTTAGTATTACAAATAATGCAGACCTCATATGTGAATAACAATTCATAATTTATGATTGTATTTCCATTAAGTAGACTTTGAATGCCTCCCAACTTGTCTAGTGGTCAGCGTTCCTGACTGCGGATAAGGAGGTCCTGGGTTCGAATCCCGGTTCGGGCATGGATGTACTTTCTCTCTCTATCTATCCTGTCTTTGTCCTTTCCTTGTATGAATGAGGTGTGAATGGTTGCCTACCCTTTAAACGGGTACCTATGGCATGTGTGTAGAGCAAAGTCGTACTTTCACCTTCATGATGCTCTGATTAAAAACGAAAGACGCTCCCAATTGACTTAAATTCGCATAGCCAAGGCATAGCGAACTTGGCTTGTCCAAGTGTCATTAGTAACAACAACAAGTCTTTGAATATTGCTGATTTTGGAGAGACCAATATTTCGCCTGTTTTGTCTAAGTTATTAATTTGAGGGGACTGTTCAACTTTTATGATGTAGAAGATTTTATTACATTTTGGTACATCATTTGTTTGAATTAATAACACAATTCTTTTTTAATTATTTTTTATTTTATTAATATTTTCAATATACTGATAAGAATCATATTGTTGCTCTAATATAAACATTTTAAAATTGGATAAGAATGATTCACGGTGGAATAATATGCAACATTAGTGGGGGAGATAACGTCCAGTGATTGTTTTCACAATGGTGTAAAAAATGCGCAAAAATTTATATTATTGCAACTAAAGAATATCTTTCGGAAAAATAAACATATTTTTAAAGATATACAAATTTCCTATATGAATGCATTCTATTTTTCTAATTAGATTTATTAATTTTATTACTGCAGCAAATTTAATTTTGATCCAATTTTAAATTCTCAGAAGCGAATCTTCTTCTGAAAAATGTTATGTATTAAAAGTAAGAATGTTTCAGTTTTATTTAATAATTCTAAAGCATTTATATTTCATTAATTAATACTTTATCAGAAACATTTTTCAGTTATTAGCCACAAATAAATTATAATCCAAAAATTTAATCACACAGAGAAAAATGAGTGATTCAAAAATTTTTTTTCTTGCTTTGTTGTTTTATTTATTTATTTTTTTGTTTTATAAGGAGATAAAATGAAGATTTTATTTTTTCTAGAAGTCCTAGGAAAGGAAGATCAAAAATTGTTTTCTGAGCAGGAAGCCAAAAGTGCTGCAAAGGAAAAAGTAATTGAAGATTCCTTTGAACCACTCAAAAATTCCGAAGGAGGAAAGAAAAACAAAGGCAAGAATAAGAAAAACAAAAACAAGAAGGCTTCTGAGAAAAACATGGATAAAGGCAAAAAATCTAAAGATGGAAAAAACAAGAATAAAGATAAGAAGCACAAAAATAAGGATAAGAAAAAATATTAATACTTAGGCAAGAAAAAAACTTTTAATTTTGAAAGCGAACGTAATTTTTAAATCATGCGATTGCAATTCTTTTTACATGCAACATTTATTCAACACTTCAATTTTATAAATTCTGTCTCATTTCAATCATTTTTTATATTTATACGTCAATATAATGATTTTCTAAAATAAATGTGTTTTATTTATTTCTTAAATGTTTGATTCATCTAATTTATTTTTTCTTTTCGCATATTAAATTCCAATTTTAATTAATTTCTTAACAATATTAAAAAAAAGAACTTCTACAATTAAATCTTCATGTGTTTCCCCTGAAGGCAGTATGGTAAAAAATTCGACATTGTTATCATTATTTATAAGGCTTGAATAAAACTAAATTTTTCGATGTATATTGAAGAATTTAACATATTGAATATCAGTACAACACATGACTATATTCTTGTATTTAACTACAAAAAAGCTCTAGTAAACTGCAAAAAAGTTTTCTGAATAAAATGAAAATGAGTATAGTGGAATAAGCAACCTTTTTATCAGATACATTTCTATAAGTTCTAAGGCCGAAGTGGGAAAACCAAAAAAAAAATTATGCTTGAAAATTAAAAGATTTAAAAAGAAAGTTTTAAAGGCTCGTAAAAAAATTTTCTTGAGGTCCCTGCAGTCAAAGTGGAATGCAATAAACAATTATGATTACAATTTTACATTTCTCTTTTAAAGGAGGCTTCTTTCTTGAGGCGAAATTTTTTCTAAATTATTTAATAACATATACTCAAAAAACATTTCTTTGACGTAACTAAGGTAAAACAAGAGTTGGAAAACTTGCATAAAATTAATAATAGACATGACAAAATTAAAATATAAAGGTCAAATTTTGGCTTCGCATTTATATTATCAACGATTCGCAAAAGAAGCAGTGAAGTGTTGGCACACAAAAAACTGAATGCCCCGAAAGTATTACGAAAGTAATACGCCCGAAAGTAATACACATTTTTTAAAAAAAATGTGAGAAAATAATGAAGATTTATACAAGTAGGTGAAAAAATGAATTATTTAAATAATACTCCGTCTTAAAAGGGAAACTAGCTTTTTCTGATTATTCAGAACTTAGGGTTTTTTTATTCTATATGTACTAGCAAGTGCTTCCTCACAAACATAGAATTCCGATATAAGGTAGCATTTTCCAAAACTATGATTCAAAAACTAAATGTAAAAGGAAATTTGCAAATAAATTAAATAAACATATCCTTAAGAGGAAAAAATGTCAGGATAATAAATTTTTATACTTTCATATAAATGTAAAACAGTAAAATGTTAAGCTTGCCACTTTAAAATGTTCTTTTTATTCAGTTGCTTCGTGCAGTTCCTGTGAAATTTGGGAGTGTTCTACGCTTGCTTAAACGACGATACAGAGCTCTTTTTTCTTTATTTTTTTAATGCATAAAATGTGCGCTTACCGGGGAAGGAAAAATAATTTATTATTGAATGCGACTCAGGACAGGGTCCATGGACATTTGCAGCCCCCCACCTTTATTTTCCAGCCCACACAAATGCTAACTCAGCTATCTATTCATCAAGCGTTAGGTATCGTGTCACACAGAGAAGTTCGAATTCCAAAAACCACGGGTATTCACGCCATGAGCAAATTTAATCACCGTACTTACACGGACTACATACAAAGATCACTCAAAATAATCTTCCTGTGCCATGTAATGGTTAGTTTTCCATGTGTCTAGATAGCTGCGTGTTATTTATCCTCCACAAATTTCTTCGTAATTTATTGAATGATTGGCCAATAAATTCCTTTGGAAATTTACTACATACCTATGCATAATATGTACTTATTTTATTTTATACTAAATGTAACTTTTATTTATCTTCATTTAATCAATTTTATTATATGTTAATTTTAAATGCATACAGTGAAATAGCGATTTTTTTGTAAATTTCTTTGAGGATGGGAAGAGGGAATGGATTAGACATTTTCTATAAGGGCAAATTTGCCTTTTTTTAAGAATGAGCACTGGCGCCGAGTTTTTCACGAGAATTGTAGGAGAAATTAGGCTTTGCATCGACGAAGTCGTATGAAGGATTTATCTTTTTCATGGGGAAAGAGATTTCAAGTCATTATAATCGAAGTCCCAACTCTCTGTACCCATGCAATTTGTCTAGACTCCCCAGTCAAGCATACAGGTGTGTTCGCGGAAGACAAATACATAAAAAATGTCGCTTGAGCAGTATATTGAAAGCAATGCCTCATCACCCAATTCATGTACCTTGTCGCGCAGAGAAGTTCGAATTCCAAAAGCCGTGGAAATTGATGCTATGCGCAAATTTAATCTAGATAGTTGCTTGCGACAACACACAGACATCATGCACTACTCAAAACTACTTCTGCTTACATAGTGCTATAAAATGTTCATTTTCAGTGTGTCTAGAAAGCCATATTCTACTAACAGTAAAATGTAGTCTCTTTCGTCCAATGGAGGTCATGGCTAAATCACCATTACAATTCTCATTGGTTTAAAAATATTCATGACACCAGATAACGTTTCATCTACCTATCACATAATTAATTATGACATCGTATTGAGACGGCATAGTAAATCCAACTTGAATCTGCTTTTAAATCGCGTTTTACGAGCGGCATCAAACTGGGCGAATTTCACGATCAAATGTGTGAGTTCCGTCGGCGATTTGTAAAAGTTTTCAAAATCATGAAAATTAACGGTTGGTCTAAATAGTTTGTTTTTTAATTTTTAGCGATATTGCCCCTAAAATTTCCTAAAATTGTTAAATTTTCTAATTTGTGTCTTAGACCGATTCAAGTTTTCTTTCCTGGCTAATTTCCCAAACCCACCAGGTACATTTAGTAAAGAAAAACTAATAGTAAAGTGTATTATTAAAAAAATTATTACATTAAAAACTTAATATATTTACAAAATAAAATCCCTCGCCCGACCCAACCTCCCTCCATAAGCTGTACCTTGATATAACGAAGCCCCCCCCGTTGTTGCCACTATTATTTTAAGATCTCAATATATGTTGTCACTGATGACCTCATTTTCTGCTGTTTACTTTTAAAATTTAATCACAATACGGAAAATAATGTTCGCTGCTGGACTAAAAATTCTTCTAAGCCTTTTATCTAAACTTATGTTACATTTATTAAAAGAAAAAAACTATTATTGAAGTGTATTACAATAATAATTACTTTAACAATTTAATATATTTAAAAAATAAAATCCCTGGCTCGACCCAACCTCCCTCCTTAAAATGTACCTTTCTGTAACGAAGACCCCTTCCCTCACCGTTGTTACCACTATTACTAAAAGACCTCAATATATGATGTCACTTATGACCTTCTATTATGCTGTGTAATTTTAAAATTTATGTAAAATTCGGGAAATTATTTTTGCTGCTAGACTGAAAATTCTTCTAACCAATTTATGTTAACTTAAGTTACTTTTATTAAAGAAAAGACTAATATTGATGTGTATTATAATAATAGATACATGAAAAATTTAATATATTTAAAAAAAATAATTCCTGGCCCAACCCCACTAAGCGAAAAATACTAAGCGAAAAAATTACCTGAAATAAACAGGTAATATAAACCACTTACTAAGAATATAATTATGCAGTTTCCACACGGCATTGCTGCAGTGTAAGAAATTAAACATAAAAATATTTAGTAAGTGAAGAAGGCATAAGATAAAAAATATTCCGAAATGAAATTATAAAACTTGTTTATAATTTCGAAAAGAAATCCCTTGCCCTGCCCAACCACCCTCCGTACTAAGCGAAAAAAATTACCTGAAATAAACAGGTAATATAAACCACTTACTAAGAATATAATTATGCAGTTTCCACACGGCATTGCTGCAGTGTAAGAAATTAAACATAAAAATATTTAGTAAGTGAAGAAGGCATAAGATAAAAAATAGTCCGAAATGAAATTATAAAACTTGTTTATAATTTCGAAAAGAAATCCCTTGCCCTGCCCAACCACCCTCCGTACTAAGCGAAAAAAATTACCTGAAATAAACAGGTAATATAAACCACTTACTAAGAATATAATTATGCAGTTTCCACACGGCATTGCTGCAGTGTAAGAAATTAAACATAAAAATATTTAGTAAGTGAAGAAGGCATAAGATAAAAAATAGTCCGAAATGAAATTATAAAACTTGTTTATAATTTCGAAAAGAAATCCCTTGCCCTGCCCAACCACCCTCCGTACTAAGCGAAAAAAATTACCTGAAATAAACAGGTAATATAAACCACTTACTAAGAATATAATTATGCAGTTTCCACACGGCATTGCTGCAGTGTAAGAAATTAAACATAAAAATATTTAGTAAGTGAAGAAGGCATAAGATAAAAAATAGTCCGAAATGAAATTATAAAACTTGTTTATAATTTCGAAAAGAAATCCCTTGCCCTGCCCAACCACCCTCCGTACTAAGCGAAAAAAATTACCTGAAATAAACAGGTAATATAAACCACTTACTAAGAATATAATTATGCAGTTTCCACACGGCATTGCTGCAGTGTAAGAAATTAAACATAAAAATATTTAGTAAGTGAAGAAGGCATAAGATAAAAAATAGTCCGAAATGAAATTATAAAACTTGTTTATAATTTCGAAAAGAAATCCCTTGCCCTGCCCAACCACCCTCCGTACTAAGCGAAAAAAATTACCTGAAATAAACAGGTAATATAAACCACTTACTAAGAATATAATTATGCAGTTTCCACACGGCATTGCTGCAGTGTAAGAAATTAAACATAAAAATATTTAGTAAGTGAAGAAGGCATAAGATAAAAAATAGTCCGAAATGAAATTATAAAACTTGTTTATAATTTCGAAAAGAAATCCCTTGCCCTGCCCAACCACCCTCCGTACTAAGCGAAAAAAATTACCTGAAATAAACAGGTAATATAAACCACTTACTAAGAATATAATTATGCAGTTTCCACACGGCATTGCTGCAGTGTAAGAAATTAAACATAAAAATATTTAGTAAGTGAAGAAGGCATAAGATAAAAAATAGTCCGAAATGAAATTATAAAACTTGTTTATAATTTCGAAAAGAAATCCCTTGCCCTGCCCAACCACCCTCCGTACTAAGCGAAAAAAATTACCTGAAATAAACAGGTAATATAAACCACTTACTAAGAATATAATTATGCAGTTTCCACACGGCATTGCTGCAGTGTAAGAAATTAAACATAAAAATATTTAGTAAGTGAAGAAGGCATAAGATAAAAAATAGTCCGAAATGAAATTATAAAACTTGTTTATAATTTCGAAAAGAAATCCCTTGCCCTGCCCAACCACCCTCCGTACTAAGCGAAAAAAATTACCTGAAATAAACAGGTAATATAAACCACTTACTAAGAATATAATTATGCAGTTTCCACACGGCATTGCTGCAGTGTAAGAAATTAAACATAAAAATATTTAGTAAGTGAAGAAGGCATAAGATAAAAAATAGTCCGAAATGAAATTATAAAACTTGTTTATAATTTCGAAAAGAAATCCCTTGCCCTGCCCAACCACCCTCCGTACTAAGCGAAAAAAATTACCTGAAATAAACAGGTAATATAAACCACTTACTAAGAATATAATTATGCAGTTTCCACACGGCATTGCTGCAGTGTAAGAAATTAAACATAAAAATATTTAGTAAGTGAAGAAGGCATAAGATAAAAAATAGTCCGAAATGAAATTATAAAACTTGTTTATAATTTCGAAAAGAAATCCCTTGCCCTGCCCAACCACCCTCCGTACTAAGCGAAAAAAATTACCTGAAATAAACAGGTAATATAAACCACTTACTAAGAATATAATTATGCAGTTTCCACACGGCATTGCTGCAGTGTAAGAAATTAAACATAAAAATATTTAGTAAGTGAAGAAGGCATAAGATAAAAAATAGTCCGAAATGAAATTATAAAACTTGTTTATAATTTCGAAAAGAAATCCCTTGCCCTGCCCAACCACCCTCCGTACTAAGCGAAAAAAATTACCTGAAATAAACAGGTAATATAAACCACTTACTAAGAATATAATTATGCAGTTTCCACACGGCATTGCTGCAGTGTAAGAAATTAAACATAAAAATATTTAGTAAGTGAAGAAGGCATAAGATAAAAAATAGTCCGAAATGAAATTATAAAACTTGTTTATAATTTCGAAAAGAAATCCCTTGCCCTGCCCAACCACCCTCCGTACTAAGCGAAAAAAATTACCTGAAATAAACAGGTAATATAAACCACTTACTAAGAATATAATTATGCAGTTTCCACACGGCATTGCTGCAGTGTAAGAAATTAAACATAAAAATATTTAGTAAGTGAAGAAGGCATAAGATAAAAAATAGTCCGAAATGAAATTATAAAACTTGTTTATAATTTCGAAAAGAAATCCCTTGCCCTGCCCAACCACCCTCCGTACTAAGCGAAAAAAATTACCTGAAATAAACAGGTAATATAAACCACTTACTAAGAATATAATTATGCAGTTTCCACACGGCATTGCTGCAGTGTAAGAAATTAAACATAAAAATATTTAGTAAGTGAAGAAGGCATAAGATAAAAAATAGTCCGAAATGAAATTATAAAACTTGTTTATAATTTCGAAAAGAAATCCCTTGCCCTGCCCAACCACCCTCCGTACTAAGCGAAAAAAATTACCTGAAATAAACAGGTAATATAAACCACTTACTAAGAATATAATTATGCAGTTTCCACACGGCATTGCTGCAGTGTAAGAAATTAAACATAAAAATATTTAGTAAGTGAAGAAGGCATAAGATAAAAAATAGTCCGAAATGAAATTATAAAACTTGTTTATAATTTCGAAAAGAAATCCCTTGCCCTGCCCAACCACCCTCCGTACTAAGCGAAAAAAATTACCTGAAATAAACAGGTAATATAAACCACTTACTAAGAATATAATTATGCAGTTTCCACACGGCATTGCTGCAGTGTAAGAAATTAAACATAAAAATATTTAGTAAGTGAAGAAGGCATAAGATAAAAAATAGTCCGAAATGAAATTATAAAACTTGTTTATAATTTCGAAAAGAAATCCCTTGCCCTGCCCAACCACCCTCCGTACTAAGCGAAAAAAATTACCTGAAATAAACAGGTAATATAAACCACTTACTAAGAATATAATTATGCAGTTTCCACACGGCATTGCTGCAGTGTAAGAAATTAAACATAAAAATATTTAGTAAGTGAAGAAGGCATAAGATAAAAAATAGTCCGAAATGAAATTATAAAACTTGTTTATAATTTCGAAAAGAAATCCCTTGCCCTGCCCAACCACCCTCCGTACTAAGCGAAAAAAATTACCTGAAATAAACAGGTAATATAAACCACTTACTAAGAATATAATTATGCAGTTTCCACACGGCATTGCTGCAGTGTAAGAAATTAAACATAAAAATATTTAGTAAGTGAAGAAGGCATAAGATAAAAAATAGTCCGAAATGAAATTATAAAACTTGTTTATAATTTCGAAAAGAAATCCCTTGCCCTGCCCAACCACCCTCCGTACTAAGCGAAAAAAATTACCTGAAATAAACAGGTAATATAAACCACTTACTAAGAATATAATTATGCAGTTTCCACACGGCATTGCTGCAGTGTAAGAAATTAAACATAAAAATATTTAGTAAGTGAAGAAGGCATAAGATAAAAAATAGTCCGAAATGAAATTATAAAACTTGTTTATAATTTCGAAAAGAAATCCCTTGCCCTGCCCAACCACCCTCCGTACTAAGCGAAAAAAATTACCTGAAATAAACAGGTAATATAAACCACTTACTAAGAATATAATTATGCAGTTTCCACACGGCATTGCTGCAGTGTAAGAAATTAAACATAAAAATATTTAGTAAGTGAAGAAGGCATAAGATAAAAAATAGTCCGAAATGAAATTATAAAACTTGTTTATAATTTCGAAAAGAAATCCCTTGCCCTGCCCAACCACCCTCCGTACTAAGCGAAAAAAATTACCTGAAATAAACAGGTAATATAAACCACTTACTAAGAATATAATTATGCAGTTTCCACACGGCATTGCTGCAGTGTAAGAAATTAAACATAAAAATATTTAGTAAGTGAAGAAGGCATAAGATAAAAAATAGTCCGAAATGAAATTATAAAACTTGTTTATAATTTCGAAAAGAAATCCCTTGCCCTGCCCAACCACCCTCCGTACTAAGCGAAAAAAATTACCTGAAATAAACAGGTAATATAAACCACTTACTAAGAATATAATTATGCAGTTTCCACACGGCATTGCTGCAGTGTAAGAAATTAAACATAAAAATATTTAGTAAGTGAAGAAGGCATAAGATAAAAAATAGTCCGAAATGAAATTATAAAACTTGTTTATAATTTCGAAAAGAAATCCCTTGCCCTGCCCAACCACCCTCCGTACTAAGCGAAAAAAATTACCTGAAATAAACAGGTAATATAAACCACTTACTAAGAATATAATTATGCAGTTTCCACACGGCATTGCTGCAGTGTAAGAAATTAAACATAAAAATATTTAGTAAGTGAAGAAGGCATAAGATAAAAAATAGTCCGAAATGAAATTATAAAACTTGTTTATAATTTCGAAAAGAAATCCCTTGCCCTGCCCAACCACCCTCCGTACTAAGCGAAAAAAATTACCTGAAATAAACAGGTAATATAAACCACTTACTAAGAATATAATTATGCAGTTTCCACACGGCATTGCTGCAGTGTAAGAAATTAAACATAAAAATATTTAGTAAGTGAAGAAGGCATAAGATAAAAAATAGTCCGAAATGAAATTATAAAACTTGTTTATAATTTCGAAAAGAAATCCCTTGCCCTGCCCAACCACCCTCCGTACTAAGCGAAAAAAATTACCTGAAATAAACAGGTAATATAAACCACTTACTAAGAATATAATTATGCAGTTTCCACACGGCATTGCTGCAGTGTAAGAAATTAAACATAAAAATATTTAGTAAGTGAAGAAGGCATAAGATAAAAAATAGTCCGAAATGAAATTATAAAACTTGTTTATAATTTCGAAAAGAAATCCCTTGCCCTGCCCAACCACCCTCCGTACTAAGCGAAAAAAATTACCTGAAATAAACAGGTAATATAAACCACTTACTAAGAATATAATTATGCAGTTTCCACACGGCATTGCTGCAGTGTAAGAAATTAAACATAAAAATATTTAGTAAGTGAAGAAGGCATAAGATAAAAAATAGTCCGAAATGAAATTATAAAACTTGTTTATAATTTCGAAAAGAAATCCCTTGCCCTGCCCAACCACCCTCCGTACTAAGCGAAAAAAATTACCTGAAATAAACAGGTAATATAAACCACTTACTAAGAATATAATTATGCAGTTTCCACACGGCATTGCTGCAGTGTAAGAAATTAAACATAAAAATATTTAGTAAGTGAAGAAGGCATAAGATAAAAAATAGTCCGAAATGAAATTATAAAACTTGTTTATAATTTCGAAAAGAAATCCCTTGCCCTGCCCAACCACCCTCCGTACTAAGCGAAAAAAATTACCTGAAATAAACAGGTAATATAAACCACTTACTAAGAATATAATTATGCAGTTTCCACACGGCATTGCTGCAGTGTAAGAAATTAAACATAAAAATATTTAGTAAGTGAAGAAGGCATAAGATAAAAAATAGTCCGAAATGAAATTATAAAACTTGTTTATAATTTCGAAAAGAAATCCCTTGCCCTGCCCAACCACCCTCCGTACTAAGCGAAAAAAATTACCTGAAATAAACAGGTAATATAAACCACTTACTAAGAATATAATTATGCAGTTTCCACACGGCATTGCTGCAGTGTAAGAAATTAAACATAAAAATATTTAGTAAGTGAAGAAGGCATAAGATAAAAAATAGTCCGAAATGAAATTATAAAACTTGTTTATAATTTCGAAAAGAAATCCCTTGCCCTGCCCAACCACCCTCCGTACTAAGCGAAAAAAATTACCTGAAATAAACAGGTAATATAAACCACTTACTAAGAATATAATTATGCAGTTTCCACACGGCATTGCTGCAGTGTAAGAAATTAAACATAAAAATATTTAGTAAGTGAAGAAGGCATAAGATAAAAAATAGTCCGAAATGAAATTATAAAACTTGTTTATAATTTCGAAAAGAAATCCCTTGCCCTGCCCAACCACCCTCCGTACTAAGCGAAAAAAATTACCTGAAATAAACAGGTAATATAAACCACTTACTAAGAATATAATTATGCAGTTTCCACACGGCATTGCTGCAGTGTAAGAAATTAAACATAAAAATATTTAGTAAGTGAAGAAGGCATAAGATAAAAAATAGTCCGAAATGAAATTATAAAACTTGTTTATAATTTCGAAAAGAAATCCCTTGCCCTGCCCAACCACCCTCCGTACTAAGCGAAAAAAATTACCTGAAATAAACAGGTAATATAAACCACTTACTAAGAATATAATTATGCAGTTTCCACACGGCATTGCTGCAGTGTAAGAAATTAAACATAAAAATATTTAGTAAGTGAAGAAGGCATAAGATAAAAAATAGTCCGAAATGAAATTATAAAACTTGTTTATAATTTCGAAAAGAAATCCCTTGCCCTGCCCAACCACCCTCCGTACTAAGCGAAAAAAATTACCTGAAATAAACAGGTAATATAAACCACTTACTAAGAATATAATTATGCAGTTTCCACACGGCATTGCTGCAGTGTAAGAAATTAAACATAAAAATATTTAGTAAGTGAAGAAGGCATAAGATAAAAAATAGTCCGAAATGAAATTATAAAACTTGTTTATAATTTCGAAAAGAAATCCCTTGCCCTGCCCAACCACCCTCCGTACTAAGCGAAAAAAATTACCTGAAATAAACAGGTAATATAAACCACTTACTAAGAATATAATTATGCAGTTTCCACACGGCATTGCTGCAGTGTAAGAAATTAAACATAAAAATATTTAGTAAGTGAAGAAGGCATAAGATAAAAAATAGTCCGAAATGAAATTATAAAACTTGTTTATAATTTCGAAAAGAAATCCCTTGCCCTGCCCAACCACCCTCCGTACTAAGCGAAAAAAATTACCTGAAATAAACAGGTAATATAAACCACTTACTAAGAATATAATTATGCAGTTTCCACACGGCATTGCTGCAGTGTAAGAAATTAAACATAAAAATATTTAGTAAGTGAAGAAGGCATAAGATAAAAAATAGTCCGAAATGAAATTATAAAACTTGTTTATAATTTCGAAAAGAAATCCCTTGCCCTGCCCAACCACCCTCCGTACTAAGCGAAAAAAATTACCTGAAATAAACAGGTAATATAAACCACTTACTAAGAATATAATTATGCAGTTTCCACACGGCATTGCTGCAGTGTAAGAAATTAAACATAAAAATATTTAGTAAGTGAAGAAGGCATAAGATAAAAAATAGTCCGAAATGAAATTATAAAACTTGTTTATAATTTCGAAAAGAAATCCCTTGCCCTGCCCAACCACCCTCCGTACTAAGCGAAAAAAATTACCTGAAATAAACAGGTAATATAAACCACTTACTAAGAATATAATTATGCAGTTTCCACACGGCATTGCTGCAGTGTAAGAAATTAAACATAAAAATATTTAGTAAGTGAAGAAGGCATAAGATAAAAAATAGTCCGAAATGAAATTATAAAACTTGTTTATAATTTCGAAAAGAAATCCCTTGCCCTGCCCAACCACCCTCCGTACTAAGCGAAAAAAATTACCTGAAATAAACAGGTAATATAAACCACTTACTAAGAATATAATTATGCAGTTTCCACACGGCATTGCTGCAGTGTAAGAAATTAAACATAAAAATATTTAGTAAGTGAAGAAGGCATAAGATAAAAAATAGTCCGAAATGAAATTATAAAACTTGTTTATAATTTCGAAAAGAAATCCCTTGCCCTGCCCAACCACCCTCCGTACTAAGCGAAAAAAATTACCTGAAATAAACAGGTAATATAAACCACTTACTAAGAATATAATTATGCAGTTTCCACACGGCATTGCTGCAGTGTAAGAAATTAAACATAAAAATATTTAGTAAGTGAAGAAGGCATAAGATAAAAAATAGTCCGAAATGAAATTATAAAACTTGTTTATAATTTCGAAAAGAAATCCCTTGCCCTGCCCAACCACCCTCCGTACTAAGCGAAAAAAATTACCTGAAATAAACAGGTAATATAAACCACTTACTAAGAATATAATTATGCAGTTTCCACACGGCATTGCTGCAGTGTAAGAAATTAAACATAAAAATATTTAGTAAGTGAAGAAGGCATAAGATAAAAAATAGTCCGAAATGAAATTATAAAACTTGTTTATAATTTCGAAAAGAAATCCCTTGCCCTGCCCAACCACCCTCCGTACTAAGCGAAAAAAATTACCTGAAATAAACAGGTAATATAAACCACTTACTAAGAATATAATTATGCAGTTTCCACACGGCATTGCTGCAGTGTAAGAAATTAAACATAAAAATATTTAGTAAGTGAAGAAGGCATAAGATAAAAAATAGTCCGAAATGAAATTATAAAACTTGTTTATAATTTCGAAAAGAAATCCCTTGCCCTGCCCAACCACCCTCCGTACTAAGCGAAAAAAATTACCTGAAATAAACAGGTAATATAAACCACTTACTAAGAATATAATTATGCAGTTTCCACACGGCATTGCTGCAGTGTAAGAAATTAAACATAAAAATATTTAGTAAGTGAAGAAGGCATAAGATAAAAAATAGTCCGAAATGAAATTATAAAACTTGTTTATAATTTCGAAAAGAAATCCCTTGCCCTGCCCAACCACCCTCCGTACTAAGCGAAAAAAATTACCTGAAATAAACAGGTAATATAAACCACTTACTAAGAATATAAT
Organism: Latrodectus hesperus; assembly: GCA_037975125.1. Classification (NCBI taxonomy): domain Eukaryota; kingdom Metazoa; phylum Arthropoda; class Arachnida; order Araneae; family Theridiidae; genus Latrodectus; species Latrodectus hesperus. The sequence continues at coordinate 55,806,104 of CM075856.1, forward strand.
TATGCAGTTTCCACACGGCATTGCTGCAGTGTAAGAAATTAAACATAAAAATATTTAGTAAGTGAAGAAGGCATAAGATAAAAAATAGTCCGAAATGAAATTATAAAACTTGTTTATAATTTCGAAAAGAAATCCCTTGCCCTGCCCAACCACCCTCCGTACTAAGCGAAAAAAATTACCTGAAATAAACAGGTAATATAAACCACTTACTAAGAATATAATTATGCAGTTTCCACACGGCATTGCTGCAGTGTAAGAAATTAAACATAAAAATATTTAGTAAGTGAAGAAGGCATAAGATAAAAAATAGTCCGAAATGAAATTATAAAACTTGTTTATAATTTCGAAAAGAAATCCCTTGCCCTGCCCAACCACCCTCCGTACTAAGCGAAAAAAATTACCTGAAATAAACAGGTAATATAAACCACTTACTAAGAATATAATTATGCAGTTTCCACACGGCATTGCTGCAGTGTAAGAAATTAAACATAAAAATATTTAGTAAGTGAAGAAGGCATAAGATAAAAAATAGTCCGAAATGAAATTATAAAACTTGTTTATAATTTCGAAAAGAAATCCCTTGCCCTGCCCAACCACCCTCCGTACTAAGCGAAAAAAATTACCTGAAATAAACAGGTAATATAAACCACTTACTAAGAATATAATTATGCAGTTTCCACACGGCATTGCTGCAGTGTAAGAAATTAAACATAAAAATATTTAGTAAGTGAAGAAGGCATAAGATAAAAAATAGTCCGAAATGAAATTATAAAACTTGTTTATAATTTCGAAAAGAAATCCCTTGCCCTGCCCAACCACCCTCCGTACTAAGCGAAAAAAATTACCTGAAATAAACAGGTAATATAAACCACTTACTAAGAATATAATTATGCAGTTTCCACACGGCATTGCTGCAGTGTAAGAAATTAAACATAAAAATATTTAGTAAGTGAAGAAGGCATAAGATAAAAAATAGTCCGAAATGAAATTATAAAACTTGTTTATAATTTCGAAAAGAAATCCCTTGCCCTGCCCAACCACCCTCCGTACTAAGCGAAAAAAATTACCTGAAATAAACAGGTAATATAAACCACTTACTAAGAATATAATTATGCAGTTTCCACACGGCATTGCTGCAGTGTAAGAAATTAAACATAAAAATATTTAGTAAGTGAAGAAGGCATAAGATAAAAAATAGTCCGAAATGAAATTATAAAACTTGTTTATAATTTCGAAAAGAAATCCCTTGCCCTGCCCAACCACCCTCCGTACTAAGCGAAAAAAATTACCTGAAATAAACAGGTAATATAAACCACTTACTAAGAATATAATTATGCAGTTTCCACACGGCATTGCTGCAGTGTAAGAAATTAAACATAAAAATATTTAGTAAGTGAAGAAGGCATAAGATAAAAAATAGTCCGAAATGAAATTATAAAACTTGTTTATAATTTCGAAAAGAAATCCCTTGCCCTGCCCAACCACCCTCCGTACTAAGCGAAAAAAATTACCTGAAATAAACAGGTAATATAAACCACTTACTAAGAATATAATTATGCAGTTTCCACACGGCATTGCTGCAGTGTAAGAAATTAAACATAAAAATATTTAGTAAGTGAAGAAGGCATAAGATAAAAAATAGTCCGAAATGAAATTATAAAACTTGTTTATAATTTCGAAAAGAAATCCCTTGCCCTGCCCAACCACCCTCCGTACTAAGCGAAAAAAATTACCTGAAATAAACAGGTAATATAAACCACTTACTAAGAATATAATTATGCAGTTTCCACACGGCATTGCTGCAGTGTAAGAAATTAAACATAAAAATATTTAGTAAGTGAAGAAGGCATAAGATAAAAAATAGTCCGAAATGAAATTATAAAACTTGTTTATAATTTCGAAAAGAAATCCCTTGCCCTGCCCAACCACCCTCCGTACTAAGCGAAAAAAATTACCTGAAATAAACAGGTAATATAAACCACTTACTAAGAATATAATTATGCAGTTTCCACACGGCATTGCTGCAGTGTAAGAAATTAAACATAAAAATATTTAGTAAGTGAAGAAGGCATAAGATAAAAAATAGTCCGAAATGAAATTATAAAACTTGTTTATAATTTCGAAAAGAAATCCCTTGCCCTGCCCAACCACCCTCCGTACTAAGCGAAAAAAATTACCTGAAATAAACAGGTAATATAAACCACTTACTAAGAATATAATTATGCAGTTTCCACACGGCATTGCTGCAGTGTAAGAAATTAAACATAAAAATATTTAGTAAGTGAAGAAGGCATAAGATAAAAAATAGTCCGAAATGAAATTATAAAACTTGTTTATAATTTCGAAAAGAAATCCCTTGCCCTGCCCAACCACCCTCCGTACTAAGCGAAAAAAATTACCTGAAATAAACAGGTAATATAAACCACTTACTAAGAATATAATTATGCAGTTTCCACACGGCATTGCTGCAGTGTAAGAAATTAAACATAAAAATATTTAGTAAGTGAAGAAGGCATAAGATAAAAAATAGTCCGAAATGAAATTATAAAACTTGTTTATAATTTCGAAAAGAAATCCCTTGCCCTGCCCAACCACCCTCCGTACTAAGCGAAAAAAATTACCTGAAATAAACAGGTAATATAAACCACTTACTAAGAATATAATTATGCAGTTTCCACACGGCATTGCTGCAGTGTAAGAAATTAAACATAAAAATATTTAGTAAGTGAAGAAGGCATAAGATAAAAAATAGTCCGAAATGAAATTATAAAACTTGTTTATAATTTCGAAAAGAAATCCCTTGCCCTGCCCAACCACCCTCCGTACTAAGCGAAAAAAATTACCTGAAATAAACAGGTAATATAAACCACTTACTAAGAATATAATTATGCAGTTTCCACACGGCATTGCTGCAGTGTAAGAAATTAAACATAAAAATATTTAGTAAGTGAAGAAGGCATAAGATAAAAAATAGTCCGAAATGAAATTATAAAACTTGTTTATAATTTCGAAAAGAAATCCCTTGCCCTGCCCAACCACCCTCCGTACTAAGCGAAAAAAATTACCTGAAATAAACAGGTAATATAAACCACTTACTAAGAATATAATTATGCAGTTTCCACACGGCATTGCTGCAGTGTAAGAAATTAAACATAAAAATATTTAGTAAGTGAAGAAGGCATAAGATAAAAAATAGTCCGAAATGAAATTATAAAACTTGTTTATAATTTCGAAAAGAAATCCCTTGCCCTGCCCAACCACCCTCCGTACTAAGCGAAAAAAATTACCTGAAATAAACAGGTAATATAAACCACTTACTAAGAATATAATTATGCAGTTTCCACACGGCATTGCTGCAGTGTAAGAAATTAAACATAAAAATATTTAGTAAGTGAAGAAGGCATAAGATAAAAAATAGTCCGAAATGAAATTATAAAACTTGTTTATAATTTCGAAAAGAAATCCCTTGCCCTGCCCAACCACCCTCCGTACTAAGCGAAAAAAATTACCTGAAATAAACAGGTAATATAAACCACTTACTAAGAATATAATTATGCAGTTTCCACACGGCATTGCTGCAGTGTAAGAAATTAAACATAAAAATATTTAGTAAGTGAAGAAGGCATAAGATAAAAAATAGTCCGAAATGAAATTATAAAACTTGTTTATAATTTCGAAAAGAAATCCCTTGCCCTGCCCAACCACCCTCCGTACTAAGCGAAAAAAATTACCTGAAATAAACAGGTAATATAAACCACTTACTAAGAATATAATTATGCAGTTTCCACACGGCATTGCTGCAGTGTAAGAAATTAAACATAAAAATATTTAGTAAGTGAAGAAGGCATAAGATAAAAAATAGTCCGAAATGAAATTATAAAACTTGTTTATAATTTCGAAAAGAAATCCCTTGCCCTGCCCAACCACCCTCCGTACTAAGCGAAAAAAATTACCTGAAATAAACAGGTAATATAAACCACTTACTAAGAATATAATTATGCAGTTTCCACACGGCATTGCTGCAGTGTAAGAAATTAAACATAAAAATATTTAGTAAGTGAAGAAGGCATAAGATAAAAAATAGTCCGAAATGAAATTATAAAACTTGTTTATAATTTCGAAAAGAAATCCCTTGCCCTGCCCAACCACCCTCCGTACTAAGCGAAAAAAATTACCTGAAATAAACAGGTAATATAAACCACTTACTAAGAATATAATTATGCAGTTTCCACACGGCATTGCTGCAGTGTAAGAAATTAAACATAAAAATATTTAGTAAGTGAAGAAGGCATAAGATAAAAAATAGTCCGAAATGAAATTATAAAACTTGTTTATAATTTCGAAAAGAAATCCCTTGCCCTGCCCAACCACCCTCCGTACTAAGCGAAAAAAATTACCTGAAATAAACAGGTAATATAAACCACTTACTAAGAATATAATTATGCAGTTTCCACACGGCATTGCTGCAGTGTAAGAAATTAAACATAAAAATATTTAGTAAGTGAAGAAGGCATAAGATAAAAAATAGTCCGAAATGAAATTATAAAACTTGTTTATAATTTCGAAAAGAAATCCCTTGCCCTGCCCAACCACCCTCCGTACTAAGCGAAAAAAATTACCTGAAATAAACAGGTAATATAAACCACTTACTAAGAATATAATTATGCAGTTTCCACACGGCATTGCTGCAGTGTAAGAAATTAAACATAAAAATATTTAGTAAGTGAAGAAGGCATAAGATAAAAAATAGTCCGAAATGAAATTATAAAACTTGTTTATAATTTCGAAAAGAAATCCCTTGCCCTGCCCAACCACCCTCCGTACTAAGCGAAAAAAATTACCTGAAATAAACAGGTAATATAAACCACTTACTAAGAATATAATTATGCAGTTTCCACACGGCATTGCTGCAGTGTAAGAAATTAAACATAAAAATATTTAGTAAGTGAAGAAGGCATAAGATAAAAAATAGTCCGAAATGAAATTATAAAACTTGTTTATAATTTCGAAAAGAAATCCCTTGCCCTGCCCAACCACCCTCCGTACTAAGCGAAAAAAATTACCTGAAATAAACAGGTAATATAAACCACTTACTAAGAATATAATTATGCAGTTTCCACACGGCATTGCTGCAGTGTAAGAAATTAAACATAAAAATATTTAGTAAGTGAAGAAGGCATAAGATAAAAAATAGTCCGAAATGAAATTATAAAACTTGTTTATAATTTCGAAAAGAAATCCCTTGCCCTGCCCAACCACCCTCCGTACTAAGCGAAAAAAATTACCTGAAATAAACAGGTAATATAAACCACTTACTAAGAATATAATTATGCAGTTTCCACACGGCATTGCTGCAGTGTAAGAAATTAAACATAAAAATATTTAGTAAGTGAAGAAGGCATAAGATAAAAAATAGTCCGAAATGAAATTATAAAACTTGTTTATAATTTCGAAAAGAAATCCCTTGCCCTGCCCAACCACCCTCCGTACTAAGCGAAAAAAATTACCTGAAATAAACAGGTAATATAAACCACTTACTAAGAATATAATTATGCAGTTTCCACACGGCATTGCTGCAGTGTAAGAAATTAAACATAAAAATATTTAGTAAGTGAAGAAGGCATAAGATAAAAAATAGTCCGAAATGAAATTATAAAACTTGTTTATAATTTCGAAAAGAAATCCCTTGCCCTGCCCAACCACCCTCCGTACTAAGCGAAAAAAATTACCTGAAATAAACAGGTAATATAAACCACTTACTAAGAATATAATTATGCAGTTTCCACACGGCATTGCTGCAGTGTAAGAAATTAAACATAAAAATATTTAGTAAGTGAAGAAGGCATAAGATAAAAAATAGTCCGAAATGAAATTATAAAACTTGTTTATAATTTCGAAAAGAAATCCCTTGCCCTGCCCAACCACCCTCCGTACTAAGCGAAAAAAATTACCTGAAATAAACAGGTAATATAAACCACTTACTAAGAATATAATTATGCAGTTTCCACACGGCATTGCTGCAGTGTAAGAAATTAAACATAAAAATATTTAGTAAGTGAAGAAGGCATAAGATAAAAAATAGTCCGAAATGAAATTATAAAACTTGTTTATAATTTCGAAAAGAAATCCCTTGCCCTGCCCAACCACCCTCCGTACTAAGCGAAAAAAATTACCTGAAATAAACAGGTAATATAAACCACTTACTAAGAATATAATTATGCAGTTTCCACACGGCATTGCTGCAGTGTAAGAAATTAAACATAAAAATATTTAGTAAGTGAAGAAGGCATAAGATAAAAAATAGTCCGAAATGAAATTATAAAACTTGTTTATAATTTCGAAAAGAAATCCCTTGCCCTGCCCAACCACCCTCCGTACTAAGCGAAAAAAATTACCTGAAATAAACAGGTAATATAAACCACTTACTAAGAATATAATTATGCAGTTTCCACACGGCATTGCTGCAGTGTAAGAAATTAAACATAAAAATATTTAGTAAGTGAAGAAGGCATAAGATAAAAAATAGTCCGAAATGAAATTATAAAACTTGTTTATAATTTCGAAAAGAAATCCCTTGCCCTGCCCAACCACCCTCCGTACTAAGCGAAAAAAATTACCTGAAATAAACAGGTAATATAAACCACTTACTAGGAATATAATTATGCAGTTTCCACACGGCATTGCTGCAGTGTAAGAAATTAAACATAAAAATATTTAGTAAGTGAAGAAGGCATAAGATAAAAAATAGTCCGAAATGAAATTATAAAACTTGTTTATAATTTCGAAAAAGAAATCCCTTGCCCTGCCCAACCACCCTCCGTACTAAGCGAAAAAAATTACCTGAAATAAACAGGTAATATAAACCACTTACTAAGAATATAATTATGCAGTTTCCACACGGCATTGCTGCAGTGTAAGAAATTAAACATAAAAATATTTAATAAGTGAAGAAGGCATAAGATAAAAAATAATGGTAATGAATGGATCAATGGATATTGCTTTGTTGTCAACTAGTTTTATTTTTTAATTTTTTGTACTGTGGTTTTATTTAAGAAAGTATATGCATTTATTAATATATATATATATATATATATATATATATATATATATATATATATATATATATATATATATATATATATGTGTATATATATATATATATATATATATATATATACTTAAATTAACAATTGGTATAAAGAAAAATCAAATGAAGAATAACATACCAAGTCTTGATCTTATTTTCTTTCAGTGATGAAGGAAGAGAATTTATTACTATAAGAATTCTAGTAAATTGAAAATAGATTTTATCATTCGATTTCTGTAGAGCCTCTTTTTTTTACACTTGAACGCTGGCACATTTGTATATTCCTCTATAATTTGAGAATTATCTTAAATATATAATTTTTTTATGTAAAGTAAAAAAAAAATAGTAAGGCACATGTGCCGTATAATCCAGGACGCCAAATTCTTAGATTAGCAATTTTTTGGCGGATTTTCTTATGTTTTAGGTTACCTCGTTTTAATTACGTCATACATATGGAGACCTATAAGAATTATGCAGAAAATTTTATTTTGGTAATCCTAGTATTTACGTCATTGCGCACTCGCACGTCATCTTGGCAAAATTTCTTCTTCGGCCAAAAAATTTAGAATTTGGAATCATGGATTACGCGGCACTTGTGCCAATAAGGCACAGGTGCTGAAAAGAATTAATCAATTAAAATTCTTTTGTAGAAAATAATTCAAATACACTAAAAATAAAAAAAAATTTCAAAAGCTTTGACAAATTGTTAAAATTTTAATTTTACTTTTTCAATACCTGCAATTTCAGAAAAAAAAATGAACTCTTAGGTAGGGAAAATGGTGTTTAAATGTACGGCTGTTTAACAGGAAAATCTCAAAGAAAAAATCTTCAACTAAGGTAGAACCATTCAGAGTTACTTATGACTAAAATTTTCTATACTGAGCAATCAGATATAAATATTGTTAACATAATTTAAAAATTCTCAGGGAATGAGCTACATTAAAATCCACAAAACTTCTAAGCTTATTTTATTTTCTTGTTTACAGATTGTCTATATTGAATCAGTTATCTTCATTGAATTTAAAATAAAATTATTAAAATATTTTAATAATGAGTACTAATTTTAAATGGGATAAAAGGCTTTTAATTTAAACCAATTAAATTTTAGTAAATATTAAACAAAATTAACGAGTTCTTAACAAGCTACGTGTTTTAAATAAATTTTTTCAAATGATTAGCATTAGTAATGAAATGAAATTTTTAGTAATACCTTAAAATATTATATTTTATTACCATTTGTATAAAATTTAACTATAAACCAATAAAATAGGCATAATTACTTCATTTTTATGAAAGATTAGACAATATCTAAATATATATTCTTATGATGTTTCAAGTTGCAAAGTTTAGATTCAAAGAACTTCAAATGAATAAAACAATAAATGAATTGTTATTAAATAAGCCCAACAATGAAAAATTAACTTCTGTTAACCTTTGGAATGACTTCTTTAGTGACTCAACAATACATATTTACTTTGTTACTATTGAAATTTGCTGTACTTTGCATTAGATAGAGAAGCCATTTGATTGTTATACTTTTGTTTCATTCGTATTGTTAAACAAAAATAAAAGACATTTTAAATTTTTAATGGAATCAATGATTTATATTTAAAAGGAAATTTAGTTTTAAAAAAGAAATTATTTTCCCCGTAAAAATATTTTACCCAAACTATAATTTTAAAGAATAATTGAAGTTGTTGTTTAGTTAAGGCCATAAAAAATTTCATAGATTTCATGATCTTCATCATTGTTTTTGCCAAATTATATATATATATATATATATATATATATATATATATATATATATATATATATATATATATATATATATATATATATATATATATATATATATATATATATATATATATATATATATATATATTTCAAAATAAATTAAAAATCACTAGTTTCTATTATTTTAAAATTTTGCTTAAAGCACCAATTTAATTAAAAATCAATGTAAACTTTTGTTTGTGATGTACCTTGGTTCCCTCTATTAGTTAATATTTTTCGCAGGAAATTCACAAGTAATTGCTATAGTAACACAAATTTTATATTTTTCCGATGTGTTTTGTTATGCGAATGCCAAATGCATAATAATTATAAATTTATAAGTTAAGCAGGTGTAAATGTGCCATCCAAACTACTGCTCTGGTGAAGAGAAATTAGGCCTAAAAAATAAGATTTGTACATTTTCAATACTATCCCCAAGATAACAAAATTGTTTTCAGGGTTCTTTTGAAAATCCATTCAAGAAATGGTGAAACTGATGTTTTGATTTCTTTGAAAAAGCCTTCCAATAGAAAATTTATTCTACAGAAAACTTTAACGCGAAAATTACCATTTATTTATTTGACTAGAAATATATATATATATATATATATATATATATATATATATATATATATATATATATATATATATATATATATATATATATATATATATATATATATATATATAAATTGTAAACATTTTAATTTCATAAAATTTAAATTATATACTTTATATTGTGAATATTTTAGAATTGCAAATGAGTTCATCTTATAAGATTTCATCTATAAAAACGAAAATGATGTGCATTTGTTAAGAATGGTTTTTAAATATTTCTACTGCTATCTCGGGATGCTTCAATAACAAAAGCATCGGAAAAAAGTCAAGATATGTCCTTGCCATGTTCCAAAAGTCAAGTATTGTCATCAATCCTTAATAAATATTGTCATTGAAGTTTCATTATTATAAAACTAAGGAGTGGTTTTATATCAACACCAACCCGCTTTAAGCTGACTGCTGCAAATCATTTTCGTTGGCATGATGATAAAGTTTGTTCATCTTCAACAGTTGTCGCCAGTAAGTGAATCATAAGGAAATGCAATCAAACGGACGCGAAGGTGCAACCAATGGGACGAGGAGTTGTCATTTTGTGACAGGAGCACCCGTGCCGAGGCACATATCTCCTATATAATAATATAGATTAAAATGTTCCCTATCAAAATGTTAATCTAATAAGTATTTTAATAGTTTTCTAAAACTGGGAGGGGGGCATCAGATCACAAATTGATTTTGGTGATCGACGATTGGTAGTTGGTGGAATCGAACCGGTATCCCCACCCTGGCGGTCCGTATTTATTTAAACGACAAGGGCTTTTACAAAAAGGGGGTAACAGACTACAGGCAAGGCCTGGTAATAAAACATTTCCTTTGATAGTCACATGCGACTATATTTTTCTACAGTATTTGTTCGTTAAATACATAGATGGTGATTAAGGGATTAGTACAGACTGCAGGCAAGGCCACACAAAGATTACGACAGCACAACAATTTCTTGGTTAAATACACAAATAAGACGAATAGAATAATAAAAACAGTAAATACAATAAGGTTATAATGAATGATACAATAAAATTGTAGTGAGAATTTTACAACTATAGGCGAAGCCTGGGAAGATTTTAAAAAGATATATAGATGGTGACAACTACAAAAAATATCTTGGTTATGTATGGCATACAACATACAATAGAATTAAATTAATAAAATCAAAAAAAATATATATATATATAAACAGAAGGAGGATGAGTTATGGCGTAAAATGAAATGCTAGTCTAAATAAAAATATTTACATGACATGCGAAGTGGGGTATGCAATACTTGATACAATATCAAAACCGAGGGAGAGATGTTGAAATAATAGTAGGAAAACCTGACTAAACCAGTAATTAAACACCTTACAGATTTGGATATAACACACGAGAGATTAGGATGGCAAACATTTAAATTGTATTAAGGTAAAATGAGAAATAATTAGAGCGTATTTTAGTCACATAGATTTATAAGGAAAAACAGGAATATCAAAACGATTTTGTGGGTGAGACTCAGCGTGAGTTAAAAAAAAAATGGTGTGTAAGCAGTAAAAATCGTGTTAGTAATATGGTGTTTAGACTTTTTTAAAAGCTAAACAGATATGCAATCAGGTAGTTTAATTAAAAAGAATGTAATTGTGTTTTAAAGCGAAAAAGGTAAAGTATAAAAACAGGTAAGTACCTCATGAAGAGGCGCTCATAAGCGCGGAAACCCGAAGAGGGGGAGGCAAAGGCTATTTGTTAGAGTGAGTGGGGGTGGGAGAGATTTGCAATGCCCGAAGGCAGGACAGAAGAAGTCGAAGGCGAAATGCGGCTGCGAGCAGTAGGGTTGGTAGAGAGGGGGAGGCATTCCAAAATGAACAGGGGAACGAAGGGAAAATGAGAACGAAAAAACTTATTTAACGTCCAAAATTTAATAGGAAGTTAAGATAAAAAAATAGGAAAAATTAAAGTGAATTAACCAGGGGATGCACAAAAGGGAGAAATCTTAATGAGGATAATAAGCAGAAGCAATGGAGAATGCGAGCTGGCCCTGTGGGGAGAGGCTCTCAGAGGTTACGGGGTGGAGTGGGGGGGGCACACTTCGCCGGAGCGAAAATCTACTTGGTCCCGGTAACAGGTGCAACCAAGTATCCACAAGACACAAAGAGATATTCAACACGTTTTATTATCATTTTGTCTTTTGTGGGGAGTCTCATTCCTTAACAGTTCGTTATTACAGAGATACTTTTTACGAGAATGTTATGCCTACGTGTGTTACTGTTGTTCTGTGTGACTTCTTGAAAACTTTATTCCAATTTAAAATATATTTTAAATATTAGCATCTCTTTGCAAAGAAATATAATTCAAAAAATTCTATTTTCACATTTTTGTTTTAAAGATTAGTAAAAGTGTGACCTAGAACACCCGTTAATTACCTAAATTTTGAAACTTTATTCTTGGAGAACGCCGCTGCCAATATATAAGAATAAATATCGAATATTATTTGCTAAAAATCTTAAAGAAATGAAAAATCTTTAAAAAATAGAGTTTTAGGGATCTGCAAAAAATTTAAAGAATAAAAATAATAAGAATGTATTATTTTCTGAAGTCAATAAAACACTTGTTATCTCAATGAAAATGGAATTTTACCCTGCAATTATTCTGAGATCTAACGTCAATAACAATTCAAGCAGGTATTCATTGACATTATATAATATTCGGATTCAAACTAAATTATGTCTATTTTTCAAAATTCAAGAAAAGTAATAATTAGCTATACCATTCTCAATGAAAATCTATCCAATAAAAAGATAGAGTGAAACTGGAATACAAAATTATTTAAAATGATTTAAGAAGTGAAACAGTTATCTTAAAAAATTTCAGTCTACTTCACACACGTGAAATGAATAGCCGAGAGAATTTGATAAATTTTCTTCCAAAGCATATCTTAGTGAACGTTTTAAATTTATATAAAAGAAAAATAGGGCTAATTATATTTCTTTGAATTACTGTAACCGTAATGTGAATTATTTCTTCAGAAATAAAAAAAAATTCCTAACTTTTATTATCTTGTGAAATGTTGTTGCCAGAAACACGGATTGAATCCTATCCAGACATTTGTAGTGCATTTAATAGGAGAGTTTACAGACATTCTTTCCATGAGCATATTTCCAATTTTTCTCAAAATCTTCCGTTTAATTAGATTTTCCTCTTCCTGAGCTAGAAACGTATTGAGGTCTCTCAGTGCAAAAGGTTTTCATTTTTTCTTAGAAAATTGATCTTTTTATTTCGCTTATTTATTTTCTAGGGACCAATCATATCCTCATCATTATTGATTGGACATTAAAGATTATTGTCTTTTCAGCACTGTATTCATTTCCAAAACAAGGCAAAAAAAAGTTGCCCAGATTTTTTTTAAAAAAAATTACTCCAACCTTATCTTGTCCCTTTTAAGTCTCTATATCTCTGAAGCATAAAACAAATCTGATTTCATCTTTCCCTTGCCTATAATGAATTCATGTTCTTGTGTTCATCAAAAGAATCTTCAAAAACGATATGAGACAAAATGTCAGTGACTAGTTGCTGTTTTACTTTCTTTTTATAGGTAACCAATAGTATTCTCGCTATTTTTTAATAGTCTCTGAAGAAAGTAATATTACGTATGAAAATTATTGTATCACATTGGAAATGGAAATACCAGTCTGAACTCATTAAAAATCGTTGGTAATGAAAACTCGAGTGAAAAGATTCAGAACGATAAAGCCAAGCATGCGTAAGCAATAATGGATCCAAAACACCCAATTCTTACCCCAAGGAAACTGTACAGTTGATGATTCACAGCGATTGAGTTTTTCTGGAAAACTGAAAATAAGCTACACTTTTTATAAACATTTTATTTTAGCCGTTAAAACTAATTAAAGGACTATTTATTACCTTATAATTTCGTGATTAATATTTCATGGCTGAATTCAGAATACACAGTGCTATATTTTCAGTTATATATTGAAAGGAACTAATTTTAAATGTACTAAGTCATTTTTTCCAGATATATTTTGATTTTTTTTCCAACTTTATTTTTAAATTTTTTTCTCATTAAAATTTATTTCAATAAAAAATAATGTAAATACTTTAGCAAATAAACAGACTTTAACTTTTGAGAAAAATGAAAAAGTTAGATGTCGAATATTTCATCAATTCGATATTGAAGAAGTTAAACAAAAATTCTTTAATAAGAGAAAAATGCTTTTTCTTACATTTTCTCTCTGATCTGAATCTAATTTTAACTTAACTACATTAATATTTGTATAACATTTCCCCAATATAAAGTTTCAAATTATTGATAAATGAAATAGTAAAATTTGTTAATATTTTATAAAAGAATTCCCTTGCCCTCCCTAACCACCCTCCATTCTAAAAAGCCTAAAAAAACCTAAAACTTTCATATATAATCTAACACTTACTAAAAATATAATTGATACTCACAGAATTTTGCTTCGGTTGAAAATATCAACATAAAATACTTTGTTTTACGTTGAATGCTCTTCTACGTTTCCTCAGAAATCTGAAATCTTATTTTAATTTTACTATATATATAGCTATATTAGGCTAAAATGTTCCCAATAGATTTATTACGAAATAAGATGTCGTTGAAGAATATAAATGTATGTTAGGTAATATCCTCTTTCCAACCCAGTCTCCCTCCGTATTAATATTAGTCCATTAATAAGAGTTAACATACCAGATATTTTTTCTCTGGCAGAAATCTTATCCAACATCTCTTTTGCACATTTCCATGTCTTCAAATGGGAATTCATAAACTTGTTTGATCAGAAGAATTTCTGTTTTTTCAGAAGCATCTTTTTCTTTATTTAAATTTGAAAATTCAAAATATATCTGCAATCATTATAAATATAAACAACATGTTTTATTTCATTTTACCATGAGAAATATGCCATGAAATTAATATTTGTAGGATTCAAAGTTATTAAAAAATTTTTCTTTAACTTAAATGTAAAATTCTATTTAGAAATAAAATTTTAATCATATCTTATTGAATTTTTTAGTGAATATTTGTTAAAAATTAAATATTTTTTTGAGAATTATAAATGGCACCTGTGCCACTCATTTAGCTCAAATAATAGGATTATTCTCATAAAAGTTTATAATTATTTATTTTTACACCCTTTTTGGTGGAGTCATATTAATAAATAAGTGATATAATTTATCTGAATTTATTAATTGTGGTAAGTCTACTTGTGTATATATGTAATAATACCATAATGTAATAGTTTTTGTAAAGAGAATAATATTTAAATTCATTAAATATAAGGAATTTTCAAAAGCTTTCATAAATTTTTAAACTATTAATCTGCAATTTTTCTATTATCTGAAATTTCTGGGAAAAAAGAACTCTCTTAGTTAAAAAAAAGGGATTCTAAATGTACGGTTGTTTCAATTGAAAAACTTAAAAAGAAAACTTTCAACTAAGACAAAATCATTACAAGTTGCTTATTACTAAATTTGGCACAGCCGCCGTATAATCCATGATTCCAAATTCTGAATTTTTTTGGCGATGAAGAAATATTACCAAGATGACGTATCGTGACGTGCGTGATGTTGTAAATACTAGGGGTTACCAAAATAGAATTTTCTGCATAATTCTTTTAGGTCTCTATATGTATGACGTAACAAAAACAAGGTTGCCAGATACATAAAAAAATCTGCCAAAAAATCGCCAAACTCAGAATTTGGCGCATGGATTATACGGCACCTGTGCCCTAAAGTTTTCCAACAAACAACCTGGTACAAATATAGTTTACATAATTTTAAAATTCACAGCAAGCAACTATTGTAAAAGAACAATAAATCTTTTAAGCTTATTTTCATTCTTAGTGTAACAAATTTTTAATTTTGATACAGTTATTTTTATTAAATTTAATAAAAAAAGTATTAATATAATAGTTTAATACAATGAACTGATTTTGAACTGGATAAAATGCTTGTAGCTTAAACCGATACTTCAAGTTTTGGTGAATATTAAACAAAATAAAAGAGTTCTTAACAAACTTCAATGATTGAAGTAAACTTTTTGAAATGATTTACAATATTAATGAATTAAAATTTTTATCAATGCCAATAAATTAGGCAAATGTATTACCATTTGTAACATGTACAACTTAAGTATAATTGAATAAAATAACCATACTTATTTGATATTTAGGAATGAGTACACAACATCCAATTCTAAATGCTTATGTTGCTTCTAGTTCCAAAGTTCAGGCTAAAAGAACTTCAAATGAATGAAATAATAGCTGAATTATTATTAAATAAGCTTAACAATGAAAAATTAACTTCTGTTAATCTTTGTAATGACTTCTTTTGTGAGTTAACAATGCATATTTGCTTTGTTGCTTTATATTTCTCTATTGTCTATTAGATAGAGAAACCATTTGATTATACTTTTCTTTTATCAGTATTGTTCAACAAAAGTAAAAAAACACCCTAATTTTTTAATGAAATCAGTGATTTATATTTAAATAAAAATTTAATTTAATAAAGGTATTTTTCCCATTAAAAATGTTTTATAAAAAATATAGATTTAAAGATTAATTAAAGTTGTTTAGTTAAAGCCCTAAAAATATTTAACAGATTTCCTGATTTTCATCTTTCTTTTTGTCGTATTATATGTTTATATTTATTTCAAAATAAAATTTAAATCATTAGTATCTATTACTTGTGAGAAAATTATACACAAATCTATTAAATTAACTATTAATATTAATTAACAAATAATTAGATTGGTATACAATTTTCTCTCAATTTGTTAATTAAATTACAACACCAAAGTCTACTTAAAAATCAATGTAAGTGCTTATTGGGGATTCATCATGGTTTCATCAATATTTTTCGCAGAAAATTCACAAGTAATTGAGATTGCCACACCCATTTAGACACAAGTGCCGATAATCCATGATGCCAAATTCTGAGATTGGCGATTTTTTGACGGATTTTCTAATGTATCTTGCAATTTCGTTTTTTATAACGTCATACATATAGAGACCTATAAGAATTATGCAGAAAATTCTATTTTGGTAAACCTAGTATTTACGTGCACGTCACAATACGTTATCTTGGCAACATTTCTTCATCGCCAAAAATATTCAGAATTTGGAATCATGGATTATACGACACCTGTGTCCCCAATTACTGGGTTATATTTTTCAGCGTGTTTTTGGTTCTGACAATGCCAAATGAATAATAACAAATGTCAACAGTTCAGATTATTAAAAAGGAAAGTAAAGACGAGCCAGCTGTTATAGACAAGAGCAACAGGATTTATTTACAAATAACGCAAATAGAAAACAATCAAACGTTATTTCAATAAAATATTGTGGGTGTCGTTTCAACAGGGTTATTTACTTTCCTGCTTGGCATTCAAGTAATTTCTGCCGTTTGAACGCTGAGTTCGCAATTGCAGCTGACCTCAGGCGCTATTAACGCGCATGCTTAATGGGAAGTACAATTGGTACAAAGGTAAAAGAAAGCAAGAATAGCATACCGAAATCTTGATCTTGTTTTCTTTCAGCCCTACTGCTCTGGTGAAGATTTTGGGCCGAGCAGGCAGCCAAATGGTTTGCGCTCTTGCCTTCGGCCCAACAGTTCGAATCCCACCATGGGCATGGATGTTTGTAGTGGTTTGGAATCCACTTTAAACCGTAGGTCCCGGTCTAATTCTCCCTTGTGTGCAAAAAATGATCGTTAATCGACAAACAGACCAAACTGGTGAAGATTTTAGGCTCGATAAACGCGTAAGATTTGTTCATTTTAAATAATCTCCCCCAAAACAAATAAAAACTTAAGGTTCTTTGGGAATTATACATTCAACGCCCATTGTGAAACTCATGCGTCGGTCTCATCAATAATATCCTTAAAGATCAAATTTATTCCACGGAAAACTCAAGTAAATAAATAATAAACAAAAATTATAATTGTTTAACAAAAAGAAAATTATTAACAAATTATGTTGCGAATATTTTAGAGTAACATAGGGAATATTTTAGAATTATAAAGGGCATGGGCAGCCTAGTGGTTAGGGCATTGGTCTTCCATCCGGAAGGGCGAGGTTCCATTCCCAATGCTTCCAAATACCCACCGAGTACATGCGATATACGTGCTCGTCAAATCCGTGGAGTCGAAGGTTTTGTGGTCGGTCATTGAGCATATTCACAAATATTCGGATTCAGATTAATCAGAACTTTTTTCAAAAAGCGAGAAAAAAGAAATGCGAGCAATGTCACTCTCACCGAGACTGTATTCAAAACACAGATGAAAACTAGAATTCAAAAATATTAAAAATGCATGAATAAAAAGAAACAGTAATGTTGATTTCAGTTTGCTTTGCGCAGGAAAATCAAGTTGCCTAGAGAAATTGATCACTTTTTTTTCAAGTAATTTAGGACAGAGTTTTTCTTTTCTTACAAGGTAACCCATTAAGTTGTCTTCATTTTTGATTTTCCATTGAAAGAAATAAGAGTAAATATAAGTGCGTCGAATCCACCGAGAGTGGGAGTACCAGGCCTTGTGTAAAAGTAGCTCGCGCATTCATAAATCGAAACTCCTGAAGTAAAGAAGAAAAATGTAGGACTTCGAAAACGAATTCTGTATTTTGGATTTATAAATTTAAATTAGGATTATCAGAAACTCAACAAATTTTTTTGATAATGATGCGCATAAGAGCACATCAAAACCATTGGTAATGAAAACTCAGATATGAAGATTCAGATCAACGAAATCAGCCATGTGCAAACAATAACGAATCCAAAAAGTCCCGAGACCACAAGAAAAGTGCTACGCAGACAGAAAATACCGATGGAGTTTACTTGAAAAACTAAAAGTAGGCACCAGTAAAACATGTTATTTTTGGTCATTAAAAAATGTTGAGGTTAATATTTGATACCTGAATTTAGTACACAGACAGGAAAATTTTTATAGTTACACATTTAAAGCATCATATTCAAAAACATTATTTTCTTTTTACCAAATATACAATGAATCGTTCGAATTTACTCTTAATCTTACTTTTCTCGTTAAAAATTATTCCAACAAAAATTAATGTAAATAACTTAGCAAATAAATAGATTTTTACTTTCGAAAAAATGAAAAAAATCAGATGTATTGAAAATATCTTCAATTAACTGTTGCACTAGATTAAGTTATGAAATTTTAATTTGTGAACTTTGATAATTATAGTATGATTTTTATAACTGTCATTAGCATTCATTCAGATGAAAATGTTAAATTGTTTTTTTATATAACAATTATTTACATTTTTAATGTGCAAATCTAGGGTTTGTTTTTCGTATACATTATGATGAAATTATGAAAAGTGTTTCCATTTTGATACTGGTGTTTTGCTTTTTAAGACTTTCCCAATCTTATATTCTTGTCAGATAATCAGAATTATATAAAGCTTATAAATGATGCAATAGAAAAAAACTATGTAACCTGTTTGGGAATCTATTTACGCTTATAAATTTTTATATTTTATAAATTAAAGAATATTTATTAATGCCGTGAATATTTTTATTTTTATAAATTGAATAATATTTTAGAAGAGAAAGAACAATCAATGATTTTAATTAATCAAAACTTGTTAAGTTTTTCTACCTACTATTCATCTACTTAAAATTGAATTTTGAATAACATTTTATAAATAAGATTTTAAGGACTTTAGCATTAGTAAAGGCTAGATATCTATTTCTGGATATATTTATACAACATACAGATATCTATATGCAGATAAATTACATTTTTTAATTATGCTTATTGCTTTGTTTTTTTTCCATAAATTGAATCTTGTAGCACCAAAAGTATGGTTTCCATGATGAGTCAAAGAGGGTATGTATTTTTTGACTCCCACTGTAGTCTTGTGAAAGATAAACTTTTTTAAAGTGCAAATCATCACATAAGCTGATTTCAGCCTCACAAGTAATTTGTTTTTGCCAAGTGAAAGACATTTAATCATTAAAAAGTTTAACATAATTTATTTGCTACAATTATTTCACAAAGTGAAAAATTCTTTCTACTGAAATAAATAATAAACCATCGCATATTTATTCAGTTTGATTCCAAGCTGTGTGTCTCATCAAACATTTTAGTGTTGTTCGATTTTTCAACGTACATCCATCCCAAAATAACCTCCGAGTGGATCGTTCGCTTGTTGGTTTATATTATCATTTGAAGCTCATAATTTGAGCATACAGAACTTGCAATTTAAAATACATTACAGAGCTCTGCAACAAATATTGAATGCCCATCTCTTGCAGTTCATTTGTAACAGGACCGAAATGAGCTGTTAGTCAATCAGAAGAGGGCTCAGTTATAACAGAAAATTTTATTAAGATAGAGATTTTTCAGCCTTTAAGATCGGTCATCCAAGTCCAAAGCATTGGAATATTTTGATACGAAACAATGGAAAGTTTGACTACTAGATTTCATGAAATTTATCATTGCGTATCACTTGAAACAGTCTGTTTTGGTGAGGTAGGTTACGTGTTGAAATTTTTGAGTAAAAAATAATCATAGTCAAATCAAACATGTAAATTTCTTGAAACTTTTATCGAATGAAAAAAATCCCAAACTGTTCTACATTTAGAGATAAGTGTCGATTTTTTTAATTTCTCCATCTTTCAAAGATTCAGTTGTTTACTGTTTTGGACGTAAAAGCAATAAGCTCTCTCTATGAACTGTTTTCCCAGAAGGTAATTTTTAACTGGATATCGGGTTACGCCCTACCATCTCCGAGAGCCTTCCGTAACATTTACGGGGGCCCACTTACGACCCAGCCTTTGGTTTATTTAAAATTATAGACACATTGGTAGGGCTTGAAAGCCTGCAGACATCCTAGCACAGTAGGTGTCTGCATCACAGTTCAGTTACATGATTGAAACTAGTTATTATGAAATTTAGTGAAAGTTTTATATTAAGAAAAAGTAGAAGTAATTACAGGAAAAGTAAATAAGGAGTTATACAAACTTAAATTAAGACAAGAGCGCTAACCATTCGGCTGCCAGCTCGGCTATAGTTACACAGACCATAATAGATAGTGCATAGCGATTATTGAAGTTTACATCGCCATATAATCTCTGAACGAAAAACATGACAGTTAAAATCAGGAGGACTAATTATTCTCCATTTCAAACTGCCTTATCCAAGTTCAAAGCTTGAAACACTATATTTGAAGAAAATGTAGTGGGTAGTCGACTAAAGGAACACTGAAATAATTTTTTCCTGTTTTATTAAATTTGTGTTAACGATTTTTTTTATCATTTGTGTTCTTGCATGTCATTTTGATGAGTGGTTAAAAATAATAGGCATTTTTTCTGTTCCTTATGTGGTTGGTATCCTTCAGAGTCAACTTTCATGTATTTGCTAGTTGAATTCCGATTTCTAGGATGCTGCCTCTTTGCAAAAGCAAATATCCAAACGTCGTCACCATGGCCATAATAATTATTACCTTTGTAGCCACATAAATGACATTTTCTCCCCCCAAACATGTTATCATGAAACAATGATCGTTGCCACTTCTAATAATTTGCTAACACTGATGTTTTGAGGCTTATAATGTTTGGTACTAGAGAATATTAACATCACCAATTTCTATTAATTTCTGTTATGTGACGTTAGTAGGAATGCTGCCTTTAATCAATGAAAATTTGAGTCTTTAATTGAATAAAATTCTAGCTATGCTACGTTATATTTTAGAAACTTTCCAGAATAATTTATTTGTGAAATTTTTATTTTGACCTAAATATATATGTTTGCTCGTGTGCTATCCGCTAATCTTCATAACAAATAAATTCATTATTTATTATATGCTTTTAATATTCCCTCTCTCTTAAAGGTCGCAACAGAACTAGCAGAACTGAAATGTCTTGAAATGAAGGAAGAAGCTACCGAATTTTGTAAATTAATACTTTCTTAACAGCCTGAGGTACAATGCATCCTATATTCTTCACATGCATCTCTCTGGGATATTTTTTCCAAATCGAAAGCGATATTGGTATGACTGAAAAAAAATAAATTCTCAAGTACTACATACCTTGCGCGAGCGCGCGCACACACACACACACACACACACATATATAATATATATATATATATATATATATATATATATATATATATATATATATATATATATATATATATATATATATATATATATATATATATATATATATATATATATATACAAGGTGATCATAATTAAACTGCAAATTTAAAAACGCTGTAAAAAAAGAACCACGTGTCAGAAAGACCTGAAATTTTGAAATTTCATCAGAATGAACATCAAGCCGGGGGATATTGTTTGGCGTGTGAAAAAAATTAGGAAAAAAGTGGCCAATAGATGGCGCTGCACAGGCGGCTGTAGGTTAATTACATGAACGATAGTCAATTGTGGCTGTAAGCTGAACGTTAAAACAGTTGTGCTATTGTAAGTCAGGCAGATGTTGTGGCACTCTTGTTGTAAAGCCTATTTAGAGCGACAAGGTGGTGCCACATCGAATAGAAAAAAATAGGTTTTTAATTGCCCTGCTGCCAAAAACCGTAGAAAAAGTCAACAATAATTCGGTTTTTAACTGTCCTTAGTCTTCTTCAAGAAATTTTTAATATGGTTTCCACCATTTTTTGTTAGGAGGTGTAAACGTAAAACGGTATTTTCCACAGCAGCTTGGAGTGTATCAGTGCTGATGTTGTTAAAGTGCTGAGTAATGCGGCATTTCAAATCCGCTAAGGTGTCTAGTGGAGCACTGTACTCAACATTTTTCAGAAATTTCCAGAGCCAAAAGTCACAGGGAGTGATGTCCGGTGAGCAAGAGGAAACGGCAGAGCATATCATTTACGAATATAAGGCTCTTGTCCTTCCTAGATGAACTTCTTTAGGCATCATCCATACTAGAGAGTTACACCTAGACTCCATTAAAGTGTTATCGGACTTTATTAATAAAACAGGGTGACCCGAGTAACTGGAACTAGGAAACATAGGGTTTGGAGTTAATAGTACAAAATGCTGATAAAAGCAGAGGTACCCAATGACATACAAACCCAATTCTAAGAAGAAGAAGAAGATGTCCGGTGATCGTGGTGGTCAGGGAGTCGGAAAATGTCGGCTGATAATACGGTCATTTCCGAAATGGCGTTGCATCACCATCGATAATTAACGAGAATTCATGCTACTCAACATTTTATACAAGACTTTAATTAGCATATAACCACCTGTGCAGCGCCATCTGTAGGCCACTTTTTTTCTAATTTTTTTGTTTGCAAGCAAAATCCCCCTGTTTGAAGTACATTCTGGTGAAATTTCAGGTCTTTCTGACGAGTGGTTCCTTTTATGCAGCGTTTTTAAATTTGCAGTTTAATTATGATCACCATATATATATATATATATATATATATATATATATATATATATATATATATATATATATATATATATATATATATATATATATATATATATATATATATATATATATATATATATATATATACAGAAATTCAACAAAAGTTATTCGTTATTCAAGAGTCTTTCTTCAGAACTGCTTTTCCAAGAACCACTATCCAACATAACGATGTTGTGCCCTCATCAGTAGTTATTTGAACCTGGATTGTGGATAATTTAACATCGAGAATTATACGACATTTGAAAATTCGCGTACTGACTTTTGGAAAATGCTTTAAAATTTTAAACCCAATTCAAATGTTAAACCAATTAAATGAACTCTATTTTCCCGACAAATATAATTCACCTGCATTCGAAGTGTTTTATAAAATATTTTAAAATAAACTTATATACACTTGTCACATTAATTAATTTATGTTTAAGATAATGTTTTTACATTTAGAAATTGAAAGAACTATACCCTCACATTAAATTTAGACACATTAATTACATAATGATCTTGAAAATTTTGCTCTATATGTATTATAGAGGAGGATAACAAAAGAAATGGGTAGAGAGAGAGTCTAAAATGGATTATACCCTGTACATATAATGTAACAATGATTCTAAATATAAATTCAGAATCCTGAATTTTCAAGTGCGTCGTCATCGGAAGAAAGCTTTCTTTAACGCAGGAATATTTCAATAACGTTTTCTCAACAGCCCGTATTATTGAAACTGAATCAGATTTTCATCTGTTCATTTTGGAACCAGATTTATGAAAAATCGATATATAAATTAATATGTGTAATGTGAAAGTATAAAGAAGACTATAATCATAAAATTTAGTCTTTAAGTTTTGTTGTGAGTTTTAGATATTTTTATTTTATAAAGATACTCAAAATTCAATTTATATAAAACACATGATACATTATTTCGCGTCGCTTTAGCAGACTTTAAATCAGAAAGCGTCCCATGTGCAGTGAAGCTGGATACAAAGCCTCAAATATGCGTTGTTTGGCATCACGTGATGAGATGGTGGCCATCAGAAAACAGCAGCTGATCAGGATCTGAAAACAAAAATTAGTTGTCTGTGTGCATAAAGTCAGTTGTCTATTTTCTTAACATTTTGATCACTTAATACTCAAATAATTTTGAAATTATTACACGTGCCTGCTTCAATAACGTTTACAGTAGAAAAGAGGCAGAAAACGCACAAACCAGAAATAACTTACCTAATCTAGAACGAATAATTTCTGTGTTGTTGCGGTGTACATCAGCCAAAAATGTTACCACTTCTGGATCGTTGCTAATGGTAGCAATTTTTGTAGACGTATAAATTTCCAGACACTCAAACCTGAGAGAAACAAAAGTCACCTTTCAACATTCCTATTCCAAGTATTCAATTCCTAAAATGATTTCATTGTTCTAGTAATACATAAGCAGAATTTCTTGCTGTATACCCATTTCATGAGAAAAGTTCAAATAATCATGTAAAAAACATAACAAAAGCCGACGTTTGAAGTCTGTGGAACTTTAAGTCCTGAATCAAATCTTCGTGAAATTCAACAAAATTATGCCCTGTTGTGTCAATCATCTCACAGCTGCTGTGCTTATGTTTTTCTGATTCTCCTTAAATGTGATAACTGAGACCGCAGTATGTAATGAAGCCTGTCTCAACATCCTACAGGACTTCCCGTCTAATCACAGAATAAATAATAATTATGTTGTGAAGAGTTCAAATAGTCTAATTCACATTTAGACGACTTTCTCCTTGGTTCAGTTGATGAGCTTTACGCTGAGAGATCCTCCGAAATGAGAAAGAGATAATTGTGGGTTCCAAATATCATGCTTCAAGAAACCAAACCTGTCAAGTTGTTCATCGTTTGAAATCCAACGATATAGCCCCTAACAATTAAACTAATTTTATTAATTCACTACTTTATTCGAAGCAATACAAATATTTCAACACAAACTCAGATTCAGCAAACGCATTCTGGTGCCTGAAGTGCAGCTTGAATTGACTACAAGTTTACATTTTCCTCTTAACCCCTTGCCAGTGTCGCCCGAATTCAGTTCGGGCAATTACTGCGTCTGCAGTATTTGTGATGCCCGAACTGAGTTCGGGCAGAAGAAAAATTAGCGTTTCTATTTTGTGAAGTCCGAGCTGAGTTCGTTTCTACTTTAGGATACTTAATTCCCTATTTTCCTAATAAATGACCCAAGTGATCCTAGTTTTTTACCAATTCCAATTTTGATTCTGAAGGTAGTCCATGACTACAACAACACTATGTTAAAGTCGATTAACATCTTACAGACTTCCCGGTTGCTAGAAAAGGAGGTAAAAAATATTACTAGAAAATATTTTTCTATTTCCTAATCAGGCGTTATATAAATAACTCTTTTATTTTGAATACTTCAGCAGGAGGTGCGAAAAATATGAACTTCAGAAAATCAATTGTTGAACTAAGTAAACCATATGTTCAACTACCAGGACCAGGGCGTCCTAGTGTAAGCTTACTGCACTTTACAGGTCGACACACTTTCCAGAACACATCTCATCTACTCCAACCAAGCAATCCAAAGGTCATTTATTAGGGAAAAATATCTACTGCAACCAGGCATTGTTTTATATGCTGTCGTAAAACCGATGAACAAAGGAAGAGAATAAGGCACGAGACAAGAGTTTATTGTAAAAAGTGCAATATATAGGCTTTTGAGCAGTACCTTGTTTTGGGATACACCATACTGTAAAAGATTTGTAAAATTTATGTATTGAAAATCATATTGTTATGTTTTTATATTATACTAGCTTATACTAGTTATATTTAGCTTCAAAATTTAGTTTAATTTGCTCAATATGAATAACATGTACGTGTAATCAATGTTTTATGTGTATGTAAAAATTATAAATATAGAGGTTATTGTATTTAAAACTTTATTTTTGTAATAAAAAGCATTTTCTAACTCTTATGATAATATAAAGAATAAAATTAAACAGTCAAAAAAATTTTCCATTTTTAGACCATTTTTCTGAAATATATGTCACAGTTAAGGGGTTAAAATAATATATTCCTAAGTACACCAAAAAGTAAACCGACCGAAGGGATACGGTGAATATTCCTAGGTACAGACAAATGGTAAAATAGTTTCTCTCTGAATGCATTATTAAATTCTCTCCTAACTCAATATGTTGATGGTTAGATTCTAATCAGTCGTACTAGATCCACAGAATAATTAATGAGGTTCTTGTACATAAAGAATCTAAATCATACACATATATTGACCAGTTCAGTCTCTCCAGGTCGAAAAAATAATACGTATTTATACAAGAATTTCTCCAGTCTTTTAACCTTAATATCTTGATTACTAAAAATTTTGAATTGTTCATGTATGCTTGAAAGCAAGTGTATAGTTGTAATTTTGTCGGATTTAAACAACCATTGAGTGTTCCATTTTAAACGTAAAATTCCTAACGTAGCCTCATGTTTAATACATCCATGTAGGAATAGGAAGCCAAGAATCATTTCATGTCAAAATTCAACTGCAATTTTGATAATTCTTTTAACAGCTAGACAGACTATCTTTTGAAGGTTGTTCTGTCTGATTTTACAATTGAGTTGAGTTTTAGGCCACTGAACAATAAGAAATAACTGATTTTTCCATCATGTTACGAAAGGCAACTTTAGTTTACGTCCTTATGCTTTTTTATAAACTTATTTCCTTTCTATATACAAAAGAAGTCGATATATTTTTCTCATTAACTATATTAATAAGTACATTACCTAATTCTACTTAGAATTTAATGTATTAATAAGTAATTTGATATCGTTATAGTTTAAAATTTCTTTCCTTACATACAGAGCTTAAGAACGAAAATTTCCGCTCTTAAATAACAATATTTTTATCTTTTTAAACAAATATCTCTAAAAGTAAGACTACGAGGTTTGTCTCTGATTCGATGTAAAACTGGCCAGTTTACTATCACTTAAAATCAAACAATCTTTTATTACTTGTCTTTTGCATCTTCAACTTTCATCCCTTCGAACGCGGTGAAATTCTCTGGAACACGCAAAGAAATTGCGCGGATCTCTCTCGCTTCCGACGATGAGAACATGGATTTCCGGCCCCAAATAGTCATTTATCTCTGGTCCCCATGAATAGAAAGTTCTGTTTAAAAATCATAATTGAAAACTGTAAGCTTTTAAAGATGCAATCTGTCTCTAAATGAATGCTAGAGTTGAAGTACCTTAATGCAATAGCAATTAGATATGCTAGAAGTGAACGAGAAATCATATACAGAGGCGGCCCAAAGTATTGGCACAATATGTTTTTTAACGTTAACTCTTAAGAAAATCATACAATTTTGATAATTTTTTCACTGCCAAAAAAGAAATTTACATTGGTATAAATGTGTTTTAAAAATTTTTGCTTGACTACTAATTTTATTTTAAAAAATAAATTGTTTAAGTAAGTCAAGTGGAAATAAGTATTGGCACAATTACTGTCCTCTAAATTTGGTAGTTAGTTTTGTTTCACTGTTTAGCTATAATACATAGTATAAATTGTGAACAAAGTTTCTAAGTGTATAAATTTATATAAATATTTGAATTAGCTAGTTATGCCTAAAATAAAAGAACTTAGTATTGGCACACGTGAAAAGATAATTTCGCTGCGAAATCAAGAAAAATCATATCGTGAAATTGCTGCTTATTTAAATTTCCTCAGTGAGAAATGTGTGTAAAAGATATGAAGAACGTGGTACGGTTGAAAACCAAAAGCGCACAGGACGACCAAAGAAACTAAATGTGAGAAAAGTTATGAAAGAAGTCGAAAAAAATAATTATGCCAGCGCGAGAAATTTAACTAATAGGGTCGAGTCAGTTTCTGGAGTACAGGTCTCTGAAAGAATAATAAGAAATGTACTGATTTCTGTTGGTCTACATGGCAGAACACCAAGAAAAAACCTTTTATCAGTGAAATAAATCGTCAGAAACGCCTCGCTTTTGCCAAAGAATACATAAACAACCCTCTTGATTTTTGGAAAACTGCTGTTTTCACGGACGAAAGCAAGTTTAATGTGTTTGGTTCTGACGGAAAAAGGACAATTTGGTGAAGAAAAAACAAAGAGTTAAAGAAGAAAAATGTGATTGTTAATGTAAAGCACGGAGGTGGGCATGTTATGGTGTGGGGATGTGTTTCATATAATGGTGTGGGAAACCTTGTTTTTATTGAAGGCAATTTGAATGCAGAAGGGTACGTGAACATTTTGCGTGATAATCTGAAAGCAAGTGTTACAAAAATGGGACTTCAAAGTGACTATATGTTTCAGCAGGACAACGACCCAAAACATACTGCACTCAGAGCCAAAGAATGGTTACTGTACAATGTACCAAAACAGCTTCACACTCCTCCCCAATCACCAGATATAAATATAATTGAAAATTTATGGCATTCTCTAGATGTGATGGTGAGAAAACACCACATTACAGGAAGGAATCATTTGAAACAACTTTTGGCTGAAGAATGGGACAAAATAAGCTTAGACTTGATCCAAAACTTGGTTCACTCAATGCCCAGGCGTCTCCAAGCCATTATTGATGCAAATGGACTTTTTACTAAGTATTAAATTTAAATTAAACGTTGTTTAACGTCAAATGATGAAAATGTGCCAATACTTTTTTCCAAGTAGATTTATGTATTTTTTTATATTTATATATAGTATTTAAAATTAAAAAATTTTGTGAAGTACACATTGTTCCAGTTAATCATAAGCATTTTGTTTATTCTAAATTGAATGAATTGTTTCATTTAATAAATTCAAAATTTGCAAAAAACAAGATGTGCCAATACTTTTTGTCGTCACTGTATGTTAAAACAACTTAGATTTATGTAAAAGAAAAAAATTCTCGGTTGGAAGGACAATTTAATAACAGTTATTGCTTTAGCAGTGAAAATGTGTTCTGAAATTTCATTACGCAATCTCAAGAATAAATACACAATGCATGATGTAATTATGGAATACAAAACTTTTGAAGTTATTGTGGATAATTTTTAAATACAGACAAAGGAAATTAGATTAGATAAACATAAACAATTAAAATTTTATTTTTTAATTAAAAATAAAAATGATAATCGCTTAATATATAAATGTTTAATTTCTTAGGCAAGTTGATATCATATTAACTTTCTGTCCATTAGTTCCACAATCAGTGTGTTTAATTTCCATTTCGGAATAGATGCATTTAGTGGTTCATACAGAGCTTACAACACAATACATCACTCAAATTTGCTTTCGTGAGTAACAGATGAAAGTATAAAAACAGTTAAACCAGCACTTCCTTTATAGTATCAATTACGAGTGAACATGATCCTTGTCTGACCAAATGAGGCTACAAATTGTAATAAAGATTGCTGAAAAACACATTTGTTCAGGATTGTTTTGACGGAAAACTACCATGTCATAACAGTTGACAAATTCGCTTCCACAAGTGGAAATACATAGCATTAGACATAAAATAACAAACCGTTGACACAGTAGGACTTTCAAACACACACATGTGATAAATCCAAATACAGATGTATATCAGACAACCTTTATATAAATGTTATACAATTTCTAACAACTCTGTGAGAACATCACGATGTTAGGTGGCGCTGCTACGCCACATGTTCTTTTTCTAAAAGAAACTTGAGAAGTAGACAAATGAAAACACTCGGATGAGTCATATCCATGTACGCTCTTAAAGTGGAAATACGATGTTAAAACATTCTTGGCCGCATATTTGAGGAATTTATTGTAAATATGTAAATAGTTTTAACGTTACATTAAAATTTGAATTAAAAAATATCAGGCTTCAATTATTTAAATAACTTGTAAAGGAAATTCGAACTCTGCCTTAAACAAACAATAATTGTTACCATATGGGCTATAATTGCTTTCCCACCGACCAGACAGCTTTTAATTTAATTTGAATTATTTTTAGCAATTTTGATTACTATAAAATAATTAAATTAAACTAAGCGCTTCGAATATTAATTTACTTTTTTACTATTTTTAAGTAGCTGAAGCATTTCAAAGATTATTTCAAAAACTCTTTGGGCTTCAAGTGCAAATTCTGATTTAAAAAATATTAAGTTAATATCACCTGCAATACTAAGTTGAAGAATATTTTAATAACAATATCAAAATTATATTCATGAGGCTGGAGGAAGTTTTGAAATTTGTCTCCTGTAGTTGAGTTGAATCCACAACTGTTGTAGGTCCTGACACTTTCCTCATCTTGCCGGACCCTACTGGATGGTGCAGGGTCAAAGTTTAGGAGGGTACCCAGCATTCTGTGCACTTATCACTGTACATGGCGCAAGATTCGCATCGTTTGAGTTTGGTCTTGAGAGGCATCCATCTGCAGGAAAGGCATTCCGATTTGGCGAGGCATCCGCACTCGTGGAAGACATACCTGTAATTAACAGAGAATACAAAAGTTATTTTGAGATTCGTGTTGAAGAGTCAAATAATTAATTGCTTTTGAATGTGGTAATTTTCCGTCATACCCCCGCTTGTAATCGTCGTCGGAAGAAAAAAAATCGTAAATTACCATTGAAAGTATTCCGTTTGCATGTATCGTTTAAAGAGTTTTACGTTTTTGAAAACTACTAAAAACTGATACAAACATTTTATATTTACAATTTATAAACTAAATAATTATCACTTATTGACAAAACTTATTTAAATGTTAATGTTTATTTCCGGTTAAAACTGTTTAGAGAAATCGCTTTCGTGATCGATCGCTAAGTATAATGTAAGAGTATTTTTTTTCAATGAAACAAAATTAAATTTTGATGTATTTGGTTGTTTTTGCCCTTGGTGAAGTGGACCATAATGTAACTTTTAATCGACAAAATTATCACTATGCAAATTTTTCACGAACTAGCCTTAGTTTTGTTTAGCATTTAGCTTGTTTACCATTGATTATCACGTTTTAGTCAATTTTTGCACTAAAAAATTCGATTGGTATATAAATTAGATTTAATATAAAATTATGAGTGAATAGAATCATCGTATCTATTGTTTTTGCTTCTCCGTAAGAAATATGTTATTTCTTTAGGATCACATAAACGGTTGTATAATGGAAAAATACTATCCATTTTTACTTTTCTTTAATGGAACTGAAAAATAAATAATTTTTCTGTAAGCTTTATAGCTCTATTTATTCATATTTTAACATACTGCGTTCTCATTGAATTTTTAAGAAGGATACCAACAACACAATGAATCGTCTATAAAAGAGGAAGAATATATTTATTGTTGTAGG
The DNA here is from genome assembly GCA_037975125.1 of Latrodectus hesperus. NCBI lineage: Eukaryota > Metazoa > Arthropoda > Arachnida > Araneae > Theridiidae > Latrodectus > Latrodectus hesperus. The sequence goes on from CM075856.1 coordinate 55,837,298, forward strand.
TTTCGGTTAAGGAAATCAAAAATGGGGGTTTGGTGTAGAATCGGATACCACTTGGTTTGGCGATAAATTATGGAGATAAACTATAATTTCTGCTAATCTCGATAACCCTATCTTTGTATAGCTTTTGTTTAGCGGCCATCTTTTTAGTCACATCTTGGCGTGAAAAAAATCGCCAAAAAATCAAGAGGAACCTGATTGTAAACTTTTACCAAAAGTGATTCTTTAGGACTTGATTAAACTTTATCTGGTCTCAATGAAAAATTCGAATTTACTTAGACAGGAGTTTGAATCACATTTGATGAAACTACTTCTTTCAGTACACATTAAATATTGGAGATGTAAATGGGTTATCTGTATTTATTTTGTACTTATTGTACTCAGCAAAATGAAGCGCATAAGCTCCTGTCATGCAGTATTCTTTTCCATTACTAATGCATCCATGTCTTTTTGGAGATCGTATCCATTATATCAAACTTCACCCGCACTACTATTTTTAACTCCAAACGCAACTTTGACTTCCTTCCCAATACTGGAAACTTCTTGCCTTGTTTCATTCCAACCAGAAAGTAGAATACCGTTAAAGACGCTGCAATAAATAACATATTTTGCAATGAACCATACAAAAAAACGTACATTTATTTGCATTTTCATTAAGAATTCCAATTTATTCGAAAATTCAAGAAACTTTATCCTATGGACTGTTTCGTGCATTTGATTTGCAGTTGAAACAGTGTCAATGCTTATTCCTTAAAAATATCAGTACCCAAATTATGTTCTGCTGGATTATACGGCATTTGTGCTATTCTTTCCTGTCTTCTGGATCGCATCCATGAAGCTAAGAGTTTATATTTTATAGTTATTCTTATTACATTTTTCTTAATCTGTTATTGATTAAAAAAAATTCAACGCGAGAACATAAATGTCCGTAATAACACTATTTATACGCTATTAATAAGGAAATTTTTAAAGCGCTTCAAAAATAATTTGGTAGTTTTTAGCATGGCAAATAAAGAATAGTTTGCTTATTCGTCACTGTATGTTTTACCCACGAGTCCAATAATCAATGCCAACTCTTTAAAATAAATCTCTACAATTCAATGAGCAGCAATAATTTAAAATGAAATTCGAACCCCAGCAAACTTCTCCACTCGAGAAGGGGGACGAATGTGCGAATTTTTTTTTTTATCTAAAGACCACAAAGTTAATCTTTCAGCACTTAACTCAGAGCCTTATGCTAAATAAAAATTGTAAACTGTTATTTAAATAGTACTTGGTAACCAAGTATTGGGATTGTCTAACGGTCTAAGGTTGCTATAAGCTATGAAACGTCAATAGCCCTTCGTTTCAAGGGGTTTTGGGAAAGCTCTTAATAGATAATAGACTATATTCCCCTGCCACGAGGAAGAATAACTAGAAAACTCCAAAGCACCCACCTTGACAAAATTATATGTAAAAGAAAGAGCGAAGTCATCCATCTACCGTTGTACAAACAGTAACTAGGGTTGAACTTGAGACCTTTCACCCGAATAATAGTGCTAAGCCATTAAGCCACACTGCGCACATTCTAATAGCATTTGGTTATCGTTTTAAATATTTAATCTTATTGATTTATATTTATTATTATCTTAACAGCTTTTGTACAAACTTCCATTTTTGAATTTACCTTCAACTAATTCTTTCGGTACAAATGCCCTATAATCCAACATGCCAAATTCTGAGTTTAGTGATTTTGGACGGATTTTCTTATGTATCAGGCAACCAGGTTTATATTACGTCATAGAGATAGAGACTTATTAAGAGTTATGCAGAAAATACTATTTTGGCAACTCTAGTTCTTACGTCATTGCACACGCCATAATAATGATCTTGACAACATTTCTTCATCGTCAAAAATATTCATAAGTTGCTTTGCTGGATTATACGTGCCATTCTTTCCTGCTTCCAGGATGGCTGAAGTTGTGGTCTCCGGTCTACTGGGGGGTTGCATGAAGCGAGAGTAGTTTGGCCTCTTCGCTCTTAGAACTAGGTTGAAAGTATCGTTGTCAGCATATCGATCGAAAAATCCGTATTTCAAGAAAGAAGTACCTTATTATATTTTTATCAGAAAAGACAATTTTACAAACCGAATACATATTTATGAATATTGGTAGAAGGGAACATCATTATCATAAGGAAAATAGATGGCGAATTCACAATTCTTAAAATTTCAGACATGAATTCATTATTAAAAGATATATATATCTGATCCAAGATTTTTCGGTCTGATAAGCTCGCAGATGTTATACATGATATCCATTAGTCAAAGCTACTTGTAATGAAGGACTCAACAATTTGAAGTAAGTGATTAGTTTTTGCTCCCCATCTGTTATCTGCAATAGCTTTTAAAATATTAATTTTCTTCTGGATGGATTTTTTTTCATTTGAAAATTATACTTGAAGGTTAAGTTATTAGTAAAATAGAGACCCAGAATTTTTATGTGTTTAGACCAAGAGATAGGTAATTGGTTGATAGTTAGTTCAAAATTTACAGGAGATTTTTTGGAAGAGAAATCAATGACTGAACATTTTGAGGAATCAATTTTTAGTTTCCATTCTTCACACCATTGTTCACGTTTTATGACTGCGGTCTGCATTTTTTGCTGTAGACTTTCTTGTGATGAATGAGCAGCCAAAAGGATTATGTCATCAGCATAAATATAACACTTAATGTCAGGAGAGAGAACTTCGTAAAATATCTGATATATAAATCATGAAAAGAAAGGGAGAAAGAACACTGCCTTGAGGAACACCTCTATTAGAGAAAGTGGGTTGAGATAAAGTTCCACGCCATTTCGCTTTAAAACTTCTATCTGATAAAGAATCCAATATCCAATGAGCAGCATTTCCTCTGATATCAAATTGGAAGATCTTATAAATTAGACCGTCTGGCCACACTGAATCGTAAGCTTGAGATATGTCTACAGTTGCGCCTATGATATATTTTCTCTGTGAGCGTAAATCAATAATATGATGATGAAGCATAGAAAGAACACTATCGCAACCTCTATGAGGGATAAATCCATGATGATTTGGATGAATATATTTGGAAAGGGAGATATGATTTATTAGACGATTTAATATCATGCGTTCCATGACCTTACATAGAACACTTGCAAGAAATATTGGGCGATAGGAATATGCTGATGTAGAATCTTTCCCAGGTTTTATTATAAAAATTATGATGAATTTGTTCCAAGACGGGGGAACAGTACCGCTTAACCAAGAGTTATTTATGAGTGACAAAAGGGATCGTAAAGCTATGTTTGATAGACCCTTCAAAAATTTAGCTGATATTAAATCAAGACCAGCTGAAGCATTTTTGCATTTAGAAATTGCCAATTAGAGCTCTGAGTAGGCGAATGCAGAGTTATATTCTAAATCAAAGTTTGAACTTAAATCGTGAGGTAGTACTTCAGTTTCAGATTGACGAGAATAAAATTTGGCAAATAAGTTAGCCTGATCAACATGGGTCCGAAATAATTGATGTTTCGGCAGAAATTAGAAGATGATGAGTTGGTGAATCAGTAGATCTATTTTTAAGTCTTTTAAGAATAGAATAAATGTATTTAGATATACCAGCATTTGTTGTACACTCTAAAAAAAAGCACTGTAATTTTACAGCAAAACGTGCTGGCGTTTTGGGCGCCAGTATAATATGCTGTAAATTTTACAGCATATTGGTAAAACTTTTATAGTTCTTTTTACTTTAATTTTTAGAGCCCTTTTCACTGTAATTTTTAGAGCCCTTTTCACTGCAATTTTTACAGCACTTTTTATTGTTATTTTTACAGCACATTTTACTATGCATTTTGCTGCATATTCTACAAAACCTATTGCAATATTTATTTACGGCTATCATCATGTTTTGTAAAGATAACAGTAGAGTATAAATCAATTTTGAATGCACAATAGCTAATTTCCTATTTATGGGCCAACTATTATTAAGCAATTTTGTATGTACAATATACAAAGCACAAAAACATAACTAATGTTATATTGCAGAAGATGTCATTTTTCAGAACATTTTGTGATCAATAATTTAACTTTCAATACCTAACGAGATTGTTTAACTTTCTTACTTCACAATCGTAACTTTAACAGAAGTTTTAATTTTTTATTACATATTTTTTTAAAAAAATTAAGAAATAACAGTTATATTGAATACGATACAAAGCTAAGCATAAAATTGATTTTTGATATATCTGTGATTCTCTACAGATTTAGGATAAAAAGAAACCTTACAAAACATTCCATTTTACTAAAAATACCAAAGGAGAATTAGTTAATGATATAGTATTTTAATTATACTGTAAAGACAATAAAAGTTTTCTTTTTGATATGGCTTAAAGTAATTGATTTTTTTTCCATTATAATAAAAGCAAATAAAGATTCTGAGGAAAAAAAGCAATATAGTTGACAACACACAAATATTGTAAAGAATTTTTTTATTTACATTTTAATAATTATAGCCATTTAAAGTTGGATAAATTATTTAAAAGTGACAAAAACACGTGCTTGGATTCCATCTTTGTTTATTCACATATTTTTTAAATTTCGTTCCCCGCGAGGGATTAAAAATGAACAAGCATCTGGAAAACAAAAAAATAGAAATCAGATACATGAATAACTAATTTGAAATTTCAAGAACTGAATATTTCATAGGAAAAGTTGTTTAATAGTTCAATAAAATAATTAGAACTTTTTATTGTTTAATATAATTGATTGAATTTCCCTAAAATATGCTTCTTTTAATAGTCAACAAGTGGTTATTACATTCATGCAATCATAATCATTTTGATGATAAAAATTATTTCAAGGGATTTTAGCAATTTCATGATAAGAATTTTTGGTAACGAAGGTCTCACTTCTTATGAAGATGATAAAATCTTTACTTCAATTAAATCATTCTAAGTGATGTTTTTTATCTCGAAAAACTAATTTGTAATTGATTTAATTAAAAGAGAATATAGAATTTGTTTTATAAGGATTCATTTATGTTATCGAAAATTATATTCTCTGAGAAGCAAATCATAACATTTCCAATGGGAACTGTGAATTACAAATTTTTAGAAATAAAGTGCAAAACATGAACCTTACGCCCACATTTTAAAGATAACTTACAAAAGCCGATTTTGAGTTAAAAAAATAATTTTGTAGACAATATGGAAAGATTTCTTTTGCATACATATATACACAATTTAAAAATATTTCCATCGTAAATAAACAGAAAAATTAAAATGCTATAATGTGTCAACGTAACAATAATTTATGAAATAACATTTTATAAAACATATGCTTAAAACTGAATTTCTTTAACTCGTAAATAGTTACCTCAAAAGTGAAATCTAAGTTGTCTTAGAGTGAAATCAAAGTTGTATTTCCCTCTAAGAAAACTTTAATTTCAATAAAAAATTACATGAAATAGAGCAAAATTATGAAATATAAAAAAAAATTTGCTGTTCATTAACTCTGCATATTTACGGCATTATATATGTACTTAAAGATAAATAAAGGAGAATACAATTAAAGTTATATTAAAAAAGATATATTTAAATAAAATAATTTATTTTGGTTTTTTAAGAATTTTATATATTCATATGATTTATTTTAAATAGAATGTTAGCAGAGTAAAAAGTATTTGAAGAGGAATATAATGAACAATAAATGTAACAACAAATTTTTGATTTTGAGTTAAAACATTTCAAACCTTTTGAAATATGTAAATAATACATACCATAAATTAATACACATAGTGTGCAAGGTAAGTCTATAATATCCACTGCATCCTGAGAAGATGTGGAAATCTAAAACCAATAAACAAATATCTGATTAATTTATTTATGATTAATTTTTATATTCATTTCTAAATTTCTTATTTAAAATTTACCAAGCAGTAATTTTTTAATAAAGTTTTGGATACATTACTGCAATACTTCTAAATATTTTTTCAAGTCAAAATATGCAGATAGAAGAACAATACACGCTCCAACATCCTCTTTTCCATCCAATTTCTCAATGGTTGAAGACTGTATTTTACAACCTCTAGGAGAACTTTTTAAGAAATTAACAATTCTTTTAATTTTGTTAGCTGATGCAAACTTAAGTTTAAATTAATTACACTTTCATTTAAATCTACAGCAGTTAAACACTTAAAATGGTCCAAAATGCTTTGCTTAAAAATAAGCAAGACCATATTTCTTTTAATGTGGAAATATCATTAGGTGTGTTAGTATCTTTTCTTTGAAATGGAAAACTCTCATATTAATTTTACAACCTTTTCAATTATAACATCAAAAAACACGCTGCATTTTGGCTTCTTGTCGGACATCACAATGAAGGAAAAATAGTAAACTTTTAAAAATATACGTACTTACAAAAACTCTCTCTCTCTCAATACCTATTCCAGCTTCCAAATATGGCTGAAGTTGATATGAAGAGACTTTACTCTGAATAGTCTTACTACTAAAAGTTATTTGTGATTATTCTATTTTTAAAACTTCCTTTACAAATCAAGCACTTTCGTCATATATATAAATTCTTATTTTCCCAAAACATTGATATATTTAAATTTTTTTTAAAAAAATGGGACAATATTGGAAGCTAGTTTTTGTTTCCTCTCCTAATTGTATAAGTGGATAAAATCTTTTTTCCCTTCAGTTCCCTGAAGAATTAATAACTACTGGTTCTACACTGACTTTAAAATTACGCAATTCCTCACTGGACATGGACAATTCAATAGCTACTTACACCGTTTCCACATTAAAAACAGTGAGGTGTGCATGTGCAACTCTGGGAGTGACAACCCTTCGCACATTCTTCTTGAATGCCCATCTGTTTCAGAAGAAAGGAACGAGCTTTGTAAAGACTTAAATAATAGGTGGACCTAGTTAGGAAAGAGAATTTTGAATTTTTTTAAAAATTTATCCATGCTGTTATCTAACTCCTTTTTTATTTTTATATATAATTTTATATTATTATTTTTATATGTTATTTTTTTAAAATCCTTTTTTATCTTTATAAAACATCTTTTTTATTTCAAGGGCATGTTTCAAAAGGGAATTTTTTTCTCTCTGCTTTCTTTTATTATTATTTTTTTCATCTCATGATTTATTTGAATTCGTTATGTAGTACATTTATTGTACCTTCGGGCCCTGTGTGGTATTCCTTGGTGCGCAGGGAGATATTTTTGTTTTCCCAAATAAAAAATTTAAAAAAAAATTGGAAGGTAGTATTTAATGCGCTCATTAGTATTAGAAAAATCTTGAGCACAATAAATATCAAATATATTAAGCTAGAACAACTAATTACAAAATTTTCACTCATGTATTTGTTTCTTAATTATAATTTTAAATTAGCATTTCTTTTTATGCATTTCAGATTCCTTCACTAAAATGTAAATAAATCATAAATAGCACTACAAATTTTGCAATTTTTTACTAAATTAAAGTAAAATTTGCAGTAATGTAATTTTTTTACAAAAAAAAAAAAAAAAAAAAAAAAAAAAAATGTGTTGCCTGAAACTTTGTTTCATAAATAGCAAACAACCAACAAGATTTCCCAAACAGGATTTTAATTAATGTTCTAATTAGTAATATAAATTTAAAAAATTAATCATGGTTAAAAAATAATAAACTTTACATTTTCTAAATAAATGACCTTCACTCGAATAGTACTTCCTAATATGTATTTAAAAAAGGAATATTTCTTATATATTTGTTATAAAATGATGATTTTAAAAAATATATATTTTAAAGAAACATTGCATTTTTCATTGAAATGCATTTTTACTTAACAAGCAAATTCTAAACACAAGACCATTTATTTTAATAAATATCATTATTTGTAATATTATTTCATTGAAAGAATTTACAAACATTTATGTCTAAAAAAATGATTATTTTAATGCATGTTACAAAATGGAATTGAATTAATGATCATAATTAGAATGCAATTTAACGATTTGTATTGAAAAATAAACATTTTTTAATAAAATTCTAATAAAAAAATTGAAAAATTAAAATATAAAAAAATTATGTTATATTTAGTTAATATACAATAAATTTATTTACAATCAAAGAAAAATCAGGAATTTTCAACAACGAAATAAAATAGAAATTCCGTTAATATATTTAATAATATATGTCTAAAAAAATATAAAAATGGATGATTATTCAATTTTAATTTCGACTGAAATATAGCTAAGCAATTTTTATAATAATTGAAGCACTTAAATACAAATCTAATTTCGTCGAAAATGTGATAATTAAAATACTAATCAATTATGTTACCAAACTACTATAAAATATTTTAAATGTTAATAAAAAGTAATTAAAAAATATTGACACTGAATTAATACTAGTGAATGTGATCGTTTGTAAATTCAGCTTAGAATTTTTTGAAATGTTCAGTCAAATTTATAAGAATTTATGTATATCAAAGTTAGATAACAACTTGCATAATAAACAATAAGAAAAGTATACGTTACCTTATATTTGGTGATTAAATTTCAATAAAAATTCAGCTAAAGGAAAAATTACTCTCAAAATATCACCAACTTCACCAAACGAAAACAAGTGCAAATAAATGGCGAAATTAATTTGAGTTATTTGTCACAGGAACAGAAGAAACTTTTATCCCGCACATTCAATGCGCATGCCCAATAGCAAACGATTTTCTGCAGCTGAATTTTACTGTAAAATTTACTGTAATCATTAATATTCCTATGACAGCTATTTAAATAACAGTGAATTTTACTGTATTTCTTCCGCTTTTTTTACAGTGTAGTTTTATCCCAGAAATTTCTGGAAAGGGTTAGAAGAAGCTGATGAAGTTTTGCAAAAATTCGTTTGTACTGTATCCACAGAGTCTGATTAAGAGAACTTTTCGTTTTCCTCCAAAGTTTCTTTTTTTGACCCAAAAAATTACAACATTCCGATGTCCACCACGGAGGATATGACTTTAACGAAAAGATTTTTTTTTTCCTGAATTTATATCAAGATAGTTTTTGCATAAAATTTGGAATTGATCTACAGAAACTAGTCCGTTATTATCAGTTTGAGTGTTCATTGAATTGAAGAAGCGGGTCCATAAAATTCTATTACGGGAAGTAACTTTCGAATAATCATTATTGTAGATTTTAACACTTGCTTGAACAGGGACGTATTCACTACCATAACTATCTGAACTGACTGAGAAGGTACAAAAAGGAAAAATATCAGGAGATACAAAGTTATAATCGATTAGGGATGGTCTGTGGTGGAGTCCAAAATGACTAGTCTGAGAGGTATTTAAAAGACAATTGTTGCTATCCAGTATCCAATCGAGGAATTCTGAAGATTCAGGAGAGTTTGAATAACTACCAAGCGCCGAACTTCGTATATTAAAGTCTGCTATTATTATGAAGGGAGGATGAATATATGATAAGATACTTTGGAACAAAGAACTTGAAAATTTACCGTGTGGGACGTATACATTTACTAAAGTAAGAGATAATTGGATATAGTAATTTTTATAGCTAATATTTCTGTATCGTTATCTTCTGAGCGGGGTATATTTAAAACTTGCATAGGTAGAGATTTATCAAAAGCAAAAAGGCCTCCACCACGGCCATCTTGCCTATATATTCTAATTATAGTTTTATTACAAATTGGAAATAAGTCGGAACTTTTAAGAAATATTTCTTGAATTGCTAGTACATCGGAAGATTGAAAGTACGGAAGTTTTACATACGGGTGCTTAGATAGAACGCTTCTTGCATTCCAAGAAATTAAATTGAATATTAAATAAAACAAAAAACCTGAACAGTTACTAAAAATAAAAAAAGTGCGCTCGTAGTAAAAAATATTTAAAAAAATTTATAAATGTTTTTTAAGCCTTCTTCTTGACTCAATTCTTTCTTCAATATAAGGTTCTGCATATTTTATATTTGGTTGAGGAGACTTCATAAAAGGTTATTCGAGAGATATAATTTGTGGATTCACAGAATTGTTTGAACTTACCTTTCATGACTGGACGATTCTTTCTTGGAGGAGATCTAGAAACAGTTCTAGTTGGATTCGAACATGTTCGCATACATTCTTTCATGAATGAGAACATTTGTTGGACCATTTGATCTTGTCTTGCCTGTATCGCAAGTAATTTTGCTTCAAATATAGAAGCCATCTCAGTCACTGCTTTTTTAACAATATCAGTAATTTCATTTTGATTCGGCACGAAAGGAAGATGACTTTTGGCTACACTGGAGTAAGTGGTTTTTAAAGATTTATTATAACGTCTTCTCGCCTCAATAAATGGAAGGTGGTTCATGCTTTTATAAAATGTAAGAATTTTTTTCTTCAAGCCTCGTAGGACAAGAAATGTCATTAGCTGCATGATTTCCCTGACAGCTTATACATTTAGGTGTTTCAGTGGCACAGGGAGTGTCTTTATGAAATGTTCCACTGTTTTTACATAGGAAGACTTCTTGTTTGCATTTTTTGGTAGGGTGAGTGTATTTATAGCATTTTCCGCATTGGCGAACGTCATCAATAAAAGGAGAAATTGGAATGATGGAATAGAATAAGTTAATTGTTTGAGGTAGATGATGTCCAATGACGCTCACTCAAATATTTTCGCTGAGTTCTTCAGAATTCTTTTTTGTAAATCTTTGTAAGCTTAATATAGTTAAGTCCTTTTGCACAATTTCAAGATATAAAGGTAACTCTACATATATTTCTTTTATAAGAAATCTTGTATTCAGGTTGAAACATGGAGTTAACAGGTACTCCAAGAATGTTGTTTGTCTTGCTTATTTCTACAGCAGTATCTGGGCAATTAGTTTCGAATAGAAGCTTACCTTGACGGGTGTGTTGAATTTGTATTATTTTCTTGTGATTCTTTACAAGTTGAATTATTTCTTGCTTTAAATTGTAAGGTGTTTTTGGGAATAGATGCAGTACCATCAGTGGGAGACAGGAAAATGAAGAACTTAGTAATACCATTTTCCACAGTTAACTGGATTAGTTGTGGAAAATAGAATCTTCGAGGGTCAATAAATAATCTTGGAGTGTTTATTTTTGGAAAGCGCAAATCGCATAAATCATTTCAGTCATTTTAAATCCATAATAATGAAAAAAAGAATGAATTAAAAATTTAAATAGTAAAAATAAAAGAACAAAAATACTCAATCTTAGTCAATCAAACACTAAGCCAAAGTCAGAAGATAATTTCAACATGAAAAAGGAGAAAAAGAGTCAAAGAAAACATGATAATGACAAAATAATCAGAGTTCAAAATTTACGTATTTCGCAATTTAGAACAATCTGTTATTTCCCAGGACCAATTTCCGAGGTAGTAGGGCATTTAAATTTTCCATACACGATACCACAATGCTTTTAATATATTTTACTTCTAAAGTAATATTCGAAAAATGATATAATCGGCTGGTTAATGCTAAGACTTTTTGTAATTGAAAAATGAATCTTCTTTTTGTCATCTGTAAATATTGTCAGTTTACAATATTTAAGTTCCATCCATATGAATACTTAGAAATAATCACAAAGAATAAAAATTTTGATACGATGTATATTACAAACTCTTTTTGATTGAGTTGCAGACAACAGATAAAATCCTTCAAGTTATATTCTTAAAAACGAAAACAAATAAATAATTCTTAAAAACGAAAACAAATAAGCGAACCAAATGTTGAATATTTAAAAAATATTCAACATTTGGTTTTTGATATTCTATGGTAATTTACATTATATTTTTTCTGTAGTAAAATTAAAAAATGTGATCTATTTTTAAAAAATATCTTATAATGTCTGTTTATCATATTTTTAATTAATTTCTTGACTGGTAAAAAAAATTATAAGAAAAAGAAATCATTTATTACTTTGCTGAGAAAATTTAAGGAAAACTATCTTTTTGAATACTTGCCTCATACGGAAACATGAAAAAAGGACTTAAAAATATAGAAATTGCATAGGGCGACTTCTAAACAGTAAGGAATTCACCGTTAAAATGATGACATTATTGGCGCCAAAAATAAATGTGTGCGGTGAGTTTCGCAAAGCTATTGGCTTCTTTTTCTTTCACTGGCAACCCTAATACTATTGGCAATACAGTTAACAAAGAAAGATCCGGTGTAAACATTCACGAAAGATGGTGGATTTTTGTTCTATGTGAAAATGGTTGACAAAAAGTCAATTCTGAATTGTTTTATTTGGGGGTAAGCATTGTTTTAAAATGAAAATTTGTCTTAAAACTTCCCAATATCTTTCATCATAAATGAAATTTTCTCTTTTCTTTAAGTCTCATTGATAAGAGAAGTTACTGAACTTTTGTTTTATAACAAGGAATTGTTCTATTAAAAATGAGAATCCACAGTATATACACTACATGATTTATTAAAAAAATCCCAATTAGAGGAAAATGTGTTTGTTCTCATATGAACTAATTTCACATTTACACATTTGTTTTTGATTTTGATATTTTATGTAATTATTATTAAATAGGTTGTTTGCCAATAAAAATTTAAATGTTTGAATTCATTCAAAAATTATAATTTTCACCATCATTTAGTTTTAATAAAAATCTAAGTTCTGATATTAAATTCTAAATCTATTTTTAAATATTCAATATATGAATTTCATTAAAAATCTAATTTATCATTATAATTTGTAATTTTATAAAATTTTCAACATTACTAATTTGACATTGGATTAGATTGACATTTTATGTAATTATTAATAAATAGGTTATTAATGTATGCCTATAAAAATTTAAATGTTTGAATTCATTCAAAAGTTCTAATATTCATCATGATTATTTTTATTTAATATCGAATTTATGATATTAAATTTACAATAGCAATTTTAGTTTCGTAAAAAATCATATGTACTGTTTGACTATTTTTCTTTAAATGGTTACTCCAGAAACGAATTTTATTTATTTGCATTGTATAGTAATATTTTTGTTTCTAAAAATGGCTTAAATAAAAATTATGACTATAACTTCAATTTAGTCAGGTTCGCTGAAAGATAATCTTAAACTATTTTTAATTAACGGGAAGCATTGAGTGACTAACCCTTCACCACAACAAGACTGAAAACTTCTACTTTTTACCCAGCAGGCATCTTTGAATCTAGCCACGGAGGCGAGTAGCCAAACCATCACGAACCCGTTTATACGTTGGGCCACATTCATACATCACGTCAGAAGAAAGAACAGAGAGAAAGTGACATCCATGCCCGAACCGGGATTCGAACCCGGTACCCACAACTAAGGAGTTAGGTACTAACTAAGGCTAACGTACATTTGACGACAATGTAGGCATATTTTATTTTTGAATTTTCGAAGATAAATATTGGTAGTCCGGTGTAATTGACCCTCGTGTGCAAACAAGGAATGTAGAACCACGACGTAATCTTACTAACTTCTAATATAACTAACCACAATGTCTGCAGTGGAAAGGGAAATCCTATTTTAGATCAACGCCGCAAACCTTTCGGAATTTATAATGCTGATAAGCACTTGACTGCCTGATTAACATTTGAAGTTTTGTATGTGTCGTGTTATGTGCCAGTGAAATTCGTCTGGGTCAGGTACCGAGATTGCTGCTATACCATTCGGATACGACACGCCTACTGAAGGAATATTTTAGTATTTCCAAACCATTCATTGTTGAAGATGAGTTATGCAACTGCAAAGTGTACTGATTCACACACACGGGTATATTTGAACGTGTGTGAAAAATAGAAATGCCGCTCCCGTACAGGCAGCTGGGTGGTCAGTAGTCCAGTCTTCATTTTGTAGTGGTGAATCTCTAGCCGAATTGGATATTAATTTTTGTTCGCTATGTCCCTGTTCTTTAAATGTTTGAATTTTATTCAAAGAGTGGCCAATCTGCGGCTCTTTGATTGACTCTCGATAAATGTACCCGAGTTCTCTTTTCATTTTTGTGTTATTGTATTTTAAAAAAATAATTATAGTTCCGTATGTGTGTTTCAGAATGTCTTAAAATACTGACAACAAATATAAAAGACAAAGTGCAACATGTTAGTAAATTTCATTTCCGTTCAAACTAAGAATATGACTCATCAAAAACTGCGTGAACGAATATAAACAGTGACGTCCGACTCCAGACTCATTTTGAATTTGTAAACTTTCATTGCAGCAGACAGTTGACATTGTGCTTTGGAGGAAACAATTTGTATCATTTTTTTTGCGACGGAAATAATTTGTAATCTGGAATTTTTGGCAAGTTAACTTGTAATTTATTTCGTAATACGTGTTGTTACTGTTTTAATAACACAAAACTTGTATTTTCAAATTCGTATTTCTTTTTCTTTCTCAGTTCTTTTTAAAAATATGACGAGAGAATGAATATATATAAAAAAAAGAATATATGCGCAAGAAAATGGAAGTTTTAATAATGAGTGGGAAGAGAATTTATTTTTTATTGACAATAACGAAAAAATGTGTTATTTGTAATTCTACAGACAAAAATTATAAAGCTAGCAATTTACGTCGACATTAATCAATCATCCTCAGTTTTCTAATCAGATTCACCAAATTCCAATCCAAAATTGATATCTAATTATTAGAAATGTCACTCATAAATATTAATGATATCCTAAGGAAATCGTTAAAAAAGTTTGATCTAAATTTAATTTATATGTATAATCTATAAAGTTTGATCTAAAGCGGCGTTTTCTCAGGAATATCTGTGTATTTGTATTTAGCTTTTCCTCGGTATTCAGGTGGTGTTTTTTTTTCAGTCTAGAGTAATAGATGTTTTATGAAAATTATTTGAAAATTTAATGAAATTTAATACTATATATCAGTTATTATCATTAGGTATACCGAAAACTTGTTACTAAAAATGCTGAAATGTTAAATAAACTTATATAATAAAAACATTTTTGAGATTGAAGAAATTGCAAAAATTAGTTTTAGGTTATGTAGTTACCTACGTAGATATTTTTGATTTTATGATAACAATTTTATGATTTTATGATAATTTTATGATTTATGATTTTATGATAACAATTAGATTACATGATAACAATTTGGAAATTCAATCGTTCGTTGCTAATTTTTCTAATTTTCTGCATAAAAATTTATGACCGACAAAACAATGTTATCATAAATTAAACTTTAACAACATATTAAATATATTTAAAAAGAGATGATTACGAATTATTCATATTTCATTAAGCTTATATCAAGAAGAAAAATCTAAAATATATTATAATTAACGTCACAGTAGTTTCTATTTTTTTCTTAAAAAAGAGAAAATAGTATCAATATTTACATAAAAATTCAACATCTTGCGCACTTCATAACTCCAGCTTTAAAACCAGATTCTATATGAAGGGGAAAGAAATGCTTCCCTCCCCTCTTGAAGAAACATCTGCAATTCTTTCCACTGCGTGTTTTAGTAATTTTATGTTTTTATTAGTCTGAAAGCTCGAAATGCAATCAAAATTAATTTAGTAAAAAAAAAAAAAAAAAAACTTTGCGTTACAGCTTTTATTTTCTTAATTGAAGGGGAAATGATATAGCATTTAATTTGTCAAAACAGATACGTAAGTTTTAAAAATGAATGTTTTAAACTTATTTTGAGAATTATTTCATCATTTTCAAATCTGATTTTGGAATTTGATTTCTTTCATTTAGTAAATGTGTTAGTACATCGAGTTATAAATGAAATCCTTTTCTCTCCGAAATTTTGTCTGGAGTTGAAGCGAAAACAGTACTTGAAATAAAGTGAATCCTATATACTATATTTAGCTAACTTAAAATATTAGTTATGCTTCATTTCCATATTCGATATCAGCATCGGAAATTAATTTAAGCGGTAAATAATAGTGATTTGAACTTTTCGTATTGTTTCTTTTGCCGTGATCCACATCATTTCGGACTTTGGTTCTCTTCAGGACCATAAACAATTTTTCCTCCTTTTTAAAACTCTAATCTCTGCTCAATTACTACGTGAAGAAAAAAATAGGGTACTGGATCTCCATTTCTGATCTTCGATACAAGAACTCATGAATTCGAATCCTATCTCTTTGTTAGGGATGTTGTAGTGGTTCGAAATCCACTTTCAACAGCAGGTCTTGGTTAAATTAAATCCTTAAGTGAAAAAAATGGTTGCTTAGCGACAACAATCCATGGGATTTCACCGTAAGACAATTTTCATGTTGACGTTTTTAATTATTGCAAAAATTGTCTCTCTGTATTTTGTTTTAATCCATTTATTTTAGTGCAATATACCACTCTGACTTAAAACTTTATCAAATTTTTAATTCAAAATTTTTATTTTAGTACTATTGATTTACTGGTATAAATATTTTAATATGAAACTTATTATTTATTCTACTTAATATCGAATTTAATTTGTGTTGAAAACACGATAGTCAATTTTTAAAATCATTTTACCTATTAAATTACGCTATTTTTATACTTATTTTGCATTTGTATCTATCGTATCTTATTGTTTTTACAAAAACAATTTGCAAATATTTCGTAAAGAGCTTTCCCGCAGAAAAGTTAATTGTAAGTTAATTTTTGAATGTTTTTCTCAAATTAATATTTTAGTAAGATTAAGGATTTAGCCATTTATATTTCGCTTACATTCGTTGAAAACAGTCTTTGACGTAATCGATTAATTTTTCTCATGATGAAATCTATCTTGTATTACTATTCAATGGTTTACCATAATTACAGCTTGTTTCATTTGTATCGACATCCAAATGTAATGACGTGTTTCTGCATTTTTATTTCCTCTCATTTCAGCCAAAAATAATCTTAAATTTTGAGAATCGATTTTTTGTACATAAGTTCGAAGTAGATTGATGTTGCTGCTTTTCCTATTTAAAATATATATTGTATTTTACATAAGAGATTAAAACTGCGTCAATTAAACTGAATGTAAACTTAAATTTTAAAAACAATTATTGGTACAAACAAACGCAGTTTTAATGTTACTTTGTTAACATTTCCTTTTAATGAAAAATATTTGTGAAAATAATGGAATTTTAATTCGAATTGCTCTAATTTATTCGTTAAATACAAAGTATTTTGAATTTACTGTTTTTATCCATATACCAAGATATTTTTTTCCAGTTGACTATTTCCATGTTGTGCAATCTTAGGCTCCTAATACCAACTTTTCTTTATATAAAAGGACATTTTAAGATTCATTAAAATACATAAATTAACTGATAACCCAATAGACTAAAGCTGTTTTTGATCATCTCAGCCTCAGCTGTATATTTCTTCCGGAGAGCCGTTTTATAGAGTATGTCTGCCGCATTCATGTGTCATAAAGGATAAGTCCCAGAAAACTTTCGAGCTCTCACCTTGACATAAATGAATGCAGAAAACAAAAAGTTCCAACTATTCAACAACAACTGGGATGGAAACTTGTACTTCTGACTCTGAAGAGTTGCGGCCGAGCTGGCAGCCGAATGGTTAGCGCTCTTGCCTTCGGTTCAACAGTTCGTGGGCTCGAATCCCACCTCGGGCATGGATGTTTGTAGTGGTTCGGAATCCACTTTAAACCGTAAGTCCCGGTCAAATTTAGCTGAGCTGGCAGCCGAATGGTTAGCGCTCTTGCCTTCGGTTCAACAGTTCGTGGGTTCGAATCCCACCTCGGGCATGGATGTTTGTAGTGGTTCGGATTCCACTTTAAACCATAAGTCCCGGTCTAATTAGCCCTCGTGTGCAAAAAATTACCGTTGAGCGACAAAGAAACCAACAAACCCGGTCTAATTAGCCCTCGTGTGCAAAAAATGACTGTTGAGCGACAAACAAACCAACAAACTCGGTCTAATTAGCCCTCGTGTGCAAAAAATGACCGTTGAGCGACAAACAAACCAACAAACCCAGTCTAATTAGCCCTCGTGTGCAAAAAATGACCGTTGAGCAACAAACAAACCAACAAACCCGGTCTAATTAGCCCTCGTGTGCAAAAAATGACCGTTGAGCGACAAACAAACCAACAAACCCGGTCTAATTAGCCCTCGTGTGCAAAAAATGACCGTTGAGCGACAAACAAACCAATCTGAAGAGTTGCGATTTAATTTTTAAGCCACGAGTATCCATTTAGGATGGTGTCATCTTAGTAATTCTAGACATCAAAGTCTCGTAATTTTTACTTTATTTTTTCTAAAGTGACAAGATTGTGGAAAAATTATGCGAACTAGTGAATAGCCCAGCAGACAGATGTTAAATTGTCCAGGGCAAGTGTAAAGGTGGTCATCAGTCATGTCCTCTAGTCCACAAAAAGGGCTATTTGTAATGATAAAAATAGGAACAATAAGCAATTTGTTATAATTAAAACAGGAACATTATTAAAGGAAGCAAACATTATTGCATTTAAATATTTTTCAGTTTTTGAAGATGTTAGGCTTTTTTGATGAATTCAATTTTATATGCACTTAAATACCTTTTTTTTATATAAATTTTTTTTGTGCTCTCATCGCTTTTATGAACATCCATTATAAAGAGAAGAATGTCGGATCTGCTGTATTATTCAAAATAACAGCAGAAATTCTTTAATTAACAATTAACATCAGTAAAAAATGTGATCAGTCAGAGAACAAATGCATATTACCAAGGGTGCAGTGTGCAGTCCACCTGTGATTATGGCATTTAGGGACCAGGTAAATAACTGAATATTCGCCATCGCGAAGTCGAAAACTTAACAGTCAAAGACAGTTGTAAGTCATTTGCTCACCCGGCGCATGTCACCAGAGATTTATTATTGATATAACGGATCAAAAGATTCATTATATACTGTTTATGTAGTTGGTCGGGATTTTTCTGAATTTCTCCTTTTTTGCAATTCGTGTATTTGACTCGCAACTTAGGAAAACTCATTCTGAAAGTTATTTGGATTGCTTGTCACTCAATGCTCATTTACTGCACTCGATGTCTAATTTGATCGGGATCTACAGTTTGAAGTAGGTTTCAGACCAATGCAACCATCCTTGCCCTAGATGGGATATGAACACAAGATCTTTTTTAACCGAAAGCCAGAGCGCTAACCGTTCGGCTGTCAACTTGGCCACATTTTTTTGAAGAGAGTGTGCGCAGTGAATATTTAACTATGTTATGGATGACATATTTAAATGTTCACTGTAGTTACGAAAAGAGAGTAACGAAATTTTCTCACTCTATATAATATAGACAGTAGACATGAAGTGGATCTATTAATAGTTTGACTGGAGGAAAAAATAGTTATAAATTTATTATATAAATTTACATTTATTTTTATTATATAAATGTATTTGCTTACAATTATATAATAAAACAAATTTATTATATAAATGTAAACAAAGGATTTCAATTGTATTGAATTTAGTCATGTATATATCGCATCTTAAATATTTTCTTCAATTTTTGCAGATTTTAATAATCTGCTTGTATTTCACTGAATATTTTTTTATTTTTAATTAATGGTAGGTTTTAAATAAATAATTCCCTCGATAACAAACAATAACAATATTTATTTAAGCACGATAGCTCGAATCAGACAAAATAACGCGGACTATACCGCTACAAATACAATTTCCTTCCTTTCTCTTTCTGAATCAAAATTTACAGAGAGAAACAAGAGCGTAGGAGGTTACCATAATTGGCGCACTTTATCGCCTTTTGAACAATTTTTCAAGGCGGCAACATCCCGGCCCCCGTGGAATGGTTAACATTCAACAACCAATCAAAAAATATCAAAAATATGTTTTACACAATTCTAAGCAATATTCTAACAATAATAAACATTACATTGGTTTAGGTTCAGCAAATAACATTCATAATTAACACACAGGTTCGAGTTCTAAATGGTAAGAACAATTATATTAATGCAATTAAACAATACAGAAAATAATAATAATAAATAATATTCAGAGACTACAATGCTATGACAGTACAATAATTCTAATCAGTATTTACAGGAAGTATGCACAATTTTGTAATGGCTCTTTTTAAAATCCCATGAGCAGTACGAACATTGACCATTCTGACACAATTGTCAGGGCCATGAAAAACTTCTAGTATTCTCCCAAGAAGCCACTTGCATTTGGGTAGATTAGGCTCCTTTACTACTACTAACATACACCTGGGCTGACATTCATTTTTAAAAATTTCCATTTATTGTGATTTTGAACATGACTCAGATATTCCAAGCTCCGTCGCTTCCAAATAATATGAGTCAGTTTTTCAACATGTTTCCACCTTGATAAACGATTGATGGGAACATCAACGATATTTGGTTCAATAATTGTAGTTATAGGTCGCCCAATTAAGAAATGACCTGGCGTTAAGGCCTCTAGATCATTGATATCTGACGACATCGGAGTCAAGGGTCTTGAATTTAAGATTCCCTCGATTTCCGTAACTATGGTAAGAAATTCTTCATAACTGAAATTGGCATTTCTTATACCCCTAAATAAATGGTGCTTAAAGGACTTAACTCCCGCTTCCCAGACTGCTCCAAAATTCGGAGCTCCAGGCGGAATAAAGGACCATTTAATTTGTTCAGATGTTAGGAACTTACCTAGTACCTCATCCGGATGGCTTATTAATCTATGCAATAGTTTAAGTTCTGACTGGGCACCCACAAAATATTTTTCATTGTCGGAGAACAAGGTCCTACATTTGCCACGTCGGGCAAAGAATTTTTTCAACTCTGCAATAAATGCCTGCGACGTTAAGTCACAAACTATATCAATGTGAATAGCCTTAGTGGCCATGCTGACAAAAATAGCAACATAAACCTTATGAAGTGTACCCTTTCTTCGATTTCTATACCTAATAAGGAATGGTCCTGCAAAATCTACACCAGTATTTGTAAATGAAGGATTTACCGTAACTCTCTCCTGAGGAGGATTTCCCATTAATTGCTCTACTACCATAGGCTTGTTTTTGTACAATTTACGCAATTATGTGCAATTTTCCTTGCCAGGTTTCTGCCATTTATAGGCCAAAACTTTTGTCTTGTGTAATATAAGAGTGCTTGTGGTCCAATATGAAAATATTTTTTGTGCAAATGTTCCATAATTAAATAAGTTAGCTTACTTTTTGCAGGAAGAATAATTTGGTGTTTTTTCTGGTAACCTATAATGGAATTTTGAAGAAGCCCTCCAAGCCTGATGACACCGTTTGTATCTCAAAGGATTTAAGGAATTTAAAGAACTTTTATCTGGAAGAGGTTTACTTCCCTTTAAAGCCTTATACTCCTCTCTAAATTTTTCGAATTGAACCATTAAAATTAGTTTTATTTCTGAGAAATGAAATTCTTCACTGGAGATCTGTCCATAACGCTTGTCTTCCCTTGTTCTAATATTATGAAGAAATCTGAAACAGAAACTTAAAATTCTGATTAGTTTAACATAGTTATTGATAACCTTAAGAATATGACCTAAAGCTGAATTTTCTATTGTGACAGTTAAATTAATGTTCGGGATGTTTCAGTTCCCGCGAGTACTGATAATTGTCCACAATAGATTCTGGAATATTAGTCTTTTGTAATTGAGTGGCTTCCTTAAGAAATGCTGGTCCAATCCACCACAGGTCTTTACTGATGTCATCTGGAGCTAAGCCTCTGGATATCAGATGTGCTGGGTTCTCCCTTGAGGACACATGTCGCCACTGACAGTTCGCAGTGAGCTCTTGTATGGCTGCTACTCGATTGCTGACAAATGTTTTCAGTTCGTGAGCCGATTTTTTGATACAAGCCAAAACTATGCTGGAGTCGGACCACAAAATTGTGGTACAGTCTTTGATGACTAAGGCTTTATTAACTTTCTGCATAAGTTCGGCCAGCAACAATGCTGCACAAAGTTCCAATCTAGGAACAGTGGGCCGAGCTGGCAGCCGAATGGTTAGCGCTCTTGCCTTCGGTTCAACAGTTCGTGGGTTCGAATCCCACCTTGGGCATGAATGTTTATAGTGGTTCGGAATCCACTTTAAACCGTAAGTCCCGGTCTAATTAGCCCTCGTCTGCAGAAAATGACCGTTGAGCGACAAACAAACAAACAAACTAGGAACAGTGATCTGTTTTGCCGGAGCAATTCTGGATTTACTGCACAGAAGGTGAACTGAAATAGTTCCATCTGATAACTTGCACTGAGCATAAATAACTGCACCATAAGCAGCCGTAGAAGAGTCTGCAAAACCGTGAATCGCAACATTTCCATCATTCCAACAATGTCTTGGAATAACTAAGGTTTCTAATTTTGGGAGAAGTGACACAAATTCTGTCCACCGTTCTAAAAGAGCAACTGGAAGTGTAGCATCCCAATCTGCATTTAAGAGCCAGAGTTCTTTCATGAACAATTTTGTCACAACAGGACCAATAAGTCCTTAAGGATCGAATATCCTAGCAATGTCTGACAATACAGAGCGTTTAGTGTAAGTGTCTCTATGTTTAATTGTAACCTTGTATGAAAGGCAATCAAGTTGAGGTTTCCACAATACACCTAAAACCTTAACCGAATTAATTTTCTCAGAATCTTCGAAGGAATACTGTTCACTACTAGTGATACCTTCGAGAAGACTGTCATCGTTAGAATTCCATTTGTGAAAGGACATACCTGCCCGTGCAAGTAACTGGACAAGCTAGAGTAGTAATTGTCTTGTTGATTCCCAGTCATATAATCCCGTTAATACGTCATCTATATAAAAGTCATCCCGTCCAACTCTAGCAGCATCTGGAAACGAAGCTTCTTCATCATCACATAACTGTTTAAGCACTCTCGTGGCAAGGTAGGGGTGTGGCGACAGTTGCATATGTCACAGTATTAAGCCTGAATGTTTTAGATTGACATGTCTGGACCTTCTCTCCAAAGAATTCTTTTTAAATCTGTTTGAGATGGATGGACTAAGATTTGAGTATACATTTTGCATATATCTGTCGAAAAAACAAACTTATGCTTCCTAAACCGAAGCATTATGGAAAAAAGATCTTGCTGCGGAATTCTACCTAACCTTTGCAGCTGATTGAAAGATGTACCTGTAGATGTAGGAGCTGAGGCATTAAAAACAACCCCCAATTTCGTTGATTTGCTTTCAGGCTGCAAGATTTTATGATGAGGCATGTAATATACAGTGTTTGGGGTTCGATACTCTGATACCTCCTTCATATGATTTAGATCTTTATATTCTCGCAAGAAATCTTCATATAATGATTTCATTTGAGAATTGCGCTCTAACTTTTTGCATAAGGATTCTAATTGCTTAGACCTCACAGGAACCCATTTGCCTTTTTGAGGGCAATAGGTTTTTAACATTATATTTAATTTGTGTTTTCTAAATTTTAAAAGTATATATATTATTGATTTTCATTTTATATTTTATAATTATATTTTAATATAAAATATATACACTGATTTTTGTTTTTTAAAGTTTTAATGTTGCTTGGGTTTTTTAAAAAAATAATATCAATAAAATAAATAAAAAAATTAAATATATGCTTCAAAACTTTATTCTTTGCGCAGCATGTCCGATTTTGGACCTTGCGCCATAAAACCCAACCAACCAACCAACCAACTTAATTGCTTAGACGCCAGTAATTTTGATTCTCCTAACACATGGTCAGTTTTAAGGGGGACTTCCACGATACATCGGCCATCAGGTGCTCGAATGCGTTTCTATGAAGTGTTCTTCACACTCCATTTCTTCTGGACTTAATATAGATGTTGTATTTTGAATTGATTCAAGTTCAAAAAATTTGCTAAGAGTTTTATCAATGTTAACTGAATCTTGTATCAGTCCGCAGTAATGATTACTGGTCGTATTAGAAATGTCATTTGAGCCACTAACAATAAATCCGAAAACACTATCTTGAAGAATCTTGAAGAATTAGGCGAGAATCCTTAAGCTGTAATTTTTTGGTTTTTAATATATCAAAAAATAATTCTGCCCCAAGAAGACCGTCGATTTTGTTAGGTCTGAAAAATGCGGGTTTAATATTGTTAGGCAAATTTCTAAAATTAATATTCAACTGATTTTTAGGGAACAATTATAAATTCCGAAACTCTAATAAAATCTTCAGATGAATTTGAAATTTCTACTATTGCTTTCGATTTTACATTTATCGGCGAGCCACTTATCCTCTAATTGGCATATTTATTTGGCTCTCCTTTACCCGCAACAAATCTGCCGCCTCGCTACTTATGGCATTTATCATGGAGACACTATCAAGCAAAACACGCAACACATGTGACTTTCCAAAAGCATCCCGCACTAAAACGTGAGCAGTAGCCAGCACTACAGTTTGAGATTTATGTCCGTAAGTGCCGCTTGCACATGTATTTTCCGAAAGCTCTGAGGGGGGAGTGTTGACCTCAGGGTCAACTGCTTGATCTTGAGTGTTGTTGAGTGGCTGATCGAAACTTTGGTTTTTATTTCCGATTTCGCAAAGTCATGCAAAAGGGATCCATGAGACATTGACTGGCAGATTTTACACTTATACTTAGAATCACAAGAATTTAAATTATGTTTCGAATTATAGGATATTAAACACAACTTGAATTTCTTAACTAAGAAAAATCTTTGTTTCACACTAACCATTAAAAATTCTGGGCATTTGAAAATCGGATGATATTGTGGTGAGTTACAAATTAAACACTGAAATTTGTTTACGTTAGAGTCAATGAAGAAACTTTTCATTTTATTGCCTATTTTCGGTTTTAACTGAGATGCGTGAACGTTTTCTAGTGACTGATATCTTCTTTTTAAAAATTCAATAAATTCATCCCACTTGGGTAATTCGGATGTTTTAAGCGACATTTCGTAGAGCCTTCTTGATTCTTTATCTACCTTTTGTAAAACAACATTAATCAAAATATTAGCACTTAAATCATCTAATTCCAAATTTAAAGATTTAAGAGCTCTAACGTGTTTCATTACTTTGTCTAGTAAGCATCTTAATTCAATTCCTGATTCACAGTTAATTTTTTCTAAATTTATTAATCCCGAAATATTTGAATTAACTATAAGCCTTTTATTATCGTAGCGCTCCTGTAACGCCTGAAAAAGCGAAGAAAACTATCTTCTGTAGTTTGAATTTGTCAGGCATTTCCAGTTAAGGACGATTGCAAGTAAAATAATTTGTGAGCTTCATTTAAATGCTCATTAGAAGAAATCAATGTTTCAAACTGTTTAAAATTATTCCAGTCCTCATAATGTCCCGAAAATATTGGAAGAGGAATGTCTGGTAATTTTACCTTTATACTACTACAGTTCTTTTCATTAGCAAATGAGTCAGCATGCAATATTTCACTTTTTAAGGAGGATTTTAATTTTAAGAAGTTTATCTCCAATTCTTCGATTTCTTCTTCCATTTGATCAAGAAATGTTTCATTGCCTTCACATCTTTTTCTTCTAAGATAGCATGGTGCTGTAGACGCAATTCAATTAAATCATTTTTTGCTTCTTGAACATTTCTAATTTTTACATCAAAAGTAACTGCATCAACATTCTTTGCTTTATCACTTTTAACATAAGCTTCTAATCTTCCAAGTTTTACCTTCAAAGTGCCTCGTCGGCGATTCAAGGCTTTAAAGTGACTTGGTTCAAATGTGTCCACTGGGTAACGACAAGTGAGTAGCAGTTTTCAGCTTTGTTGTGGTAAAGGGTTAGTAACCCAAGTGCGCGCCGTTATGAAAAAACGTTTTATGCAGTGGTATGGAATATTTTGGTTGTACCAGCTGGCGCCTTTTCGTGCGAGGAAGTCCGCATCTCGTTTTCTAAGATGTTACTGAGGTCAGGAAGGAGTACAATGTGCTACAAATTTTCTATTTTTCTGCTGTAGGCATCGGATATAATTTCACTGAATATTGCTCGATGAATGATTCGGTATCGCAAAAAGTAAATACTGAGTAGCATGCAAGCAGAAATAATTTGTAACACTGATATTGCACTCAATTCAGTTTTAATGCATGGCTTGGCTATGTTAGAACACCGCGTCCTGGTCATTTACGATATTTTAATATCATGTAAAACGGTAGGTTAAACCCTGAAAACTTTTGTAAAACATTTGGACTTCTATGTTGTCGCTATTTTTCAGAAAGAATTTTCATGGAGCGTGAGCTGTGTATTCACGAGTCGCAAAGAACGAAACCTGAAAATTTGCCTATCATTCCCTGAAACAGACTTAAATGCTGAATACCGAAGTGAAATTTCCATCTTCCGTTTTAAACAATAAGGATCGAAGCGGGAACATTCCATTCTAAAGAACGTATTATTATTGATAAATCACAATAAGTTCAAATAATGTTGCTATCGGTTCTAAAAAAACTAACTAAAAACAGATTTTAAGCTAAAATTCTAGTTAATCATAAAACATAAAAATGTTAATATATCATTATTTTTCTTTTTGTTGTTTTCGTGTTCATAAAGGTGCAAAGTGCAAAATAATTTTATATTTCTCCAAAAGTCCTGGTGACGAGGTCTGCCAGTTCTGGAGCCCGGAGGCCATGCAGGATCTCGATGGGTGGTGCTCCAAGAAGGAAGAGGGAGCGGAATATAGTTGACAGTTAAAAACATGTTCCGGCGTCAGTTGGGATTGAGGACAGTGGGGATAGGATTTAATACCAGTTGGTGATATTTTCGTGCCCTAAAATGTCCAGTACGTAGCCATTCTTTTTGCAGTTGTAATACGAATAGTGTCATGAGATTCTCAACAAAACAAAATATGTACACCGAAAACTCATTGAGTGCTCCCGTTCAATTCTTCGTGGGCACGAAACATACCTCGGGTTTGAATGCTTCAATATCCATTTGAAATTGTAGATTCCGGCCTGTAAGCTACCCTTAACAAAAACTGACTGTTAAACTAAAAAAAAAAACCCTTAAGACAAAATTTTTTTATGTAAGTTTGTCACAACAGTCTTAATTATGTTAACAATACCTATGGTTTTGTTTTCTATGGAAATATTTGGATTCTTGCACGAGTATGTGAATATTTAGTTAAGAATGTCTTCTGACTTTTGTTAAATTGTCTAAAATTAATAAAACTTTTATTTTTAACATTGGTGCCTATTTAAAACTGTCAGAGAATTGAAAGTGATACTTTATTCTCTAGCACTGTGTATACGTTATTAAATTTGTTAAATTAAGAACACATTCTCTGCAATTATGTGTGCCGATCGATGAGGGAGAGGTTAGCGTCCCTGACTTCAAAGCAGTAGGTTCAGGATTCGAATCCTGGTTTGTGCATGGATGTTCCTTTTTTTCTTGGTGTTTAGCTTTCTTTATCCCTTCACTTTCGGGGCAAAGCAAAGTAAATTGTATACATCATTAAAATAATATAAAGCTTTTTCCTACCAAATCTCCTTATGAGTAAACATAATCTACAGGAAACTACGGCCCTCGAAGTTAGGCGCGCAGTGCTGTTCGTTTGGCCTATTAGTCACATATTATTTCCTATTAATCCCGTTAACGATAACATATTTTGATTATTTTCAAATCTAGTACTTTTAATAACGCAAATTGTTCATAATTGGAAATATGAAAATAACAGTTAAATCTTTAGAGGCCACATTAGCTAAAACAGAAATTTCAACATTGATTCATTTTATTTTCGATTTTAGTAAAATATATATTTTTTAATGTCTCAAATTTTCCCATCCTACTTTTATTTTTAGTTAATACAGATAACTATAAAGTATAATTTCAGTTGAACAAATCAACTGAAAAAATTTATTATATGAAATAATTGTTAGTAAAACTTAATTTTTGATATAGAACATTTTTTAAATACTGAAATGGCAAACATGCTTTTCAAATTCTGAATTTTCAGCAGTAAAAATAATAATTTTGAAATAAATTTAAGTGATTTAACTCAATGAAATTTTAAAGATAAGTTTCCTATTTTAAAATATAAATTATTCAATATTTTTATTCTTGTTGTTTCTTTTATTGTGGAAAATATGGCGCAAAAAAATCTGGATGAAAAGTTTTTGTTGGTTATTTCAAAGTGATAGTGAATACGAGAATAAAGTTTTTATTTTGAATAAAATGATATCACTTTTTGGTGTACGTGTGTATTTTTCTTGCAAAATCACTTCCAAACTCACACATACCACATACTTTTGCGCATCTATATTGAATATTAATATTACAAATACTAAATTTTTGTAACTGAGTATTTTTATTTATCTGAAATTCATTTTTCAATATTAATAGACTGTTTTTCCAAGATAACCGTCAAAATATCTACATAATTAAAAATGCGAATAATTAAAAAATGTTATTCTAAAAAATAATCTTTACCTTTAAATACCAAATTTTTAATTATCGTTCAAAATTTTAAAATTATTTAAATTCATTACGTAAAAAATTATTGTGTATATAATTTAAATAAAAGACAAAAATATGTATAAGTAATATTTAAGAAACGGTAGATTTAATGAATTTTTTCTTGCATTCTTTTACAGATGTTTGAATTCTATTAATAATGCAAAATGCTTGTCATTTTGCTGAAAGAATTGGGTAAGTCACTTGATTTTTCGCACTAACTGTACATTTTTAAAGAATTTAATTTACTTTTACATAAATTAGTAGAAGCATTGAGAGATAGTGAAATTTGTTTTTTATAATTATTTTGGAACATCATAAATATCTTAATCTGTTTTATATAAAGTTTCTCTAAAACTTCTTTAGAAATTTGATTGCTAAATTTAGTTTTCAGAAGATTAATTAACTGGCCGCAAGATTTATTTTACACATTCTTTCAGCATATTTTGTCATAATGTATTAGAATTCCGTCTTTCTTCCTATTTTTTGTCTTATTTTTCTTTCAAGATATTGTAATTATATTTTCTAAAATATTTTCTCCAAAAATAGTAATTTACCCAACTTAAAAAAGGTACTGCCCCACTGCATGAGATAACATCTTTAGAGAAATTTTATATGGCAAACTGACGCTGCATCTTCAAAATTTTCAAGAAAATTCTCACCATTCTATGAGTTCCTGGAAAATTTCCTCTACTAACTACTTTTCGTAAGTCTTGGTCGGTCGTCGCGTAAAGTAATGTACTGCTATATTTTGCTTCAACAACAGTTTTTGATCTTTAAAAATCTAATAATAATTTAATTGTACAAAGCATAAAATACTGGAAGTGAATAAAATAATTTTTCAGTGTTTTTATAATTTTAAAGGATTGACTTTCCCTCTACTGTGGGCTTCTTATTCATCTTATAATAATCTGCGTGTTATTATCGTAACTAAGTTGAGTTTATTTAAATGTGCAGTTAATTTCACTGAAATAAAATACATGAATTGTAAATTTAAATTGTAAATTAAAATAGATGAATTGTAAATAAAATACATGAAAATTGTAATTATGCATCTTCAAAATTATTTTAAGCGCTTTTTAAAGTTTCCATCAGCTAAAAATATCATATAAAATCACAGAAATTTGTTTTTATTCTTAAATTTATATTTATTCACGATCGGATTTAACTACAATATATTGAATTTATTAAATTCAAATTTAATGTATCTTTTACTTACTTGGTTGTTTTTATTTAGTTATTTGCTTTTGGGATTGACAAATCAAAATGAATATATATATATATATATATATATATGAAAATGAAATATTATACTAAATTAATGTTGTATTAATTTTAGAAAATTAAAAAAAACACTTGTGAATGTTTTTCAGTAAAAAACTTATAAACTTGCTTTTTGAATCTTTACTGAAAAATGGTTCAAAACCTGAATAAAATTTTTAACTTTTGAATGTCAAAAACGTTATTTAATAAAATTTTAAGAGAACTATAAATAGCTAAATATTTCTAAATTTAACTTTTGATACCATGTTATAGACTACCTAAAGATCTCGGCTGTTGACAGCCATTTTCAATTTGTCTTCCTAGAGAACTTTGGACCGTATTCTCATATAGGAAAGGAAGAAACCCAAAAATTTCTTGGATATTCAGCCATTTGAATGCACCCCAATAACGTGCATTCAAAAGGCTTAAACATAAAATGTATCTTTGTTCAATCGCTGGAATTGAATTCATAACCTTTGTCCCTGAAACAGTGTTCTGCGACTATTCCACACCAAACCTTACTATGAATTTAATATTAAAACTATTAAACATGTAAAAGTTACATATATTATCTGTATATATATTAATTAAATTCTTATTCTCTTTTCCGCAAATTTTCTTAAATTTGAATTAAAAAGGACTGGATGGAGTGGAATGAAAACTGTTAATATTCATCTCTCGCTAACTCAAAATAAAAGCAGTTTTATTTCAAAATTTTGATTATACCATTTGGAATTAATTTTAAACAAAGTTAATAATGATTTGAATTCTTAATACAAAATGCTTATGCCGCCATTTGGTTCATATGAACAGAGGAAATTCTCGCTTCAACGAAGAAGTAGGGTTCTTTTTTAGCACTTTTAAAATAGTCCACTATGAAAATCTCTGATATTGAGAAAAAAATTTTTTACAGTTGTCCCATTCAATTTATTCCATATAGCAAAAATCTTAAAATTAATTTACTTTTTCCTGATTTAAGAAAAATTTGCTATTTTTATCAACTGTAACAAATTTGTGTTTTGGGTATTTCACTATAAAACAAATTAGAAAGCAAATGTCCCACTAGTGAGGAGTGCCAAATTCATTGTTAGACTCACTCACTACATCATTCAATTTTTTTTAACCGATCTATATTTCAAACCCGATTTCATAATGCAAAACGGTTTTTTCAACAAGGCTAAGTGAATTGCTACATAAATTTTTTTAATCGCAGTTTTTTTCTGAAAACAATATTTTACACAAGAAATTACTACTCACAAAAGCAGCTGAGTTGGCAGCATAATGACCAGCGCTCTTGCCTTCAGCTTTACATGTTGCGTTCAAATCACACTTTGAGCTTGAATAATTGAAATTTAAACTGTCAGCCGATGTCTATTTAGCCCATGTGAGAAAAAACTAATCGTTGAGTGGCAACCAAAACCAATTCCAACTAAAGCTAGGAACCCTACCTTGCTAGTTTCAATAATAGTAGAAATATTTTTAAATAAAATTTTTCATTTCCAGTGAAATAAATAAAAGATTCCTTTTGTATGTCTTTAAGAAAGTTTATTATAATAAAATGTGTAAGAATATTTTGAAATTATAATAAGCAAATCATTGGAAAAGTACCGTTTAAGCTGTTTTATCCGTACCTGCTTATTTGGAGTTGAGATGTAAAGATCAAGGGAATTTATAATGAATAATGTATTCGAATCACTCTTGTTTAAATTAGTGCATTGGTTTTTAAACCTAAAAATTTTCTTTTCTAACTTAAAATATTAAAGAAAAACTAATATATCATCTTATGTATACTGCAATGGCAGCAGTAATTAAGGATTTCACTTAAATGCAGTTAGAAAAGTTGTTTTGAAATATGATAAAGAATATTTTAAAATAAATGCAGTTAAACATTTTATATGTAATTGTTTTATTTTTAGCTGTATCCTTGGAGATCTCTCTTCGATATCCCATTGGATTTAATTATGATTATTATCTGTATGATTATTTAAAAATAATATTGTGCTATTTAATTGGAATATAAAATTTTATCAAGCGTAACAATAAAGAAATATTCCTGTGCTTCATTATATTCACAATCCTCCCAGCGATGATTAAAAGAATCGCTTTGAAGTTCTTTACGAAAAGCTTGTCAACATAATACATAAGAAAATTTTTATGATGCAGTATAAGAATTTTATATATATAATCTGTATCATACCTCACTGCCTCCTTGCAGTTGACATGTATAACCCATGGGAAATTATTATAATTTTGTAACTATCAATCTCTTTTCAAGAAATTTTTGTGCTTTTTAATATTAAAGAATATTCTTGCGTAAGTTTAAATATTATGGAAATATTTCTATATTTCCGTATATTCAGAGTCGTCCCAGCGATGATTAAAAGATTCGTTTGGGAGCTCTTTAGCAAAAGTTTCTTAATATAATATGTAAGAATATTCTGAGGAGGAAATATGATAAAAAATTTTATGCATTTATATCTGTATCATACCTCACTGCCTCCTTGCAGTTGACATGTATAACCCATGGGAAATTATTATAATTTTGTAACAATCTTTCTCGTTTAAAGAAATAATTGTGCTTTTGAATATTAAAGAATATTCTTGCGTAAGTTTAAATATTATGGAAATATTTCTATATTTCCCTATATTCAGAGTCGTCCCTGCGATGATTAAAAGATTCGCTTGGGATCTCTTTAGGAAAAGTTTCTTAATATAATATGTAAGAATATTCTGACCTTGATGTATAAGAGCTTTATGCATTTATATCTGTATCTATATCTTACTGCCTCCTTGCAGTTGACATGTATAACCCATGGGAAATTATTATAATTTTGTAACTATCTTTCTCGTTTAAAGAAATAATTGTGCTTTTGAATATTAAAGAATATTCTTGCGTAAGTTTAAATATTATGGAAATATTTCTATATTTCCCTATATTCAGAGTCGTCCCTGCGATGATTAAAAGATTCGCTTGGGAGCTCTTTAGGAAAAGTTTCTTAATATAATATGTAAGAATATTCTGACCTTGAAGTGTGATAAGAGCTTTATGCATTTATATCTGTATCTATATCTTACTGCCTCCTTGCAGTTGACATGTATAACCCATGGGAAATTTTTATAATTTTGTAACTATCAATCTCTTTTCAAGATATAATTGTGCTTTTGAATATTAAAGAATATTCTTACGTAAGTTTAAATATTATGGAAATATTTCTATATTTCCTTATATTCAGAGTCGTCCCAACGATGATTAAAAGATTCGCTTGGGAGCTCTTTAGGAAAAGTTTCTTAAAATAGTATGTAAGAATATTCTGACCTTGATGTATGATAGAGCATTATATGCATTTATATCTGTATCTATATCTTACTGCCTCCTTGCAGTT
This sequence comes from Latrodectus hesperus, assembly GCA_037975125.1. Taxonomy (NCBI): domain Eukaryota; kingdom Metazoa; phylum Arthropoda; class Arachnida; order Araneae; family Theridiidae; genus Latrodectus; species Latrodectus hesperus. The sequence goes on from CM075856.1 coordinate 55,870,273, forward strand.
GACATGTATAACCCATGGGAAATTATTATAATTTTGTAACTATCTATCTCGTTTCAAGAAATAATTGTGCTTTTGAATATTAAAGAATATTCTTGCGTAAGTTTAAATATTATGGAAATATTTCTATATTTCCCTATATTCAGAGTCGTCCCTGCGATGATTAAAAGATTCGCTTGGGAGCTCTTTAGGAAAAGTTTCTTAATATAATATGTAAGAATATTCTGACGTTGAAGTATGATAGAGCATTTTATGCATTTATATCTGTATCTATACCTTACTGCCTCCTTGCAGTTGACATGTATAACCCATGGGAAATTATTATAATTTTGTAACTATCTATCTCGTTTCAAGAAATAATTGTGCTTTTGAATATTAAAGAATATTCTTACGTAAGTTTAAATATTATGGAAATATTTCTATATTTCCTTATATTCAGAGTCGTCCCAGCGATGATTAAAAGATTCGCTTGGGAGCTCTTTAGGAAAAGTTTCTTAATATAATATGTAAGAATATTCTGACCTTGATGTATAAGAGCTTTATGCATTTATATCTGTATCATATCTCACTGCCTCCTTGCAGTTGACATGTATAACCCATGGGAAATTATTATAATTTTGTAACTATCTATCTCGTTTCAAGAAATAATTGTGCTTTTTAATATTAAAGAATATTCTTACGTAAGTTTAAATATTATGGAAATATTTCTATATTTCCTTATATTCAGAGTCGTCCCTGCGATGATTAAAAGATTCGCTTGGGAGCTCTTTAGGAAAAGTTTCTTAATATAATATGTAAGAATATTCTGACCTTGATGTATGAGAGCTTTATGCATTTATATCTGTATCTAATCTTACTGCCTCCTTGCAGTTGACATGTATAACCCATGGGAAATTTTTATAATTTTGTAACTATCTTTCTCGTTTAAAGAAATAATTGTGCTTTTGAATATTAAAGAATATTCTTGCGTAAGTTTAAATATTATGGAAATATTTCTATATTTCCTTATATTCAGAGTCGTCCCAACGATGATTAAAAGATTCGCTTGGGAGCTCTTTAGGAAAAGTTTCTTAAAATAGTATGTAAGAATATTCTGACCTTGATGTATAATAGCTTTATGCATTTATATCTGTATCTAATCTTACTGCCTCCTTGCAGTTGACATGTATAACCCATGGGAAATTTTTATAATTTTGTAACTATCAATCTCTTTTCAAGAAATAATTGTGCTTTTGAATATTAAAGAATATTCTTACGTAAGTTTAAATATTATGGAAATATTTCTATATTTCCTTATATTCAGAGTCGTCCCAGCGATGATTAAAAGATTCGCTTGGGAGCTCTTTAGGAAAAGTTTCTTAATATAATATGTAAGAATATTCTGACGTGGAAATATGATAAGAATTTTATGCATTTATATCTGTATCATACCTCACTGCCTCCTTGCAGTTGACATGTATAACCCATGGGAAATTATTATAATTTTGTAACTATCTTTCTCGTTTCAAAAAATAATTGTGCATTTGAATATTAAAGAATATTCTTACGTAAGTTTAAATATTATGGAAATATTTCTATATTTCCTTACATTCAGAGTCGTCCAAGCGATGATTAAAAGATTCGCTTGGGAGCTCTTTAGGAAAAGTTTCTCAATATAATATGTAAGAATATTCTGACGAGGAAGTATGATAAGAATTTTATGCATTTATATCTGTATTATACCTCACTGCCTCCTTGCAGTTGACATGTATAACCCATGGGAAATTATTATAATTTTGTAACTATCTATCTCGTTTCAAGAAATAATTGTGCTTTTGAATATTAAAGAATATTCTTACGTAAGTTTAAATATTATGGAAATATTTCTATATTTCCGTATATTCAGAGTCGTCCCAGCGATGATTAAAAGATTCGCTTGGGAGCTCTTTAGGAAAAGTTTCTCAATATAATATGTAAGAATATTCTGACCTTGATGTATGATAGAGCATTTATGCATTTATATCTGTATCTATATCTTACTGCCTCCTTGCAGTTGACATGTATAACCCATGGGAAATTATTATAATTTTGTAACTATCTATCTCGTTTCAAGAAATAATTGTGCTTTTGAATATTAAAGAATATTCTTGCGTAAGTTTAAATATTATGGAAATATTTCTATATTTCCCTATATTCAGAGTCGTCCCTGCGATGATTAAAAGATTCGCTTGGGAGCTCTTTAGGAAAAGTTTCTTAATATAATATGTAAGAATATTCTGACCTTGATGTATGAGAGCTTTATGCATTTATATCTGTATCATACCTCACTGCCTCCTTGCAGTTGACATGTATAACCCATGGGAAATTATTATAATTTTGTAGCTATCAATCACGTTTCAAGAAATAATTGTGCTTTTGAATATTAAAGAATATTCTTACGTAAGTTTAAATATTATGGAAATATTTCTATATTTCCTTATATTCAGAGTCGTCCCTGCGATGATTAAAAGATTCGCTTGGGAGCTCTTTAGGAAATGTTTTTCAATATAATAGTAAGAATATTCTGACGAGATGTAGTATGATAATATCTTTATGCATTTATATCCGTGTTATACCTGACCTCCTTATTGAAGTTTGAAATGTTTAATGCATGTCAATTTAATATACTTATTTATCTTTCCATTCTTGTGATGTGCTTTTTAATAGTAAAAAATATTCTTGCGTAAGTTTGACTCTTAAATTGAGATACAACTGCAAACAGCTATAAACAGTATTTTTGAGTGTTCAATTGCAAGTGGGATTTCCATTTATTTTCGTTTATGTTTTTTTTGCACTTCTATCAACGGTTTTTTTCATCGTGAAGCATAATTGATTTTGAATGGTACTGCTATCCGTTTTCAAGATCAATGTAAATTTCTCTTTATCATTGTAAATAAATATTTGATTTTCCTACTGCGTATTGACAGCATACAGAAAAGGTGTCTTCTATCGTTAAATGTTTTGAGATTTCTCACTTATTACACACACACATCATGGTATTTGTTTGTTTGTCTCTTATATGGAAGTTTTTGCTTATGAGGGCTAATTAGACCGTGATCTAATGTTTAAAGTGTATTTTAAACCATTACAAGCAACTATGCAAAAGGTGGCATTTTAACCCACGAACTGTTGAGCCGAAGGCAAGAGCACAAATCTTTCGTTTACCACTTCAGCTAATACATCTTTTGAAGCTGAGCATTCATTTTTGCTTTGTGTCTATTAAAGCATCTCCCATTCTATGATATTTTATGGAAATGTGGAACATGTCTCTACTCAACCCTTTCATTTCAAACGCCTTAAATATATTCATTGTAAGGCTTCAGAGGTTGTGTTTAGGAGCCTTTTGGACATTCGCATTACTGTTCTGTTTGCGGAGGTTTTTGAACCATCATCAGGTAGCAGAGAGAAATTGTTCCCATCGTTGCTATCGGATTTTATCCAATTGTAAACATCTGTTATGTGAGAAATTATTAAATAGCAATAATAATCGCCTCTTCAAAGCTTGTCCAGCATGTATTCCTCCATTTTAGAAGATGAATACAAAATTATCTTCCAGATACTTTTTTTGAGGTAGAGGTCTATACAAATACGTTTTTTGATTATCCCCCTGTATAAATGAAAGTACATTTACCCATTTGGGAATTTTATCAAGTCTGACGTTGTTAACTCGATTTTAAAATTATTTTTTAATCATCATCCAAAATTTAGCCAATCATATGAACCAGTTTTTACAGATGGTTTGATAGCTCTAAATAACTTGGGATATGCATTTCTTTTTAACTACCACATGCTAAACTTTAAACTCCACACTTTAACCTCTTTTTATCTTCTGTAGTTACTGCTATCCATTTGGTACTCAAATACATTGATATAAATGCAATTCAAAAATCTATTTTATCTACCGATTCCCTTGGCACAGCGTTTCCTGTTTTAGACATTGCGCCATAAAATTCAATCAACTTATCTACTGATTCTATGAGTGGTTTTGCATCTCTACAAAATCCAACTACTGATAATCCACTTAGTAAAGAAGTCAAAAATATTTCTTGACAGTTATCTTCAATAGGAGCCCAGAGCTTGTATTTTTGAGTTCCATCTCATGTTGGCAATAATAGAAATGAATAGGTAGACAAAGCAACAAAATCAGCATCAGTATCCTTAACTCGAGCAATTAATTACGATGACCTTAAATCTGCTGTCAATCATTTGTGTTACTGTCACTGGCATGAAAAATGGAATCGGGAAACCAGTAGAAAGCTCTAAACCAATCTCTCACCATGGAAGGTAAAATTTAACAGGCGTTGTGATGCGTTATTAACAAGACTTCGAATTGAGCAGAGACGCGCGCGCTCGCCTGACTCAAAAATATCTGCTCTTTGCGGTATTTCCCCCTCTCAGAACGGATCTGTTGTCGTAAGGAACTGAGGACTAAGTGTGAAACCAATTTTGATTAACTGCACTACTCTTAATGGTTATCGGATTAAATGCATTAATCCAAGCAAGATTAAATTTAAATTTTTCAAGGCGAAATTTCCCATTCAAATCTCTCTTCGTATATTTGTAAGGCATTGGAGTATTTAATATTTTTAAATGTCTCATTATTCCAGCTTTCATAAATTTGTTTTAATATCTTTATTCTTCTGACTCATCTCAACATTCTCAATGAGTTGTTATTCAGTCATTTACTCAAGCATTTAATTTTATAAAAGATTGCTTGCTTTTTATCCCAGATTATTCGATCTGAAGATCTTACACCTGTAAAATGAAATCATTGCGAAGGCTGTTATTGGAATCCATGGATGATCTTAAAACTGCATAATATAAATACAATTTATTTTATTACACAGCAAGTTCAACATGAGGAAATGTCAAATGATGGACATGGACACAAACATGAGGAAATGTCATATATTCCCACATAAAAAAAAAGATGTGAGGAAGAATAAAAAGATTTCTTTGATCAATTTTTTATAGGATAACGAGAATATTTAACTCTAATAACATTGTGATACACATTATTATTCATGCGGCACATTCTTCCTTGAGATGATTCCTATGCAAGTGCCATTATAATGTGCATGAAAAACAGTCAAATGTTATGTGCATGAAAAACAGTCAAATGCTATGTGCATGAAAAACAGACAAAAATTATATTCTATGAATTATTTCCTTAGAACTTTCTTCTCTGCGAAGGGTGATAGTTGTAATCGATGGATGATTTCATGCTATGCTGTACGAGAAACTCTCTGAACTCTTACACAACTGGAGATCAAATCATGAACTTAAGAACTCTTTGATCACTCACAAAAAGAATATTTCTCAATCAACATCTCAATTTTATACATTTTTACTATATGTTACTTAACTTTTTTATATATTTTCTCTCATCTTGTATTTATAATTAGTGCCAACTTCAGGTTTGTACCAAAACTGTGATACGATGGACTACTTTGTAGACCTTAAAGTTCCAACTTTGTAATCAAATATTCAATTGATTAACAGCCGGTTGCGTTTCCAAGGCACGTTGTACTTTTTGGCCATTTCTCTAGATATGAAGAAGGGGCTAAACCTGATAACCTATAGGTATGGACCAGGATCTCTCTTTCTCGTTGTCTGTCTTATTATTTTTTTTTCAAATGGCGGGCACAAGAGGGTTGAACCCTATGCCACAACTAGGCCAGAGATTGCTACTCATTTTTCGTTACCCAGCGGGCACCTGTGAACCAAGTCACGGAGGCGAGTAGCGTTACCCGCGCCATACCACCACAAACCCGTTTATAGGGCGGGCCACATTCATACAACATCACAGAAGAAAGGACAGAGAAGGAAAGAAACTACCATGCCCGAACCGGGATTCGAACCCGGGACCAACAGCTTAGGAGTCAGGAACACTAACCACTCAGCCAATCGCTCGACCTGTCTGTGTTATAGGAAAGCGTAATTTATCTTATTAGCATAAGAATATAATTTTCTTATATTTGAAGAAGTGAAGGTATTTCTTTTTTCGCTGTTGTCAAACGAAAGATCCCAGTAAAAATAAAGATTCACTAGGTTTCATAATTTTTTGTGTGATATGAAGATCTTTTTAATCTATAAAAACTCATTTTATTCTGAGCAGGCAATTTCCTTTTCTTGGCGCAGCATGTCCATTTTTGGACCTTCTGCATAAAACCCAATCCAACCAAATGCACTCAATGCAATTCCAGACAAGGTGCGGTGGCTTTATGCGACTCTCCTTGAGGTAAATATCCGAGTGTATCGTTCCATATAGTTGAATTGGGATTGTAGTTTCTTAATTCATGTCAATATTGTATAAATGCGACATTTTTTGTGCATTAACATTAGTTGATGTATTTATGAGCAACGTCATTAAGCTGGTTCTTTGCACCATGTTCCTCGTTTTATGCTCCAAACTAGATATCATAAATCAGCATTCACTTGACGAACTATACAATTTACTTATATCTAGAAAAAGAGAAGCTAAAACCGTAATTTCAAAACTGATGGATATTTTATTAAGTAAAAATATGAGTATTTAGCACGTACAATTTTCGTCTCATTTACAATTGAATAAAATTTTGAAATTCGATTGCATTTGATTTTCGCATCAGTTCAGTTACGAATTTCTTCAACTGCATATTTAAATATCTTAATTCATATTTGCCAATTCTACTGATTTTATCGGGAAACTCCTGATTTTTCATAATTTCTTCCGATTTCCCGATAATGTATGAAATTCTATTGATTTTTGGCACAAATTCAGTGAAAAACTTAAAAACAGTCGAAATTTTACCGGAAAAAGAAATCCATTGAGTTGTTTTAGTAGCATAAATAGACTACAGATGGCGCACTAATATAATGTTATAATACAACATCATGGAAATGTGTTCATCTGTGTTTCGAACCCTGTGTCTGCCGTGGAAGGATGACGCTTTACCACTAGGGTGCCAAAACTTCTACGTGATGGCAGTCATATAATTAACATTCAGAGCAGATACCAGTTGCCTGTTTATATAAGCAGTTCAATTATGATGAATATTACTTGTTACTAGTAATTTAATTAGAAAAATATTTGTCAGTTAATTAAATTTATTTAGTAATGTATTTTATATTTTATGTAATTTTATAAGTTAAATATTTATAAATTGCACTAGTAAAAGTTGCCCTATAAAATAAATACTGGGACATAAACATTGATGTTTATTTTTTTACATGTTGGATATTCTTTTATTTTTCTAAGTTCCTTTATGAAGTTGATGAATATTTTATCCAAATATTAAGATTAAAACAATATGTTTAGCATAAGCCATTCTCAAAATGTATAATCTAAAGAGTAAAATTGTCTTTTTGTGGTACTACCATTTTAAACATTCAAGCAAAAATGTCTCTAGTATCTCCTGATTTTTTCCCTCAAAATCAGTAGATTTTACTGATTTTTTCCCCTCCAAGATTCGCAGGTGTGCTAATTGATAGATTTGAAAGCTCAGTCATCTTTTATATGAAACAAAACTAATGAAATGTTTTATCTCGTCACAATTTTAAATTAAAATATAATTTTAAGTATAGGTGCTGAAAATACAATATTGCATTATTTCTGATTTATCTGGGGAATTTTTAGTAAGCCATTTGACCATTACTAATTGTTTAGTAAAATTTTGAATTTTTTAAACTTAGTCTTACAATATAAATTTTTCGTAAAGATTTCAAAATGACCGTATTTTTTTAACCAATGGAAATTTTAAGTTTCCTCGGAGGAAATTTTATTTTTTAAATTTTTTTAAGTATTTGTCAAATGTTTCAAAGAATAAAATTATCAGTTATGAAAAAATATTGAAAGAAATTTTTTAAATTGCCCTTCATTGGCCGACCAACTTGTCTAGTGGTCAGCGTGCCTGACTACGGATTTGGAGGTCCTGGGTTCGAATCCCGGTTCCGGCAGGGATGTACTTTCTCTCTATCTATCCTGTCTTTGTTCTTTCCTTGTATGAAAGAGGTGTGAATGGTTGCCTACCCTATTAACGGGTCCCTATGGCATGTGTGTACTGAGGAAGTCGGACTCCACACCAAAATGGGGTTCAGTTGGAAAAGTGGAGCAGCGCACCCCATGTTGCCAGCCTAGCTGACACACGACGAATGAATGAATGAATGCCTTTCATTATTTAGAGATGGAAATCAAATTGAGTAACTAATGTGAGACTCTAAATTTATTTGTCGTACGTTTATCAAATATGTTAAATTTAAAAAAAAATTTCTGAACTAATTGTAAATATTTCGTATAAACATACAAAATACATTTTTAAAAACTAGAGGAAAATGCTGGTATTTTTTGATTTTATTTTTATATTTGAAATCAAATAATTTATTAATTTTTATAAGTTAAAAGGAAATCGACTAGTTCAGCAACATATAATATTTCTCGAATTATTGAATCAATAAAAAGCTGTATAAAGCTTTACCATAATTGTTAGGTATTATGTACCTAACGTTGCAGTGTCCGCCGAAAGGAAACTTATTTTAAATTTTCATTTGGTTTTGCTTCAAGCTGAAAATATCTCACTCTGCGGTAGAATTATAATGACATTATGCTTCAAATTTGTTACATACACTTCTCTGCATGTTTATGATACTAGTTACAAGTTAATTTTGGATTTATTTTAAATATTTAAAATCTTTCATGAATTATGACGAAGTATTTCACAATTGTACACATTTTAAGCTCAGTTGATTTTCTGTTCAGTTAGCTTTCGTCCTTTTGTGAATAGAATAGATTTTATACTTATACAGTTGATAGTTGGAAAGGTTTATCTACTATGTTTTCTATTCGTTTTTGAATTCTATTATTTAGTATGTGTATATTCAAGAAATGTTGATATCTTTATCTAAACACAAATAGCTTTAAGTGGAAGAAACGAATATGCTATCGCATTCAGATTTTTTATTCAGTTGATAGTTTTATTGGTTTTATTGTTCGTCATTTCGTTTTTCATAAAAATGAAAAACATGCAGCAAATAAATATTGTATTGCATTGCACATTGTTCATTCTTGTCCAATAGCTTTTACCATCTTTCTGGCAGTAGCACGATTCCACAGTCATAAAGTGGTTGGTGTTTACTAGCAAAAAGCTCGTAATGATGCCCGTGAGACTTCACCTGGAAGAAGATGAGCCGCATACTCCATCTCTTTCATGTTCTACATTTAGACATTTCCCTCTCTACCTGTAACATTTTGCCTGTTTTTCATCTCCTTGTATATAGTTCATAATTATTTGTTTGCTATTTTCTCACCATCATTCCATCGCTCTCACTTAATTACTTAGTCACAATTATTGTCATCATGTTATATTGACCTATTTTAATGCATTTTGTATAACCTATCTAAATTTTTGTATATATAGCTTAGAATTTTATATGACCTAACTTACTTTGAGCCGATACACCCAACTATCCAATCCATACTAAATGCTTTATTTATTAATCCTTATTACCGCGTTAATTGGCAGTAAGTGCAGGTATTTGTTTTCAATTTTGTTTTATCATTTTTAATTTCCTTTTGTTTTTCCATTTATTTTCTTTTTCTTATATGCATGCAATTTGATATGTATTTCATATGCCTGTCTTACCATTTCCTGCCATGTATTTTGTCTGATACCTATTTTGAATTCTTCTTATGTGTCCACGTGTTAACTCTCAATTGCAACCCAATTCGTGTTAAATAGTATACTTTACAAACCCTCCTTACTGTGTAAAAGTAATAATTTATAATGTCCCCATATGATTGCAAACATAATTGTATTGTCTTGTATGTACTGTGTTCCGTTTTCTTTTCTCTCCAGCGGGTCCATCACATCTGGGTTAGGTACAGGGACCTCTGCTGGCGTTTACTTTACTTTACTAGCAAAAAGCTGATCCATCTAGGAAAAACGAAATTACATTCCGAACAACCCAATAAAAAATATCGCTTAAATAAGCAAATTACTTAATAATTTATACCGGTTACATTTATTGAAAGTTTTTTTTTTTTTTTTTTTTTTTTATAAATACATTTTGATTTTCATCTGAGTTATTTATTTATGTGGACATAATATAAAATTAAAAATTAATTTTATATTATATTAATTTTAATAATTTTTATATTATAATATTTTTATTTTATATTATATTAATTTTATATTATAATAATTTTATATTATTATGTGCATTATTTATAAAACTTTTTTATAACTATTTTTGTTAAGTATTTCTGTTGATGATATAGTAACATGTTTATAATTTTAGAAATGCTAATATTCATTTTATCTTTCCCATTCATGCTTCATTGGATGAGATTTCTGGCTACCACAAAATACCTTCCTACACCTGTTATAAAATGCATCTAATAAAATCAGAAGTGAGTTGATAACCTTTATATATATTTTTTTGGAATCTAATATTTTTGTGATTTAGTGTTACATATAGGCCTATTATCAATCTTACTTTTTCTGTAACTAAAATAAAGCATTCTTAATATAATGCATTTATAATAAATATTTTACAAATATTAATATTTAGTTGATATATAATATTAATATTTTATTAAATTTTTACAATTATATATATAATCTATTTCCTTATTGAATAGGCTTTTTAAATCAATTTTAGAAAATAATTTATTTTGAATGATAGATTGTTTAAGTAATACTCTGTGAAGCTAAGTATCAATAAATTCATTATTTTAAAATCATAGTTAAGATATTCACTCTACAAATAATCGAATGGGTGTCTCGTTTGCAAAATTGATTGATTAACTTAATAAAGAAAGAAGCTAAGAAAATTGTTATAAAACTACTTATTTTTTTAAAAAAATTTTCTTTTTAATTAAAGACTTCATATTTTGAAGTTTTTAATGTACTACTGCATATATGCATCCTTTACCTAATAATGTGCCGCCCAACGTGTCTAGAAGTCACCGTGCCTCACTGCGGATAGAGGGTCCTGGGTTTGAATCCCGGTTCGAGCATGGATGTACTTTCTCTCTCTATCTATTCTGTCTTTGTCCTTTCCTCGTATGAATAGGTAGTGAATGGTTGCCTACCCTATAACTGTGTACTTATGGCACGTGTGTACTGAGGAAGTCGGACTCCTCACCAAAATGTGGTTCAGTTGAAAAAGTGTAGCAGCGCACCCCATAATGCCGGCCTAACTGGCACAAGACAACATCTATAATGTGGGAATTATAAGATAGAATATCATTTGAGTAATTGCTATAAAATATTTAATAAAATATATATGATTTTTCCCTATACTAAATTTTAATTGATACATTTATTTTACTTCCCAAAAGGATTTACTCCCTCACTCACGAAAAAGTTATGAAAAATATGAATAAAAACTGTTCTGTTACAAATATTTAATATTACGAGTATTACTGTGTTAAAATTGATTCATCGTCAATATAAACGTTTTTTTCCTAAGCTGTATTCCAATTCCTATATTGTCATTCAGATTTCATTATACTCGGATTTAGTAGGAGGAATGAATCTCAGCTTTCTTTTCTGTTGTATTCAATAAAAGCTAGTCTGCTTTTCACTCACGGTGAGTGGACAAACTACGCATTTCCCCATATTAATGGCATTAAATTCTCTGCATCAGCGTCTTACTTGAATTATATTTGGTGTGGTTTGAACTTTTCTAATTTTATCCAAAGCATTTTTTTCAGCAAATTTACTGGCAGTCTTGTAATTAACCTTTTTATAGATATTTTGTAAAGTACTTGTAGAATAAAGATCCTAATGCATCATTTGAACTATGAAACAATACTTTTACATGCTTTTATTAAATTATACTAGTCATCTGATGGAAAATATTTTGATTTTTTGCTTGAGAATCAATAGCTAATTGTGAATCATCTAGCTAGAAACTGCGTCCATTTTTCGTTTCAGTTGATTCAGATTGTATTTCCGAATTTCAATAAAATTAAAAACAGTTTTCATAGCAATATTTTATCCTGTAAATAACTATTATCATAATCAATTTTTGCAATTTTTAACAAAAGTATTTTACTAACATTCTCAAACATTAAGAAATTTCCCAAGACCCATAAGGTGAGATTTATGTTTTGATTAAAGTCATGGCATCCGATGTTATAAACATAGATTTCGCACATTGTTAAAGCTTTACCCTTTCCAAAATTGACCACATCGATTGTCAATTTTGGAAAGTGTTAAGCTTTTTCAAAGCCAAAAGAAAATACATAAATTTCAGATGTGGGCATCCAATCTGTATACATATGAATACAAGCCTGTTCAACCCTTTGCAAGTTTTTAGCGTTCTCGAATTTTTGTCATCTTTTTCCCTCACTGTTGGACGACTCAGCGTTTGGTTGTCCAGAATCATAACAATTTTATGAAACCTTGGATGTCAGCGTGAAATGCAAGTTATAAATTTAATTGAAAATACCTTGTAATGTAGTTTTTCCCTGTCTGTATTTTCTTCCTCACATTGCACGATGTGTATAATTTGTACATTTTCTTAATGTTTATGTTCGGATAGAAGTAGTTTGTTCTTGGATTACATGCTCTTGTGCAGTAATCTGTGTGTTGGCGATAAATGAATATAAGTTTCGAAGCATATGTATCATCCACTTTATTACCTGAAACATGGCGAGAACAACGTTCAGTCATCGATGAAACTTATTCTTAACAATAATAGCCGTAGTGTGTGAACACTCACTTATCTGATAAAAACTCTTAAAATATTTTTGGCAACTGATGTACAATTTGTGCTTCCTCAAAAATAAAATGTGAAAGAATGCGATCTTGGAATTTTACTGTTACTCTTCGGATGTCTTTTATTTATTTTTTTTAATTTAATGCATCCTCTTAAGAAATATTTTGATAAAATTGGGTCCTTAGTTGATAAAACTCATCCATGGAGTTTTCCTTTTATTCGACATTAAATTCCAGTTCACTTCTTAAAGCATCGACAATGCAAATTGACGAATGTTTCATTTTCGGTATTAAATGCCCGCTTCACACTTTCTGCATCTTAAACATTTTATGCTTTTGGATATTTCAGTCCAATTCAGCTTGATTACTGCTTCGTCTTTGTCCAATCAAATTATTTGGTGGAATCTTGTCATTGTTGTATTGATAAAAATTCGATTCATTTCGTTATTTTCCTTATTTGAATTATTCTTATAAACAACCCCCTTTTAATATTATAGGACTAAATTAATTAAAAAAAAACAGAAAAAATCGAAATTTATTAGTATTTTTATGGCAGTTTGAATATAACACTTTTATAGTTTATAATTTTCTTATTTGGTTCGTGCACATCTAACAGTGACAACGGAATTAAAACACAGTTTCGGCGTAGTAAAGGAAAGTGGAATTTGTCTAGGTTACTTATATTTTTATTTTATATTAACTATAGGAAATAGTTAGTAAAATTGGCTAGAGAAATTATTTTTTCAATTGTTAAAAAATCATTTGTCATCAGATACTTATTATTAAGAAAATTGAATATATACATAGTTAGAAACCAAATGAGTTCTTTGATGATAAAATTTTATTAAATTCAAAAAATAGGATTAATTAATTTGACAAATGAAGGGCGCTTGTTATGCTGTATTTCTTAAGTATTTCTTAATTTCTGTGATACTAAACAGAATTAATTCCAAAAAAATTTGTAAATCATAATAAAATCAAATATTTTATCTGAAAAATTGAGTTGGGTTTTTATTACAATTCGTACACTACCAGATTCCAGTTTTGGAAAAGAAGAACAGATTGGCTTTTCTTTTCTACATGATGGAAAATAAAAATTAAATTATCAATAAATTAACTGCTCCTCTTAAATTACAGCAAATTCATTTTTATTCAAACTGAAAATTATTATTTAAAATGAGAATATTAGAAATAAACAAATACTGATTTAACACATGAGCTTCTAATAAAATTGTCTTTTCAAACTAATTTACTTGTACATTTTAAGGAATGATTTAATTTATAATGAAAATTTACGAAGTAAAAACACACTGGATACCAACAACAAATGAAGGTTGTGGAAGGAAATTGTGGCGATACATTTGTCTGATTAATATATATTTGCTTAGTCTCAAGATCTCAGATAGGCGCGAGAAGTTCCAATGCACATGTGAAATGCTGGTACATCAATAAGTGCCAGAATATGAAATAGGAGCAGATGGGCGTACAACTGGTAGGTATAAGTTTAATGAATGCAGTTCCACTGACATTACAAGTTTATCGGTCAATACAAAGGCAACATGTTAGCTGTTACATGTAACTCTACAGCTTGTTGTATTTTAACAGTGGTATGAAACGACTGGAATATGTATGGCTGAGGGGAATGTCCTGTCGGAAAACACCTCGTGGTGTGCTATCCATAAATGGCAACATAATAGGTTGAATTATCAGATGGATGTACTAATTTGTAATCAATTTGTGTGGATAAATTGAAATGTGTGTATACCCCTACTCTCTTAGGAAATTGCTTCCTCAAACTATATTCCAAATGTTTTCACTGTGTTTAAGCCATAGACAGGCTCGTTGGTACCACTCAAGTTAATTCCTTCTAACCAGCACACGATCATTATTTATATCAATGCAGTACGGATTTCGTCTTAAAACAATAGATTTTTATTTGATACTCCAGTGAGTTGTAACTTATTACCACTCATGTCACAACTATGGTAACAGAATGGTTAACCCTCCAACCTTCGGTTCAGCAATTTGTAGACTCAAATTCTAAGGCTTTGATGTTTGTAGAGGGGTGCAGAGTCCACTTCAAGCTGTAGTACCTGCTCTATTAAGCCCTTGTGCATAAAAAAATTATCATTGAGCATTGAGTCACAACCAGTTTAATCCACTCGCATCACAAAAGACAGTAGTTAGGGTGTCAGTAGCATGTACGGTCCAGGTCATCTGCCCCAGAGCTGTTCTTTAAAGTAACTGCTATTACAGTTCGATGTACCACTATGGTCTCCACTGCAGCTTGAAAGTCTGCTGCAATATTAATGTTCCACATCTATATGGAGCACACTTCGGACTTCTATCTATAGTAGCACGAGGCTGCTCGGAAAATTGTATCGAGCAATACCTTCCTTTGACTGTCAATAGTCATGCAGTGTGAATGCATTCCTGCTCAGTCCTGCAACAT
Organism: Latrodectus hesperus; assembly: GCA_037975125.1. Classification (NCBI taxonomy): domain Eukaryota; kingdom Metazoa; phylum Arthropoda; class Arachnida; order Araneae; family Theridiidae; genus Latrodectus; species Latrodectus hesperus. Next base: position 55,885,444 of record CM075856.1, read on the forward strand.
CTCCAAAGGAACTTTCACTTTCTCGTTGGCCTGCAACGTGATCTCATTTGAAATCCGTGTGCTGAGCTTTTAATAGTTTCTTTATATTTAAGGCATTCGTGACTAACAGCGACTTCCTGCGTTGCAACTCAACGATAACTAACTCAAAATCGCATATTACAGCGTCTCTCTAAAACAAACCTGATTTTCACATTTTTAGTGGCCATTTTAGTATCACTAATACACCAATCCCGTTCTTTTAATTGACGCCGCTCTTCAGACTAATGTGCATGCCTACAATTTTTTTTTAGCTTCTAACATTCTGGTGTTGGATTGTTTTCCGCTTTCATTTTAGCGGCTAAATTTTTAACATTATTTTACAGGCAAAAGAGGAAGTTGGTTGACGGACTTTTTTATAGAAATTAGATGTATAATGAGAATCAGAGTGAAAATAAATTTGTGCCCATTTTGTAATGTAAAAGAGTACATCTTCTTCTAATAGAATGACTCATTTCTATTTTCTGGTAATTAGCTTAAAATGTTAAAAAAATAAATAGTTGATTTTATTTATTTCACTTTTAAGAAGTCTCTGCTTGTCACTATTCCCGCTTAAGAATCCTCGGCTTTCCATTTTTATCCCCCGTATTGTTTTTATCTGCTCTATAGAAATGTTTTCGTAATCTCTAGAAGTAGAAGATATTTTTAATATCATGAAAAAATAATTAAAAAATACTTGGGTAAAATTAAATAATTAAATAAAACTAGCTGGTATGCATAAATTTTAATTTATGTGGTAAGAAAAAAATCGAAGATCTACCTAAATTTATCTGTTTATATTCATTTTTAGCTAAGGAAAATTGTCTCCATTGAATAAATGTCAGGAAATATATCTCTAAAAGTTACAACTTTAAAGAGAGGCAGAGTTTGTATTATAATAGGTCTTAACTGTACACCTCCACCCTGCAATTATTAGTTTTTGCGCAAATTTATATAGAACTAAATTATTTTGACGTGATTTTGGTTCTGTTTGACTATTTTCTTTCATTGCCATAAGCTATAACGTATGAAATTACGATACATTTTCACGCCATGTTATTAATCAGATTCATTTACATATAGCATGCACTTGGTTAAACAAAGTAATTAAAGACACTTGCTTATTTAATTGGCATAAACTACCCCCAATACGATCATCCTGTAAGCATCTTAAAAAATACAAACTCATTGTATTTAGAAAGTTATTTTAAACATGGGACTTTTTTGCTTATAAGGAATTACTTAAGACTTGAAATTCTTAGAGTACAGAGACTTACGATTGTCTTAGTTAATATTTGAACTTTTCAGTTCTGATATGAGAAAATACAATCGTACAATACTGTTTCTTATCGAGAAAGAACAATGGAGAATATATATATATATATATATATATATATATATATATATATATATATATATATATATATATATATATATATATATATATATATAATATTACTATGTAGATTACATGTTGTTTGAGACTTTCTGTATGTCGCAATTTACCAAATCTTGCATCCTTTAAACAAATGCATTGTTTTATCTTGCAAAAAGGAATGATTCGGTTGTTACAAGATTCCTTAAAGTTATCGTAAAAGATTTATTATTTTCTACGTGTCCTAAATAAACAGTTTTCGCATTCGGACTTTAAATTCTATCATTTTTTGCAAACATGATATGAAACAGAAATTTTAAAAATGTCAATATTTCTTTATCTTCGGTAAGAATTTCTGAAACTGAAGCAAACTTTTACCTTTTTCCAACGGCATACTTGTGACATTTTCGTGTTTCATCCCAATAAAATCAGTGTCGATAAAATATAAAGAATATTGAAGAAGTAATTCATCCCGTAGTGATAGATTTTTTTCAGATTCGATAATATAATAAAAAACGAGCACCTGCCTTATAATTTGGCATTATTTTAAATTCAGCGACGAAAAAATGTCGCCAAAAACTGAAACAACCGATTCAAGGAAACTTTTTAAAAATAGATGCGTAGGCAAAAAATAAATTTTTGTCAAAATAAATTATGTTTTTGAAAAAAATTAAATAATTTATGAGAAACATAAATAAAAAGTAATAGTATACAATATTTACGGATAAAAAATTTTAAAAATAATTAATTAGAATTATTAGGTATAGAAAAACGTTTCTTTTTAAACATAATAAAAAGCAAAAGATTTTTAATATAAAGGATTGCTTAGTATAACATTCAGAACTATGTCGATCCATTGCGTTATGGTTTCTTTTAAAAGAATCCCTTTAAAATGTCAATCGCGTCATCATAATTTCATTTGTCAACGTTAGCCCGTTTATGGATGCTGCCGCTTTTACCAGAAAGAAAACTTTTCAGATAACAGAATTTGTCGATTTTTGAGAATTCCGGATTGTTTATGAATTGCGTTTTCAAATTGGGAATAAAATTCAAGAAACTGGGACAGGATTTCTATAAAATGTTGGGACAGGATTTCTATAAAATGTTGGGTCCCGGTCTAATTAGCCCTCGTGTGCAAAAAATGACCGTTGAGCGACAAACAAACAAACAAACAAACAAACAAAACTATAAAATTTTGGAGTTTCCAATCGCGGAAGCTTTACAGTTTTGGTTTTGTTTTCACGCGCATTCTGGCCAATGTTAGTTTTTTTTCTGTTTCGATTTCACACTCGATTCTTTTATTTTACGCGATAGTTTAACTTTCCAAAGGATTGTATGTTTTCCTGATACACATCACAAGCTGCAGTTTTGCTTTCAATGTTTTCCAGATTCGACAAATTTTCAATTTCAATATTAAGTGCCTTTAAGCTTTCTGCTTTATTCAACAATTGTTCTAGTAAATTTTCCATCATTTCAACATTTTCACTGTCGGATTTAAGTTGGTTTAAATTTTCATCAATAATTTTGTTGTGTTAGCTCTAAGAGCTTTAGAATCTGTTGTTTTCCTTAGAACTCTGTTGTTGACCAAGATATTCCAGAGTCTGCAAGCAATAAATCCTGCCCGAAAACATCTGAGCCCTCTGGAATCGTCTTGATCCGCACACAGCATTATATTCGCGCAAGTTTTGACTATCAGAAAACTTTATTTTCATTTTACTTATCTGTCGTAGTTCAATAATTGATGCATCTTTTCGGGCAGAGATTATCGCGTTTAATGCTTAAGTTCTTTTATTTCTTTAAATGTGTTTTTCCCTTTTTTTCACTTTCCCACTTTTTGAATAAGTAAAATGAATGCCTTATTTAACACATTTACGAATGCGTCTTCTGAGAATAATATTCAACAATATTTTTAACATTTAGAATACAATATTGAGAAAACAGAAATCAAATGTCTTTTCTAAATTAGCTTAATATTCCCATTTATTCATTATGAAAATACATTTTTTACATTGACGATAATGTCGTGTAACTTTATCAAATTACTTCCAGAGATTTGTGTCAAAATCGGATTCCCTAGTTTTGTGTCAAACATGCTAGATCAATAGAAAGTATTTTAATACAAGAATTCGAATTAAGTACTTGATAGAGGCTATATTTATAAGGGCTGCGAACTCTAACAAACGGTATTCTCTCTAAGAGCTTTAAAGATCAATCCGTTAGAATTTTCAAGCCAAAATGTTAATTAGTATAAACATTTAAAATTAATCATTAAACTGAAATTAAATTGGACATTATAAAAATACTTCAATTCACTTACCTTATAATCCAGGAAAAGTTTTTAAATAATAGTAAGTGAATTATATAATAAAGACTAAATGGTTTTAAGAAACTTGTAAGATTGTGTGGAATTGAATAGAAAATACAAGAATAATAGACTGATATTACCGAAACAAATGTATATATATATGTGTGTTTGTGTATATGTAATTTAATACTTATATATTTGTTTCAAATTTTTGTATAAATATATAGTATAAAATACTATAAATATAATATCTGTGCTTTATACTTACATATGTTTCTCATTAAAAATTCAAAAAAATTAATTTGTTTCATTTTTAAAGCATATATTATATTTTCTTAAAATATTTTCTGAATAATTAAATAGAAACTTTTTTATTGTGAAATATACATAATAAAAATGTAGTAACCATGCTTACAAACATGTAACATGCTGAGATCTTAAGGTAGAATAATTTCACAAAAAAATGTAACGCAATTCATAAGATAACACTGAAAAACAACTATTACTCTACAATTTAGCATAATTATCTGAAATTAAAAAAATTTTAATCTAACAAAAGAATACTACAGTACCATTAAACAAACTACAGCTAGTAATTAATTTTTAAGATAATTATAATTTATTTATAGCAAAGAAATAATTAACTTGTACAAAGTTGTGAAACATCCAGCTATTAGGAAGATATGTTATTCAACTTCTGAATTCAATCGCAAATAAGTTTCTTCATCACTTTATCTCCTAAAAATAATCAATTGTATTTTGAGTCAACATGGACAAAAAAAATAGAAACATTATGATGCAAGAAATTAAGCATTATGTGAAAATTAGGAAGGTTGTCAGTAAATACATTCGAATATTAAATTCTTTAGAAAAATGTTCATAAATTTCCTAAAAGTGCTGTTTTAAAAAAATAACTATTTCATAAACTGTAGTTAATAAACTTGTGCTTAATAAATTGTAAAAAATTAGTGTTTAATCAATAGAAAAATTTCATTAAAATCCATTATTAAACAAAAGAATTCTGGTAAGCGGCGAAGAAAGAATTCTGGTTTGGAACTTGCGTTAATTAGAAAAGAGAATAAGATCATTCCCTGAATATTCCTGCCGAGCTGGCAGCCGAATGGTTAGCGCTCTTGCCTTCGGTTCAACAGTTCGTGGGATCAAATCCCACCTTGGGCATGGATGTTTGTAGTGGTTCGGATTCCACTTTAAACCGTAAGTCCCGGTCTAATTAGCCCTCGTGTGCAAAAAATGACCGTTGAGTGACAAACAAACCAAACCAAACCCTGAATATTCCTATAATATTGAAATTCGGAACCAGAAAAGCTATTCTTCTTAAGACTGGTAGGCACTTCAAACTTATCATTAACCAAAAAAGTTTTGAGCAAACTGTCTTTTCCTTTCATCGGACATTGATGAACTGAACCTGCATTCAAACTACAAAATATGTAGCACTCTGTAGAATCGTTGCGATTGGATCGTCGGATCCTGATCGATATCATGTCATTTAACTCATTAAAAATATTTCATATTGCACGCCTCGGGGACCAGAAAGTAATTTCATTTCCAATAAGCCTCCAATCAATGTTATTTATTTTTGATCGAATCGTGCTCCCTCTTAAAACCGGATTTTTAGCTGATGAGTATTCAGTCATTTGGCATTTTAAAACAAGGAATTTCTTTGAATTGCTGGGCCATGAACATTTCTGATTCCGTACAAGATCACATCCCACAGAAGAATATCCCTTCTGAAATGCAATCACTTTTGAAGCATCTTTCACTTTTCTATCATAATAATTACCGTCAGGTGAAGTAGCATTAAATTGAAACTGGATGAGGATTTTTTCGGATCTTCTGAACATCTCACAATCGAACATCTGGCTCTTGAATAAATCCCAGGATCCTATTGATGTTGGTGAAGGAATAGCTGGAAACCACGATGATTTTCCCACATTATCAGCAGTAAAGAATGGACTTCTCATTTCTTTCGAATGCGACTGAGTCCGGTGTCCATCCTTTAAGTCTTCGATTATCCAATTTAAAGTGTATCGATTTTTATCTGGAGAAATATCAGACATGGTGTTTTTCTGTTTCCCTTAGAATATCCTTTCACTTCAAAACAATCACAGAATTACAGTAGAAGAAAAAGTAACATCCAATACCTTTTGCTAGAGGGAAAGGGAAATTCCACTCTTTCGATCAACGACTATTAAGAAATATGGACAGTAGCATCATCTCGTGGATTGAACAGAAAATTCAAGCTTAGATATGACTAGCCGAGCTGGCAGCCGAATGGTTTCGGTTCAACAGTTCGTGGGTTCGAATCCCACCTTGGGTATGGATGTTTGTAGTGGTTCGGAATCCACTTTAAGCCGTAAGTCCCGGTCTAATTAGCCCTCGTGTGCAAAAAATGACCGTTGAGCGCAAACAAACAAAAAATTAGATATGACTAAACAAATTGTTTAGTTATTTCCTCAGTAATAAAGAATTACGATTTTTATAGGATAACACTTCTTCTTCTTAGAATTGGGTTTGTATGTCATTGGGCACCTCTGCTTTTATCAGCATTTTGTACCATTAACTCCAAACCCAATGTTTCCTAGTTCCAGTTGCTCGGGTCACCCACTCTATTAATAAAGTCCGATAACCCTTTAATGGAGTCTAGGTGTAACTCTCTACTATGGATGATGCCTAAAGAGGTTAATCTATCGAGGGCAAGAGCCTCGCATTCATAAATGATATGCTCTGCCATTTCCTCTTGCGTATGACATTTCCAGCAGATAGGGTCTTGCTGAAACAGTCCCATCTGGTCAGAGAGTCAGTCATACTAGGGACAGCTTCCTGACTTTCACCAGAAGATGGTTTGGAGGTCATTTCTACCTCAAGTGAAGGATTCATTACTGCCCCTTTACATGACTGCCTCTGAGTTCCCTTGTCTTTTTCAGCAAGGTTTACTTCAGAGGCTTCACTTGCAAATGCAGAAAAGTTTGTTATTTCTTGTGTCTTTTCAGCCACAAGATAACAATCAATAAGCTCAGTTAATATAACAGTCCACCCAGCATTCCCTGAGTTACTGGGCAAGGCAAAAAGCTCTAGAAGTTCGCCAGGCAACTAGAGGCTCCGTTAAGACACCAATACCGCGGTGCCAATTAGCCATAGGCAGGGATCGCATAACACCAGGGTTTACGGGAGCTGGTTCGCGGCCTCTGTTTCTATATTCAAGGCTATCCTGTCATTCCTACAGGACATTCGGCTATCCACCACCTGCCAACGCGCCTGGTGGCTGTACGACAACACTTAGTATCAAAATATAACTCGTGGACAGACCCCGTGAAAATATTCTCTAAAATAATTAAATTCATATTCAGCTTTTTTTTCTATTTTGCAATGCTTTTCAGAATTTTTTTAAAAGTATTATAATAATTGTACTTATTTTATCAACATCCTGAATTTGAATTCCTTTATTACTTTATAATGTGAAAATTTTTTTTAATTTATATTCTTGTACACACATATATATATATATATATATATATATATATATATATATATATATATATATATATGTATATATATATATATATATATGTGTGTGTGAGAGAGAGAAAGAGAGAGAGAATATTTGTATCGCAGAATACCGATGTAGGAATTCAATGCGAGTGTTGAATTCGGTTTGACTGAAGATTTGTATTAAAATCTGACATAGTTTAAAAAAATAATTAAAAACTATATGATGAAACTTATAACTAATCAATAAATATATGAAATGAATAATGAATGAAAACATTTCTTTAGTTCTCAAGATACTCAAAATTTTGTAAAATAATTGCGTCGTGTATTTCTCATAAATTCCTCAATTTTATGAAGTTCGATTAAAAAATCGTGCTTATTCTCTTTTTAGTGAAAAAAAATCTTTTTTTTAAATTCACTATATTTCAGTGTCAATCTAAATGTTTATGAAAACGTTTCAAAATTATTTGGAAATGAATCGTAGGCTGCTTCTGAAATCAGAAAGGACCCGATCTTCCATAAATGGATAAAATATTTATGTCTCAGAAAAAATACAAAAGCTATTTTTTTTTCAGTTCAAAATATTTTACAAAAGGCTGACGCTCTTTAATATTAAAAAAAAAATTTATTTAAAGAAATGATATATTAATTTTTATAAACTTTAAATTCAAAACGAATACTTATACTCATTTATAAATATGTGTTGTACTCTCTTAAAATGTGAGATTGTGCCTGTATGAAACTTTGCCGAGATGGTAGCCAAATGCCTTTGACCTTCAATTCCATAGATCTTGGCACAAATCCTACCTTTTGCATGGATGTTTGCAGTAGTTCGGTACCCACTCCCAGTTCCATTGTAGCTCCCAGTCGAATCAGCCCAGGAGTGAGCACCAGTTATTTAGAAGTAGCTGGATAAGTGTTTTTGTTGTTTAAAAAGTGTGACCCAGCAAAAGAGCTCCTAATACTTGACCTGCCCCTCCTACTAAGAAAATATTCAATATGTCCCTAACGTCTTTAAGGGAAGTATCATCGATCTAAGTAAACAGTTTTGTAATTTGGACTTTGAATATTTTTTTCCAAGCATGGTATGAAACAATTTGTGCTGCAATAGTTCTGCTTAATAGAGGGAATCAAAAAATTTTAAGACTTTTGTAAAGTTAAAATACACAATGTTGATTGAGAATACTGTGTTGGAAAAAGCTTCACATCCTTTAAAAATTTCTAATTCTAAATAAACTATAAGTGATAATAGAGGATTTTGCATCCAAGATATCGGAATTTTTTTTTAAATTAAATGAAAAAGGATTTTAAGAAACAAAGTCTTCAAATCAATTTTTATTCATATTAGAAGCATTGTGTGTATATAGGTATAAACCTTATAATTTTTTCATATAAAGTACAAAAATTTATTTGTATATTAGTTATCTAAAGCGATAATCTTAACGAGAAAAAATTTTCAGTACATCAATATCATCCCACCCAGTTAAAAATTTATTTCTAAGAAATGAAAAAAGAAATAGATGCATTTAAAAACGGCAAATTAGATAAATGTCGTGTTTTATGATTTGAATGATTAATTTACCCATTTTTTATCAATTATAATCCTCAAAAACTTAGAGTTTCAAAAATGTTTCTAGCTCCTTTAGTCAAAATAATGTTTGACGTATATCGCAAATTAACTTTCATATTTAATAAAAAAACAACAACAAATTTATAAAACCAATTGTTTAAATATTTTTTCGCTTAAAAAGCTATTATATTTAAACTTTATATATATATATATATATATATATATATATATATATATATATATAAAGATATAAGGCATAAATTTTGCTGTTCCATCCTTAATTCAAGTAGTGGTGTGCATAATGATCGCTTATGAAAGTATCGAAAAAACTTCGACATGTTCTTAATGATCTGCATGTCGAACTTTTTTTAATGATGCTCATGAATAGCATATTTTATGTCTGGCTTTGTGAATGAGGCATAAATTCTAAAATTGATATTAAGAAAATAGCTCAGGGAATACATTTCCAGGAATATATTTAATTCCTTTAAAATTATCAGGGTGTTCAATCCAGTAAGCAGTTGAGAGTAACTTCTTTCTGGTTTCTCTTCTGTGTGTGACCATTACATTACTAAACCAAAACGCACACGTGAAATTTGCGTTGAAAAGCTGTCATCTGCGAAGTTGCGTTTTTATGTTTTTCGTACAAAGTATGCAATTGTAATGATACCTACTGTCTGTGAAAGAAAATTTTACAGCATATTTCTCATCTATAAATTATGCTTGAAATTGTTTTGGTGTAAGAAATTTACTGCTGTTCTTAGTTGAAAAATGAGAATTGAATACCCAGTAAAGATTGAATTGTAGCTTCCCCGGATTCCAAAAGGATAAATTACTGTTATTAGAGGAAGACCTCGGTATCACTATTCACGGTGATAGAGATTATGTAACTACTAAATTCACGAGATTTAAAGTTTCAAAACAAATCATGCAATTCCCGACTGATCTCTGCTGAAGATAATAGCATCAGTTGAGAAGGGATATTCTCTTCTGCGTAGTATTATCGCATAGCCATTGAAGGCAATGCGATAACAGTATCAGCTGAAACGTGATTGACCACCAGCAACTTTTCTGTATCTAACTCTGAGTTGTGTTGGACCAGTTAGATCAGAAATTCCCAAAGTGGCCCAGGTGGACCCCCAGGGATCTATATGAGACCACAAGGGGTTCATTTAGACGTGAAAAGAAAACAGGGGTTCACGAGTCCTAAGTAGAGGTTCACGAAGGGAGATTTGAGATTACTTCATACAAAACTGAAGCCAAATATTGATAATTTGCTGTCAATTCATCAAGTACATCTGTCTCATTAAGAGAATTTTTTATTGTCGATTTGCATTTCAGATCGACAATAACAATTTTTTATTGTCGATTTACATTTCAGAGCTAATTGTTGAGTTTTTGTCAATTGTTGATTGTTTGTAATAATGTTTATAATTTTGTATAACCACGAGTATTATTTTAATAAATAGGACACAAGAAAATGTGCTACCTTTTTTCTTAATACCACCAATTTAGGGTATTTTTTAGGAGTTTTGGGAATACACAGTAGAAATGTAGCTGTAGGGAGTCTACCAAAAATTGTGAAACTTTGGTCCACGAGAAAAAACACAGTTTGGGAACCCATGAGTTAGAGGAAAGCTGCCGTGTTTAAGTCTTCATAATTTATAAGCAGGAACTAACCGCTGAGAAGAGTCTAGATAAATTGAATGATTTGTACCTGTACTACTACTACTTCATGAGATCTGAGTCAAGAAATGAGATATTTTGCATGACAATAAGTGTCAACAAGTCTACACAGTTTACAACAGCAGTATAGACATAGCTATGCGTAGCGACTCTAATAGCGTAGCGACCATAGCTGTGTCTATACTTAACGTTGCATCACTGACAGAAACGCCATCAATGGTGTGATCTATGACGAATATGGAAAGAGAAAGCGAATGTCATACAGGGTGTCCATAATTAAAGTTCCCCAATTCAGAGCTACATTCAGCCGTAACTATTCATCCGAAAATTCTGAAACTTTGGGTACCCCTTAAAAAAGGGATAAAAAAAATTTAGAAAAAAATCCAAATTTCGCCACTAGAGGGCGTATTATCAATTGTTTTATTCAAGAATTACACATTAGCTTGTAATTACGCTACGTCATGTTCGATATGATGACCACCATTGTCAACAACCCCCTGAAATCTTAAAATGGCATGTTCTACGGTAGAGCGCAGTGAGTGCGTCGAAATATTAGCACATGGCGGAAAATGCTGGCTTTAAGATCAGGTGACGTTCTTGGATTCTCATGGACAACCAGATCTTTCAAATATCCTCAGAGCCAAAAATCGCATGGATTAAGGTCTGGGGATCGAGCAGGCCAGGCATTACTGAAGTGTCGGCTTATGACCCTTTCTTCGGTAAAATGTGTTTTGAGAACATCTTTTACGCAATTTCCAATGTGTGGAGTCGCACCGTCTTGCATAAAGAGCGTTTGTCCAAGGCATTGACGTGATTGTGGAACCGGAACTGTGTTCTGTAACATCGTGGCATATCGTGCTTTCGTGATAGTGTATGTCACTGCACCTGATGGAGTTATTTCCTCGAAAAGGTACGGCTCCAGAATAAAAGCTGCATTAAATCCACGCCATTCCGTTACTTTTGGGGAATGTAACGGAACGTCTAGGGTAGAGCGGGGGTGTTCTGTGGCCCAAATTCGGCAGTTATGCGTATTTACCGAGCCGTCCAAATGAAAATGTGCTTCATCGGACCACAAAATGTTCCAAGGCCATGCAGAATCGACCTGACACCAAGCAAGAAACTGCAATGAGAACGTTTGCTGTGCTTCAAAATCCTGTGGAAGCAACTGCTGAACAAGGGCGATTTTGTACAGATAATACCGTAAGATATTCCTAAGGATCTTATGGACAGTAGAATGTGGCCTGTCCAACACTTTTGCGACACGGCGAACACACTTTTGCTACCCATAAAGTTTGACGCTGTGTTCTCTTCCACTTGAAGCGCAACCTCCTCAACGACTTCTGAAGGAGCTGGTTTTCTTCCTTTTCCAGGACGAACACCCAACGATCCCGTTTCTTCAAATTTCTTTATCATTTTTCGTAATCCTTTAGACGTCATTGGAGCTGTTCGAAGGCCGTTCAAAGTCTGAAATTTCTTTAAGGCTGCTGGTGCTGAATCATCATTTTGATAAAACAGTTTGACTAACAAAGCACGAGATTCTAAACTCAACGCCATCAACGCCTCAAGCAAATATAAATCCGTTATTTTCTAATTTAAATTTTCATCTAACTTTGATATGTAGGAGAAATATCAGGAAGCACGGTTATAGCGAATAATATTTTACTCTCACTTTTTACTTGTACTTTCTTTATGATTATATCAAAATATAAATTATTTCACAAGGTAACTTTTATAATACATTTAGAACTTTTTATCAAAAACTGTAAAATTTAACTGTCTTAATGATAAAACATTATTGTAAATATAATAAAATATTAAGTAATAGGTTTATAATGCTGATGAAATTAAATAATAATTCATGTACAAAGAAGCAACAAAGAATCTTTAAATATTGAATTTCTCACATGAAAAACAAACGTTAAATATTAATTCATACAAGTAATATTAAATTAACGATGAAAACTATCAAAAAATAAAATTTGTAACATGGAATCGTTTAAGTATTTAAAAATTTTTTAAAATAAAAATTCAAATTTCTAAGAAAAATGATCAAAATAATTCAGTCATCATAGCGATGTTTTTAAAATGCAGTCGTGTTTTCAACCGATTGATTAGTGGTTTAGGCTTGGTTTCAATAGTTCTTGAATTCAAATCCCACTGTGGAATAAATGGTTCGAATTGATCTTATACTATGGGTTATTGTCTACTTAGCCATCTGATGCAAAAAGTAACCATTGAACGATAAACAAGCGTCTCGAACTCTTTCTCTTACCGATGAATTTCTGACAGATTCTTTTTAATTAAAAACTTTTGCTTGCTTATTTCTTGTTAGTTTCAGTTGATGTTATAAAATTATGGATTGGAAGCAACAATTTCTCCGTTCTGGATTTTTACACATTTTCTGTAAAGCTCGTGAAGTCTTCAGTTTAAATTTGTTGCGCAACCTAAATATTTTAGAATTACAGAGGTTAACGACAATAAAACAACTGGATAACCTGAAGAAATTATAGTTACAATTAACTTTCACGAAATGTGAATAAAACGATGGATTATACATCACTTCTTCAGAATTCCACTTCGAATTCGTTATTAAATTCTGTGTCAGAAATTCGATATTTATGTCTACAACCTTAGACTTGTATTTGTTGCACCAAACTTTCCAATTTAATACACTTTACAAAAATTTGTTTTAAAAATAAGCTTGTCCAAGATGGGTCCTTTACTTCTTTTTAAATGTGAATAAATTTTCGAGTTTTTAAAGTGTTACAAACCTGAAATGCGGTGCTTTACAAAATTGGAGGGAAGATAACTCTGACGTGTCATCCTGTGCGTTTCCATTATTGAGTTAACAGTTGGAGACCCTATTTTCGAAACCATTAATTTGATACTAAGGGGGGGGGGCGGCACGAAGTATAAATATTGAATCAGAGACGAGATAAGAAAACTTTTTTTTCAAGATATCGTTATTTGATCGATTCCATTCTTAATTAGATTTTGAATGTACATAGTTAACGCGTGACCACCATGTATTTCAGAAGTTGGTGCTAAATAACCAGTTACAGAAAACAGGTGGCAACACAGTACAAGTGAGCATATACAGGGTGATCATAACTAAATTGCAAATTTAAAAACGCTGTAAAAAAAGAACCACTGGTCAAAAAGACCTGAAATTTCACCAGATTGTACTTCAAACAGGGGGATTTTGTTTGGCGTGGGAAAAAATTAGGAAAAAAAGTGGCCTATAGATGGCGCTGCACAGGTGGTTATATGCAAATTAACGTCTTGTTTAAAATGCTGAGTAGCCTGAATTCTCGTTAATTGTCGATGGTGACGCAACGCCATTTCGGAAATGACCGTATTATCAGCTGACATTTTCCAACTCCCTGACCGCCACGATCACCGGACATCACTCCCTGTGACTTTTGGCTCTGGAGATTTCTGAAAACCTCCAAACAGAAAATGGTGGACACCATATTGAAAATTTCTTGAAGAAGATTAAGGACAGTTAAAAACCGAATTATTGTTGGCTTTTTCTACGGTTTTTGGCAACAGGGCAATTAAAAACCGATTTTTTCCTATTCGATGTGGCACCACCTTGTCGCTCTAAATAGGCTTTACAACAAGAGTGCCACAACATCTGCCTACTTACAATAGCACAACTGATTTAACGTTCAGCTTACAGCCACAATTGATTATCGTTCATGTCAGAATTCATGTAATTAACCTACAGCCGCCTGTGCAGCGCCATCTATTGGCCAATTTTTTCCTAATTTTTTTCCCACACCAAACAAAATCTCCCTGCTTGAAGTACATTCTGGTGAAATTTCAGGTCTTTCTGATCAGTGATTCTTTTTTTTACAGCGTTTTTAAATTTTCAGTTTAATTATGATCGCCCTGTATAAAGTGAGGGCTTCGGAAAACATTGCAGTCATTGGCGTAATGCAGAAACGGAGCGATTTACCCGACGTCCAAAAGGGATGATCTTCGCTTCTCGGGCCAAGGACTGAAAAGGTCTAAGTTTGTGAACTATTTGCATGCCACCGAGTTAGAAATATACCGTGCATGCCAAAATGGGACTCTGAAATCAGCAACATGGTAAATGTGCAGTACGCGCCATAGATCAGAGGTGGCTGTAGCGATGCGTTCGAGCGAATCGAAATACTACCGTTGAGCAACTGACCTCCCTGATGAACCAAGGGGCTGCCGACAGTGTCTCCCAAACTACTATTCAGTGAACGTTGTAGCACCTGGTCCTCCGAAGCAGACGCCTGGCTTATTTACTTTTGCTGACTCCTTTACATTGGCGACAAAGGCTGGAAGCGAGTACCACAACTGAACATTCATGAATGACGACTGGTAGCGTTTTCCGATAGAATCACGTTCTATTCTCCATCGGAGAGACTGACGTTGGTGTATACGACATTTGAACACAAATACCTTCAACCCTTACTGGAACGGTCCATACTGAAGCATTATGGTCTAAGGAATGTTCTTTCTATCATTCTCTAAGTTCACTTATCCTTGTGAGAGTCACGAAGGATTAATACACATGTACGAATCTGTTCTTGCGGACTTTGTCCATCTCTATCTGTCTATTGTCTTTCCTCAGGAGGACCAACAACAACACGAAGAAGAAAAGGCCCTGGTCTGTACCGATCGGTTATCAAGTTCCACCCCCTCTTCAAACTAGAGAAATAAACTCCTCGCACGAAGTGCCAAGCGCCCGCTGAGAACATAAATTCGGTTAATTAATTGAGAACTAAAAATGAATCCAATGATGGGCCTTTCGAGCCTACTGCGAGCTACGAGTGAACAGGAACCTCTTACTGTGCCTCTCGCAGCAGTCCGATCAGCGCGAAAGGTAGCTATTCTGGCTTTTGACAAGTGGTCACATTATGTAAATGGACTGCATCTACATAGAAATTAAAATCTGATATCAAATTGAAAAAAATATCAAGTCCATCATGACTATATCTTTTTTAAGTCGGATATGCAAGCTGCCAACTCTGTTGATTTTATCTGGAAACTGCTGATTTTACATCATTTCTACCAATATCCCGATAATGTGTTTCACACATTATCGGGTTTGATCTATTGATTTTTGACAAATTCAGTGAAAAACTTAAGAACAGCCGAAATTTTGCCAGAAAAATGTCTATCAAGTTATTTTATTAGCTTAAATAGTCAGCAGATGGCGCACTAATATAATTAATATAATGCTCTCGTATTATAATCTCATGAAAATGTGATCTACTCTGAATTTCGAACCCCCATCTGTCCGACGAGGTAGGATGACACTTTAACCACTTGGGTGCCAAAAACTCCTACGAGTTGGCAGTTATATAACTAATATTCAAAGCAGATACCAGGTGCCTGTTTACATAAGCAGTTCAATTAGGATCAATATTACTAGTTATCAGTAATTTAATTAGGAAAGTATTTGTTACTGAATTAAATTTATTTAATAATGTATTTTATGTTTTTATGTAATTTTATAAGTTTAATATTTATAAATTGCTTTAGAGTATTAAAATTTGCCCTGTAAAATAAATATTGAGACATAAATATTCATGTTTATTTTTTACGTGTTGTATATTCTTTTATTTTTTCATAGTTCCTCAATGAAATTGATGATTATTTTATTAAAATATTAAAATGAACACAAAATGTTTAGCATAAATCATTCTCAGAATATATAACCTAAAGAGTAAAATTCTCTTTTTTCGGTATTATAAAGTTTTAAGCATTCAAACAAAAATGTCGCTATTTAATTTTTCATGATTTTTTCCCTCAAAATAACTAGAATCTACTGATTTTTTTCCTCCAACATTGGGAGGCATGCATATCTATTTTTTTCCAATTATATATATAACTTAAAAGGACACATCACAAGCAAACAAGTAGATAAGCGAATAAGAAAAAGTTGTAAATGTCGCGCCAAACTTGGTGAGCTTTTCATTCAGAAAATATTATCATTTAATATTTAGTCTTCCCCTATAAAAAAAACCTCTGGACCAAGAGAACTTTTCTGCTTCCATGGAGTTATTCATTTGAATAAACGCAACCAGCTGTGGAATTTGATTTCGTCATACTGTAGCAAATGGAAACTGTTTCTACTCATGTTAGAAAACCGAGCTGACAGAGAGATAAAGGGTTGGTGCTCTGTGGCCTTCTGTTCAGCAGTTCGCTAGTTTCAGTCCCATCTAGGCATGGATGCTTTTAGTGGTTCACGTTAAATTTTATGTTCCGGTCTAATCACACCTCGTGTGTACAAAAAAAAATTGTTGAGTGACAAAACAACATATCTTGCTCTAGAAAATCATCGATAGCCCCCAAATAGTCCCCCAAAATGAAGTGATCCCAAAGCATTATAAAAAAGGAAATCCATTCGCCTTCTGCCGTTTCTGTTCTTCTCTATTTTACTCTCCAGCAACGAAGGGGCTTTCAACTGAAAGCGAAATATTTTTGGGCAATGACTGGTGATATACATATGTGGATTCTTGGACGTCGATTGTAAAACATTTCTGTCAAGTCTTTTCCGCCTCGTCAGTGACGCCGTAACCGGTTGGAAAGCGGAGCAACCTCTCAAAAGCGTTGAACTAATTCTGAGTGGAGTTTGATTATGAAAATATTTCTTACGGGGCTGGAGAAAATGTATCACATAAATGTGTTTAAGATGTCGATGCAATTATACATACCAAAGAAGTCGTGTTATTTTTCGGCACTGATCATTCTATTTACAGTAAAAGTCAACAAAAGAATGACTGAAGAGTTTTCTTAATTTTCTTACCTTTTCTTGTGACATGGGCCATTTTATTAACAGTACCCTAGTTGGACTTGTGCAGCATTTCACAACAAGGATTTTTATTACCTATTTCGGAACATTCATTATTAATGTCAAACAGTAGGAAATAAGGGAGTTTGCCTTAACAACAGTCTCCGATTTTATGAGGCTGAATAATTTATATTTCACCCTACGCGTGCAGGGAGAGATGGCTGCGTAGAATGTCACTCGCATCATCTGTAGAGAAGAAACTTACCAACGTTCTATAATAAAAAGCGAGAGTCCTGTAAAGTCATTTATTTTTATTTTTAATTGGCTTTTGAAATAGGTAGCCTAATGTTTGAACAGCGTTGTTCAGTTATCTCGAGTTTTATAGCAGCCACTGTTGATTCGATTTTGCTTTCAATGTGAGCCTGTGAGGTGCTGATAAATTGTGCTTATTTCACTTAATATGAACTAAATGCATAAAAATAATATTTCCGCGTGTCAAAAGCAATTAATTTTATTTTACTGTATCTCCTTTATCAAGAATATAATTCATTTTTTATTATTTATAATTTTTCATTCATATTGTATGTAAGAGAAGCTGATTGAGGGAGATATATATATATATATATATATATATATATATATATATATATATATATATATATATATATATATATATATATATATATATATCGCACTTGTATTCTAATCTTCAGTTTTGGTAGACGAATGATAACAGTGAAAGCTGTCTTCTGACGGTGATACATTATTTTTCAACAGAACTATTAATCATATGGAACGCTCGTGAAAACTTTAAATAAATCTTTAAAAAAAACTTAATTTGAGGATCTGGAGCTGGTACAACTGGTTCGACAGCTAGTATTGAACAGCGGGTAATGCACTTTCACTGAAGCATACGGCATACACTATGGTTATCGAAAAAAACTGAATACCGTTAACTGGTATAGTTGCATCTAATAAAAATTGCGATATGTCCTCTTACTTTAAAAATGCTATTCTCTTTGTTATAAAATGGTACCTTTGATGCTTGATATCTTTTCAAGAATTAGTTTCAGTCCCGGATATTCACAAATATTTGCAACAATCGCATAATTCAGCCAATATATTACTACCATGTCTTCATAAAAATATGGTTTATTTATAATAAGTTATTTTTATAAGGATATTATATAAATTTTCCCGATTGGGAATTAAAAGAAATTTTAAAATATCAATTTTTTATTTATTTTAATTGCCGACCGATTGGCTGAGTGGTTAGCGTTTCTGGCTCCTGGGCTGTTGGTCACGGGTTCGAATCCCGGTTTGGGCATGGATGTTTCTTTCCTTCTCTGTTCTAACTGTCCTTTATTCTGTGATGTTGTATGAATATGGCCCGCCCAATAAACGGGTTCGTGGTGGTATGGCGCGAATAACGCTACTCGCCTCTGTGACTTGGTTCACAGGTGCCCGCTGGGTAGCGACAAATGAGTAGCAATCTCTGGCCTTTGTTGTGGCATAGGGTTCAGTCACCCTTGTGTGCCCGCCATTGGAAAAAAATATATTTTAATTTCCGTAAATAGGCTTTTATTTGCTTTTGATTTTCTTTTGCCATGTATCAGACATCTTGAGTTATTCGCTTTATAATTAATGTTACGATTTCCCTTTCATCCTTCATTTGTTATTAGTGTATGCTTTAATATTTACTTCGCTATTAAAAAATTAAAGTACATATCATGCTTTATTACCATGTGTTCATTGATTTTAATAGGATTTTGTAAAAAAAAATTTGAAATTTTAAGTAGAATGCCAATATTTTAAGTTATCAAATCTAACTCTTATCAACATTTTAAATCCAATTCTTATATATTTTGAATAAATTATTGATTTATGCTTTATGAAGTATTTACCTAGCACATTGTGTTTCTGTATGCACTTCCATCATGGTGGATGGTTGGGAATTTTCAGGTTTCCTCCCTTGTAACACTTTTCATTTATCATTAAAAAACTTTCCCATGTGGAGTCTTTCAACTGCAGTAAGTCGTTTGGCTGTCCACTAAGAGGAGACATAGTGAAAGAAAAGTAGTTATTCAGTGTAGAATCTGATTATTAAAACAAAAATGCACTTGTTTCAATTGTTTAGATTTTTAAATGAGGAATGAGACTGCTTGTTGAAATTCTCATCACACAGCGTGCAAATTTATGTTAGCCAATTTTCTATATTAACTTTTATTGACGTTCAGGCACGGAAAACTTTGATCACAAATATATGTCCACACCCAAATATAAATAACATTCCCAACAAATTTCTTCCTGCATAGAAAATTTGCAAAAAGTGATTGATGTCATGGTGTTAAACTTTTCCTAGATCTGATTTTAAATCAGCCGAGTTTGCAGTCGAATGGTTAGCGGTCTGCGTTTCGGTGCAGTTTCTCGAGGGTTCAATTCCCACTTCGTTGTTTATACAGGTTCTGAATCTATTTTAATTCATTGGTTCCAATCTAATTAGCCATGCACAAAATGTAACCTTAGAACAGTAAACAAATTAAACCTAACTTCATGTCAGTGAGTTCAATCTGCAGCTGTATCAATATCAGCACTAATCGAATGAAAAAGCTAATAGAATTTGTTAGATTTTTTAAATCCTGAAGTATTCAAGCGATTCTCCACCCACCAAATCAGGAGAAATATTTTAGGAACTTTTTTTCTGTTTTCCAAATAAAAGGAAATCTAAAAATAATATATCTTTTTCTGCTTGTTTTGTAAGTATACAAAGTTTTGCTTCTAATGATTTTTTTGATTTCCAAATTTCATGAACAAACAATTTTTTTTGTTTATGGTCTCTCAGTTCATTTAATTTCTCAAATATATCGGCTGTGATTCGCCTGTTTCCAATGCTCAAATCTTATGTTTGCAACAATATCATGAGATATCTCCTTCGTTTCTAAAAATAAGAGAATTTCTGTTCTTCTGTGATTAGACTTTTTTTTATCACTTTGCCTAGGTTCAACTACCTCAAACTATTTAAGTACGTCTTCATACTGTGTCTCCAAATAAACAGAACTGTCGATTACGGACGATAGTGTCATTGCTCTGTTGTATTCACCACACCAGCATGTACAATATCCTGAATCAAAATGCACTAAATGACAAGATCTCTTTGTATGTTGTGATTGTAACTTGTTCAAAATTTATTCATACCTCACTTTTTTCACTCAAAAGTTGTGGTTCCATCAATTTTAATGCTTGCTATTTTGTTCAAAGACAAGATGTACTTTTTATCGATTGAATTTACTGCACGTTCAAGCAAGTCTTATCCAGTGATTGTAACTTTCTTTGATTTTAGGCTAAGTAGTTAATCTGATGGTGAAATTTCCATTCATTTAAATGGTTGTTGGTTGATCCGTATCATTATTTATGCTTTCATCCAATGAAACCGAAGTTCCTGCTCCCGTTTGTTCTACAAGTTCGCCACGGAATAAGAATGCATTACTCTGGGGTGTCTCTTGACAAGGAAATATTTTCATTTTCTTATTTCATCAAGATATAATACGGTTGCACATTCTACTATTCACTACTCAATAAATTCATCGTTAAAAATAAACTGTGCGGCAAAATTATAGTGTTATAATGAAGCATAATTATACTCTTTAAATATTTATATTGCTTCCTGGTACAATAAACACACTGAGTCCACTAATAAACACACTATATTAACAATAATATCTTTATACATTCCTCCAATAACATCAGAGTCGTCCCTCAGTTTGTTTTTTCGGAGATTTACGGTGTCATTAAAAATTGAAAATTTATTTATTTATTGATGCAAAGCTAAAATTGTAATCAACCATGTTAACCAGAGAAACACTACTTACACGTACTTCATGGATCGCCAATTGTGCTTGCCAGAAATGTTATGATTTATTTTTCGTTGTATACATGCTGTCAGATTGTTAACCGGTGGCAGTCACTTATTTTATTTTTACTTGTTAAAGGATTTCTTTTCTCTCGTGATCAATCTGGATGGAAATAGAAACGAATGATTGTTCTCCGACAACGGTTCAAAGTGCTCTTTCCTGATTGTTAGAGTAAAGCGAAAAAAAAACTCTTGACATTTAGGCTATTAGTTGCTGAAACCTGTATTATGAACCTGTTTCAACTGAATTTTAAAAAGGAGCGTTTGAATGATGGAATAAATAACTGGAATAAAATATCGGAATATTACGAGGTAAAGCAACTTTGGTTCTTACCTTTGGATCTTGACAGCAGTCAGAGTTACTGATTCTAATACAGCTACTTGGTTCATACAATGTCCAAATAAACCACAAAATTTTACTTCTCTGACCTGTCCATTCTCTTGATTAATCATCCATGGATACGCCTGAACAAGTACTGATGCGAAACGACTGCTACGGACAACTGAATTTACTTGAGCTTTTGACAAGTGGAGATCCTACATAGCATGTGAATCTATTATGTAAAGGTTTGATGTTTAGCGACACTTATATTACAAGCTTTATCATTTTCATTATCTTATAGAATACCGTGTTCTACTTAATATTTAATTAATTACTTAGTTTCTATTGGAAAAATATATTTCATTCAGAATTTATCATAATTATGATTCTGAAATATTATGGTTCTAATATAATGAAATTGTTTCTGTTTAACAAACATTAAGAATTTGTGTTCATTTTTTTATAAATACAAGGATTCATCCTAATAGAGGCTAACAAAATTTCGGAGCTTTAAATGCTAAAATTTAATAAGTTTTCACCTTCAGATTGATACGAACGGGAAATTTTTTTATTGCTAAATAAATATAAACTTGTACTATTTAAAAATATTCTTTCCTAATCAGGATTGTCTTAACTTTTTTATATATTTGAAATTTTTACACATTTGTTAAATAACTGTGTATCATTTCAGGTTACTTCAAAAGAACGCTTGTTTGGAACTTTGCAGCAATATTTATTGAAGCTTTGAAGAAAAGTATTCATTTTACGGATCTGTTGAAGTAACGCTGCAATATAGACAATATATGTTTGAACTTTGTACCCAATCAATATGCTTTTTAATTTAATAATTAAGTTGGTTTATATTTAATTTTAAAAAAGTATTTTAAGTATTTTGTTTTAAATTACAGTAATGAAACTTTTTTCTTGTTGCCATGTTTTAAAATGTTTTAGGAATTTATAAAATTATCTTAAGACGAAATTGTTAACTTCAAATGCATTCGAAAATTGAAAATATGCTTTATTTTAATCTTTAAAGTATCTTAAGAGCTGAATATAATATGTCAAGAAATGATAAATCTAAAAGGGAATTGTGTAGTTTTTTTAGTTATAGTAAACTTTTCTTTGGTGTGGTGTCCTTATTTCTCTCGCACAACATATGAAGAACATGTGTATTTCTATTAAATATGTGTACTCGGTTCTTCTATCTTGCAGATATTGTAATGGAAAAGTGTTTCTTAGATATGAAAAAATTAGTTCTTCACTAATAACATTAATGCTTAAAATACTGTTTGTTCATCGGTATCATAAATTGGAAACGTATACAAAAGTAATTACATTCCCATGGGGTTTGATACCATTATTTTATTATCTTAAAAATTCTATAGTTTGGTTTGCTTGTTTTATTGCTAATGCAGTTCCTTAACGGCAAAATCAGTACTTTCTAAAGTGACGTTATTTTCTACTTGTTATATGACAAGAAAGGAATGGGTGTATTTTAAAACTTTAGACCTGTGATTCTCAACCTTCATTCTGTCGAGCCACATAAAATTAAAATAATTTAAAAGTTGTTTACTTATTAAGTTTGAATGTAAAGTAAATAAAAACGACAGTATATTTAGAAAGGGGTTAATTACAAGCTAAGGATAATTCATTTAATGATAAATATTTTCTTGATTTTTATTGATAATTTCATTCATATTCAGTCGTAAAAATGACAATTCTGCTCGCATCATTATTTATATTTAAGAGTCTCGTTTTTGTCCGTTTTTATGTTGATTAATATTGAAAATTCGAATTCACACAAATAAGGGTTACAAAATTGTAGTATTGTTAAAGCTTGAAATATTTTGACGTGGGTAAGTAATCCACTTAATGAAAGTTCTCAGTTAATGAAGAGAAAAACAGTTTCTAAGTTTATATATAACATGTTATTTAATTGTAAAAATAAGTTTTCTTTCACAGTTATTCAATTTATGCTAATTTTTTACTCGTAAAAAAACATTAGGATTTTTACTATACACATTTTTAAAATTTGGCGGCTTACAAATGTGTTGCAGCACGGTGGTTGAGAATTCTGGTCAGAGAGTCAGTCATGCTAGCGATAGCTTCTTGACTCTCACCAGAAGAAGATGGTTTGGAAGTCATTTCTACCTCCTGTGAAGGATTCATTGCTGCCCCTTTACTAGATTGCCTCTGGGTTCCCTTGTCTTTTTCAGCAAGGTCTATTGCAGAGGCTTCAACTGCAAATGTAGAAAGGTTAGTTGTTTCTTGTGCCATTTCAGCCATAAGATAACAATTAATAAGCTCAGGTAATATAACAGTCCACCCAGCATTGCCTGAGTTACTGGGTAAGGCAAAAAAGCTCTAGAAGTTAGCTAGGCAACTAGAGACTCCGTTTAAAACACCATTACCGCGGTGCCAAATAGCCCTAGGCACGGGTCGCATAACACCAGGGTTTACGGGAGCTGGTTCGCGGCCTTTGAGGTTCAACACTTACGAATAAATAGCATTATAAAACACATATTGGATGATGATTATTATTGTTTTCATACACATTAAATATAATACATTTTATATCCTTCGTACCATAAATATTTAAATGCTTGATTGGAATAAAAATAAAACTGTGACTATGAATACTCAAAATAAATAAATGATAAAATATCAACACATTATGTAAGCACAAATTTCGTTTAATTATCAATAGATCAGCCCAACCACACTGCTAATTTAGCATTATAGTATGTAAATTTTTGTACTTATAACTGAATATATCATTAAATTATTTGTAAATATTTTCTCAATATAATTATAAAAAATTGCACAATCTGTAATAATTTCTGAAAGTATTGCAAAATTTGCATATTTTAAGCATATTAACATTTTTTTCTTCAAAGTATATTTTTGGAGCTTTATGCTAAAGTGCTTTTAGCTCACATTGAAAATAAAACATCAGTTAATAAATTTTTATAAATTGATACTAGATTTTACATAAGACTTGATAGAATATTCTCCAGTTGATAGAGTCTTCACTTTTCCAGGAAGAAAGCATGGCAGAAATTATTCACTTCTAATTGTAGAATCGGTTTACCATCAAATACATTTATAGGCTCGATTTATGAAGTTGATTATAGTAACTCCCATAGTATCGTTTGTTAAACTCTTTGCCAGTGAATTGATTGGAATCTCAAGGAAAGCTGATGTTGAAAAACATCGAATATGAACTTTAGTGCCGAATTTCGATCTTATAGGTTAAAACCTTTTAGATCTTTTCATAAAATCCACGATGCATGCGATTTTATTGGAAGAATTTACGGATAGTTCAAACAACTAAGAGAAGGATATCGCTCCAATACCATTTCTTTGATGAAGGAGCTCCCGTATCTGCTTGTATTGGGGGTATTGAAGTAGTATGTGATCTATAGTTTCGACCGCTCCACATGTGCATTTGTCTGTATTAAATAATTTAAATCGGGGCAGTAATGCATTTGTTGGAATGGACCTTGTTCTAACCCTAGAAATCCAGACATCTTCCATGCGAGATTTTGGAAGGAGACGATGCCAGTTCTTTATAGATAGCAGGTGAGCAAAACTGTTAGCATACTTGCTGTTCAGCCATTCCTTTAGATAAAAGTTCTTAAAATGAATCCGAGCGTAACGGGCGAGATCATCTGGAGAAATTGATTCGTCAATGTACTGTCTGTGGAGTGCAGATTTAGCAATACAGTCAGCTCTTTCGTTGCCATCTATTCCATAATGCTCTGGAACTCATACAAAATGAATTGAATTGCAAATTGGCATTGCATCGATGATTGCTGATCTAATTAACTGTATTATTGTAGGAGATTCTTTAGAGATGCGTAATAGAGCTGAGATACAGGAAAAACTGTCAGACAGTATCGCATAGTTGTGAGCTTTAGTAAAGATTTTTTTCAATGCTTTGTATTTTGGGATGCAATTTTTTTCCAGAAAAGAAATAATTTTGGGTGTAATTAAACATTACTAAACCAAGATCTGACATTTTCTTTGAAGCATCTGTAAAAATTAAAATACGATTTGTTCAAGTTGTATGATAGTAGTTTTTGAATATTTTTGTTATAATCTCACTAGGAATGTTCTTTATAGTGAAAACATTACGTTGGAAAAGTCCGTAGTCTGAAATCTTGGTGACCTCATTATGTTTATTTCATTAATTCCCGGAGAGCTAAGCCAATTTCTGGCACGAAAAACAAGAGGGTGTCCTTTATTGATATGATTGAATTATAATGATTTTCACACAATTTCGCACGAGACTCTGAATCTAAACTAATATTTCGAATATACATTTTTAGGGAAAGCAATTCTTGGCGATATGATAATATTAAGTACTCCCGCTTCTTGGTATAGGATAGGAATTGGAGTCCATTTTGGGAGCCCAGTAGCGATTCGGAGCGCTGCATGATAAATGACATCTAAAATTTTTTTATCACTTTTGCAGACAAAAATATGTGGCATCCATAGTTGATACTTTCACAAATGCAGGCATTGACGATATTTAACAGATGTAAAGTTCTCAAACCTCGTTTTAATCCTGCAATAGCTTTCAATGCATTAGGTTTCTTCTGCAGAAAATGGTGTTTAAAGGACAAGTTATGGGGAAAATATATACCAAGGATGCGCATATGTTGCGAAGATTTGATCAGTTGATTACCAAAATTCAATTGTATGTCTCCAAGGTCTCTCCTATACGAGAAGTTTATGAGAGAACATTTGTTTGGAACAGTGGTCAACATCCATTGTTCGCACCATTTGCTAACTTTGTGTCGAGCCAATTGCATCTTTTTTATTAATGTATCAGATGTTAAGGCGGAGCACAAGAGAAACAAATCGTCAGCTTAAATGAAGCATAATGCCCCTTCCGGAATTACCTCAAAAATATCTGCCATAAAAATCATAAATAGGAAGGCGATAATACACTTCCCTGTGGAACAGGGAGATTTTAATTCATTTGAAAAAGTGTTCCTCCATTCCACTCTGAAAAATCTGTCTTGTATGAGGTTCATAATCCATTTTATGGCTCTGCCAGTGATGAGCTTGCGTTAGTTTGTAAGGTAAACCATCATACCAAACCGAATCGTATGCTTTGGAAATATCAATCGATACACAAACAATAAATTTCTTTTGTGATCTTGCAGATATTATATGATGATGGATAGAATACTATCACAGCCTCTATAATGTAGAAACCCTTGATGAAGAGGATGAAAGAAATTTTCCAGTGTTGTATGGTTAAGAAGACACTTAAGAACCATTCTCTCTACCACTTTACATAAATTGCTAGTGAGAGAAATAGGCCTGTAAGATGATATTCCGTTTAGAGGTTTATTAGGTTTAGGAATGGGAACCACTGTGGTAAATTTACAATTGCTGGGAATGCTTCCTGAAAACCATGAGTCATTGATAAGAGAGAGAAGACACTCAAGGGATGTGAAGAGGATAAACCCACCATTATTTGACATGTGATCAGGACCAACGGCTGAGTGTTTCTTAGTAATAGCACCCTTAAGCTCTGCTAATGTAAAATCCATATTATATTGATAGAAAATCTCTGAGCTTAAATCTATAGGGATTCTTTTTCGAAATATGAGAACTTGAAAAGTAACTTGCGAGAAGGTTAGCCTGTTCCTGGGAATCCGAGATGAACGTCAAAAACTTTGAACAATAAGTGAGAAGTAGAAGATCTACTAGAAATT
Organism: Latrodectus hesperus; assembly: GCA_037975125.1. Lineage (NCBI taxonomy): Eukaryota > Metazoa > Arthropoda > Arachnida > Araneae > Theridiidae > Latrodectus > Latrodectus hesperus. Next base: position 55,912,644 of record CM075856.1, read on the forward strand.
TGTGCCTAAGTACGTGAAAAATATCTTTAGATGAACAGACATAATTATAATCGTATGATCCCAATACTTACGGCTAAGAAATACAATAAGTTGATGGAGCTGAGCTGCTATTTGCTTATACTTGATCCAATTCTTATTGCAAGACCTTTTTGCCAATCTCCATAATCGTCTCTTCTTACTCAAGAGGAAACTACATCTTGAAGACCACCATGGAGGATATGATTTCTGCTTAAAAACCTGCCATTTGAGATTATTACGTATTTCTTTATTACAAAGGCTATACAAATACTGAAAAGAACTGATACCAGAAGATGAAATCTGATTATTAAGAGAATCTAGACCATAAGCTACGAGCTTGATAGTATTGGAATTCATTTTCCGGTACATTAAAATTAATAGAAGTTCGTGTTGGAAGATGATCACTGCTATAGCTGTCTGGATGAATTTGGTGTGAGCAGAGACTAAAAATATCAGGGGAAACTAAGCAATAGTCTAGTACGGATAGTAGCTGATTATAAACAAAATGAGTAGGAGTATCGTCATTTAGAATACCTATGTTATTCTCTATCCGCCAATTTAGAAATTCTTTGGATTGTGGTGAGTTAGAAAAGCTGCCTAATGAGGTATGTTTTATATTGAAATCCCTAACGATGTTGAAGGGAGGTTCTACTGCTTGAAGGACGTTTTGAATCCATTGAATAGAGAATTTTCCTGGGAGAATATACATGTTAATAATAGAGAGGTTTGTTTTACCAATAGAGATTTGTATAGCAAGAACTTTTCTCCCGTCGGACAAATTCCCGGGTATTGAGATCATTGGAGCGGGAAGAAATTTATCGACTCCCAAAATCAGACCTCCTCTTCCATCAGGTTTATCAGATCTAAATATGATCTTATTTGATAAGCTAAAGTGTTTACTGCTCTTTAGAAAAGATTCTCGTATTGCAATTACATTTGCATTGGCAAAAAACTTGAGTTTTATAAAATGGCGTTTGTTGAGAATGCTGCGAGAGCTCCATGAAATCGGAGAAAACTTACTTTAAAATCAGTAATAGTTGTTAAACATTTCTAACTCGATTATATTTTGCCGAACTGGTATTTAGAGTGAATCCTTCTTCCACTATATCACTTCCTGGTATGAGAATTTCGCTTTCTTTATTAGAACTTTCACTTTTGTTAGAAACTGAATGATGTAATTTCACCTACTCTGATAATTTGATTTTTTTTGTATTTGCATTATATCGACGTGGTGAAGAGGATGGTTTCCGCGAAGTCATCTGGGATTCGGCTAACTTTTGAATAGTCACATTTTTCTTCAATTGTCTTGCTTAATTCTTGAAACGTTGCCTTTACAGTTTTCTGAACTGTGTGGTTTATTAGACTTTCTATTTCCTTGCGCGATAAGGATGGTTCAGTTGCCTTAGTTTTTGCCGCATTGGCATAGCTAGGAGAAGTTTTATTTGACTGATATTGTCGCCTAGCTTCTGTGTAAGTTAGGTGATTTTTGAATTTAAAGTTAAAAAACCTCTTTTCTTCAACCTAAGTGGGCAATTTATAAAGTCAGCTGAATGTGAACCTTTGTAATTACAACAATTAGGTGCTGATATCGGACACACAACTGATCAACATGAGATATACCACATTGGCGACATATTGGAGTAGCGATTTGACATTTTTGAGGAGAATGTGTAAACTTAAAACATTTTGGACACTATCTCGGATTATCAATGAACTCGTAGATTTTAACTACTGAGAAAAATAAAGTAATCTCTGCAGGCAAATTATGTCCATACACATTTACTAATACAGTTTCAGTTAATTCGGGAGAATTTTTCTTTGTAAATCTCCGAATACTTTTTATATTAAGATTATTTAGGGAAATGTCTTCTGCTAGGCTTACCAAGTATAAGTCCACAGGAATGTTTCAAAATTAATCTTGTAGTTATGAGGTCTTGGTGAATAAAAGGTTTTACTGGTACATTTAAAATATTGCTAATTTTACATATCTCCAAAGCTGTTTTCACCTTGTTCTCGATAATACCACTATGATCCTCGACTAAATGAAGTAATTCGGATTTTAATGCGCGCGACTGGTTTTTTTGGAATACTATTAGAATTACATGATGATAATAATATAGTAAAATATTGCTTATATACTCCGTTATCAGCAGCCAACTGAATTTGACAGTCGATATATCTTTATAAGTTAAATTCTTTGCATCACTTATTTTTGTGGAAAGCGATAACTTCTTCGTACTGAAAATCTGAATCGTCGTCCAGAAAACAAAATAAATCGCTTATAAAATTTTTGTAGTGCTAAAAATGCTTAATTCTTTTAGAAAAGTCTTGAGAAAAAGACTTTTTCGTTTAAATCTTAATTTGGTAATTAGTTCTACTTCGACACTAATCTTTTAAGAATAAAACACTTAATCGTACAAAATTTCTAAGTTTGAAACGCCTACCTCGAGAGCAATTAATAGAGAATCACTTTAGAATGACACATTTTTTATAATACATATTTAATCGCATGATAACAGTCAGTTATAAGAGGACGAATTTTAGTTTTCATCAACTTTTAGAAATATCGAGGAGTTTGTACTTTCGATAAATAACAATAGTAGAAAAATATTTATTATATTTTATTAGATCATTTGATGACAAACATAATCTAATAAAACAAAGGAAAAATCAATTACAATTGAATTTAATTAATTCAAAGAGAAGAATATTACAAGTACAATCATAGGTGGTCTGCCCAATGAAACAGTAAAAATGCAAGCATTTCAAAGTTTAATTTGTTTTACAAGTTGTTACGTCAGACAGTGTCCATAAGCAGCTGGTAGAAAGATAACTGTTGGACTATGAGAAACATCCCCCTCTCGGAATAATAGATGATTGATCAATTTGGATTCCATGACTAAGGGTTTAATGAGTCCAACTGTATTTGGACTGAGATACCAAGTGGATTTGGAATGAGGCCCAAAGTGGCATTCCGAAGCGTCACAAACGTCCCGATCGTAAGACAAAAGTAATTTAAAAACTGAAACCGAAGCTAAGTGGACTGATTATCCAACTGCCTTGATGTGATAAAATAGCTCAATAGAAAAAGAAGCCTCGAATAAACTTGTCGCCGTTATTTCTCTGGTATCAAATGATTGACGCATAAATGATAAGGTTTATTTACACATACCTCTCGTCTAATAGTTATTTCGATAGGATTTTCATAGGCTTTGTGTGGAGACGATTTTTAATGCAAAATTAAGAGGGTTATATTACAAACACAAATGGTTTTTTCGTATTATTAGGTTTAATAGGAAATTAGCTTTAATATGATGTCTAAAATAATATGTAATTAAAACTTTAAAATATTAATTTATATTATTCCAGTTCATGTTGTTTAAAGTGTCTCAACAATAAAAAAGTGAGCAAGCAGGATGTAAACAAGTATCATTGAAATTAAGAAATGCTTTGTAAAAGAGTTTAAAGTAAATCCTACAGGAATAATCTTTGAAAAATGCATGCGGGATCAGGGATGGAATGCGATAGTAAAAGACCGTTGAATTAATATGAGTTCACGGAGTCAACTTTGTTTTCTTCATTCCTAACCATTTACTGCTCACTTATATTTTCCTTATTTTAAATACTTAATGTACATGGTTCTACTCATTCATACTAATTCAAATTCTTCTCAAGAGAACTTGTTTACTAAAAGCAATATGCTCAAGGTTGGATTTCATTTTTTTCATCAAAAAGAAAATCCTGCTTCTAAAAGCTCAGCGAGAGATAAATGCAAACATAACTTTGAGACGCCGACTACCATTCTGTCAGAACATATTGTTTCAGATACAATATTTTATTTTAGGACCACACATACCATATTACCATTAATGAAATACGATCACACTTCCTCGTATCTAGATAATTTTTGGGCTCCAGGTGTCAACTGCTGAATGGGACTCTTCATCATTTAGAAACAGAAGATTCCTTTTTTTTATATGACCTCTTACTCACAGAGGCATCATTCCACTAAGAAGACATTGCCAGCACGACCTACTGACTGTTCCTCAGCCGCCTACAGAGATAATGGCAGATCTTCGATTAAGTTTGGATACAAATTCACTATCTTCCATAGATAAGAATAGCATAAGTAACCAGGCCACCGCTTTCTTATGTTAAAATGTAGATGATGCTGTGCTTGTGTGCACTTAGAAAAGTATAAATGTGGTTTGGAGAATATGAAAAAAATACTAGTATTCAAGTGTGTTGAAATTATTTTCCTATAGTTTCAACGTCATTATATATCGACAATAAAATAGAGTATTCAATTAAGTATTTATTTCTTCGGCTGGTGTCGATCAAGGAATTTCAGGTAATTTTGCTTTTAAGTCTTGCAATTAATATTAATGCACAACAACATTATCAGATGTTAACGCTTGAATCTTGAGAAAATCGGTCGAGAGCTACGAGTGATTTCGCTTTATACGCTTTTGTGTATTTATCCCAAATAACGTTTGCATTTCTGCACAATTTTTCCTATGTTGAATGTGCTTTGAAATTTTGTAAGTTGAAGTTTTAATGAATTTCCTGCTCAAAGCCTATTTGCTACACCAGGAAAGCGGCAATTGAATTATTTCAATGTTAATGGCCAGTAGTGTATATATATATAGCCCATGTGGGCCAAAGGTTAGGCCTACAGTGCCCATAACTGTTTTCATGACCGAGGGCCCTGGGGTGCGAATCATATGTCCCAGTTAGGTGGTCAGCCTAATGTAAGACCCCCAGTGTTTAGTTCCCAAGCATGATTGATACGCAGTTAATCGATCCACTGAAGGGATGAAAGGCTGAGTCAACCTTGCCCAGACCGAGGATCGGACCTGTGTCATAGGAGCGTGAAACACTGCCACTAAGCCACCAGGCTTCATATATATATATATATATATATATATAAATAAATAAATATTCATATATATATATATATATATATATTCATTCTTCCTTAAGGATGAATTTAATAGATAAGAGAGGGAGATCATAAAAGTTTTCTTTAAATTAAGAATCTTACAAGGTAGGAATGTGCGGGTAGGTATTGTGCTCTAATTTTTCACTGGATACTTCTAAAATCTGTTACAAAAAAAAAAAAAAAAAAAAAAAAAAAAAAACATAAAATCAATTCAAGAAAAATTAATGAACCATCATTTTTTCTAGAAAGTGCAACCGGATTTTATAAATCTATTTCTAAATCAGAACCTTTTATTTGAAAAAGAAAGCTACATTCACAAAATCAAACACAGTAACTTGACAGGCAGAACATAAAATATGTCAACGTGTTCGGTGTGTCAGATGGTTTCTTGCATGAACGTTTTTATAATAAATATTTACGTTTTCATTGCGTGTTATTTGCGCCTCACACAAGAGGGAAAATTCTGAAGCACTCACCCCATTCAGAAAGGAAATATTCTTTTTGCATCAAACTTAATGTGTTTTAAACTCTTTGTGCACGACTGGATCAAGTATCGAATCCGTTACCTTTCGAGCGTGAGACTACTATAAATCCTCACTTATCTAATTGTATCGCCTCTTTGCTTAAATTTAATCATTTCTTTCTACCCCCATCTCAATTCTGAAAAATATTTACTATTTTTTTTATCATTTTCCTTTATAATTTCAATTTCCATCATACCTTTGCTGCTAATCATTATTGTAAAAAAAAGAATTGTAATACAATTCTTCTTTTTAAAATAATTTAAGAGTTAGGTCACAATATAGCAGTTTTCAATAATAAATGAATATATTACTTCAACGAATATTGAGAATAAAACTTCATTGGGATAATTGTATGCAATTATTGGTCATCTTCTCTTTTATAACATTGTTTAAGTTGCCTTCTGATATGAATTGAAATAGCTCGTCTCAAGGGACATTTTAAATTGTGAACTCCTAAAGCGGTTATTTAAAAAAGGTACTCTTGTTAAGATCTGCAGGTATACAGACCTGGGATAAAAAGTGACACAAATTATGTATTTATAAGTTAAAAACAACTAACATAGAATAAAACGTTTCTTAAGCCCGCCCCGCACGATAGGATTTTTCCTTAGGATTTGTTGGAGGGGGTAGAAAGTAATTAAGCACTCACTTCCCTCAAACTCTGCTGACCACAGTAGGGGAGGCACATCTGGAGTGAAGTTTTTTTTAGGGCGCCATTTTTCAACATTTATTGCTTTGGGCTTAAAATGTGTGCCTTGTAAATGGAAATTAAAAATCGTCAAAAATTTCAATCATTTAAAAGAGTTTTTCTGTCACTTTTTTGACTTGACGTATTTATGTATCTTTTTAGTTTTTATTGCTGTACTCATTTGTCTGCTTGTAACTTCTGCAATTAAATATCATAGTAAGTTAAGTAACGTGAGTAAATTAGGCACAGAAATATTATTGGCTGTTGCTTTGGACTGATGATGGTAAAAAGAAAACAAACAATAAAAAAAAAGAAATGGGCAAAAAAAAATTGGTTGCTCCAGCGCGAAACTCTTTCACATCTAAATTTGATTACAGAAATACAGTCGGAAGATAACGATTTCTTTAATTACATGAGGATGAGTGAAAAATTGTATGCAGCGTTGCTGGATAACGTTACACCTTTCATTATAAGAAAAGATACATCCATTCGCTCATCTTGAAGTTCTCATGAACCATTAAGTGCAACTTAGCGCTTTCTGACAAGCGGTATTAATTAAAGAGCCCCATTAGTACATCAAAAAGTTTATCTATCGAGTATTGATTATTATTAGTTATTAGTAGATATAAAATCAGTTATTAACTTGTTATTTATTATCCAAGTATTCTTAGATTTTATAATATTTTCTTAAATGATTTTTAAATAAAGGGGAAACAAATTAACATTTACCAAATGATAAATAATAATTGAAATAGCATTTCATTTCAATTTCGCTTAAAGGTGAAGAATTTTCTTTTGATATTATTAATTAATTTATTATTTTTAACTATCTAATTTTATTATTGTTTAATTGTATAAAGAATATTTAAAGAAAACAACAGAATAATCTCAACTAATACCTTTATATTATTGCTTAAACTTAATTCATATTTAAAAATATAGAAAATTAAAATTTTAAAATGTTCATTTTGAAGATTTGTAAGCATTCTGAAATAAAATATTGTTTTCTAATAAAGCTCATTATAATAATTCGTAGTTAAATTTTACGTTACATGTGTAATTATATATATATTCATTCAGATAGAGAATAATTTTACAAAATAAATTATTTTACTTATTTCATCGCCATTCTCAACAAAACTTGTGTCCGAATTCTTGGAATTGCAGTTTCGTCCAGAAATGATATATATTTAAATATTAATATACGGTTTCCAAATCTTTTTCAATCCCTACGTCTTGAAATGTATTATTGCAATTCAAAAAAGAAACAAATCATTTCCTTATTTTTCACACTAGCAAAAGCAATAAAATGATGCAGGAAAGTAACATAGTGTGTTGTTTTCTATTCTCACACACACACATTTTATTTCATGTAAAATGGAAACACAACATTGTACCAACTAGGATGTTAATTTTTGCTCGGAATCTGTATGTTTTTGTCAATTTTTCTTTTTCAAATTTTTACACACGAGAGTAAATTTTATTCATAACTCGTGAGCAAAATTCATCGTAAATCGAGAAATAACCTAGATAAGACTTTTTGTTTTATCACAGCTGGATTTGAACATTGAACCTTCTACTGCGCACAATCTGCTCTACTTTCTGTTAACCAAGTAGAATGAAGATTTTGGTCGGTTTCGTTACCTGTGCTCTATACACCTATCATTATATCGTGCATTTTAATAAAAGAGTCTTAAATGTCCATTTTTTATATGATTTGAAATGTCAAAATAATTATAGTCATACCTAGTAATATCCTTTATTTAATTTTTAACTTTTCTTTTTCGTATTTTAAGCTTGGACATTAAATGTGCCTCTTGAAAGACAGTTCAAGTTCTTTTTTCCTCATTATTTTACTTTCTTGACACAATTTTTTAGCTTCGTTAAGGTTTTAATTATAATATTATTAACTTATATGACCGATATTCATCCTAAGTAAGTTATTTTTCCGTAAATTTCGTATATTTGAATGTAATCTAGTATATGCATGAATTTAAAGTGCGAAAGGCTAATTTTTATTACAATGTTTAATAAAAAATAATTGATGTTAAAATATTTGATTTCAAATAGACGTGTTAGCGGGTTAAAAATGCAATGAACACTACTTGTGAGGCGATTTCTGATCTGGTCTTTGGTTCACCAGTTCGTGCGTTCGAATCGCACTTTCGTCATGGATGATAATAATGGTTTGGAATATTCTTAAAATTTTATTTAGGTCCTGCTTATATTAAACCCCGTGTGAAAAATGACCGTTGAGCCACAACGAAACCAAAACAATTTGGTTTAATTTACTGTGATTTAGAGCGTTAAGAATGCTTTCTTTTGAGTGCTAAATCCTAGATCCTAAATACGCGATCATAGGTCCACGTACTTTTAAATAGTACTAAATTTATACTTTTTTAATGCATATCTATAAAGATGGTTGCTTTGAAATTGACTGAATTTTATTTCTTATGATACGCACCTTCGATACGCACATCGAATTTTTGAGGTATTACATAAACACATTTATGTTTATTATTCTCTCTTTGTAAACAGAAGTAACACATTCTAAGTGACGTGGTAGTTTGGTTGGAAAAGGCTTCATTATTATGACTGGAGGTAGTGGGTTCTATACTTGACTCAGCCAAAGATCAGATGTGTGTTTACTATTATATTAGAATATTTAAATTACTAAGATGTCACAAATGATTTTTAGGTGATAAGATTTCTGTGGGCAGAAGAGTGATACAGTTAATTAGAAACAAACCTTACAAAAGAGTTAAATAAAAAAAAGTAAATTCTAATGTCACAGTTGCCGAGCGGAAGATCTTTGTTTCTGTTGCATGAAGGCAGCTGATTGTACGCATCTGTCCATGGGGTGGAAAGTTTTAATTTTTACCCGTTATGATATTTGACTCAAGCCCTATTTATAAATATTCTCGTGGAAAACAGCAGCTGTTAAAAATTTTTATGCGGCTGAGCTGTCCAGTTTCGTTGTATCATAATAAATATTTCTCAAAAATATAAGACATAGAATAATAAATTTAATGATAAGTTTCTAATAATCGTTCTATATGGAAATCATTACTATTCATTTTAGAATGACTTTATGAACTTAGAGTCCAATAATGATTACGTACATATGTGTGCGCTTTAATTTTTTTTTTAATTCAAGTAGAATTTTTGGTCTCAAGAAATACCCTTTATGTTTGTTTCAAATTAATGAATTATATTTCTTATAGTTAATGCTCAGGAATAATTTAACTTTTTTCCTAAATAATTCAAAGTATTTATTCTAATTATTCTATTGAGCTAGAGTGAATGTAATAAAATTGTTATAATTGTTTATCAAATTCTTAACTTTGATTCCAAAACAAACTGTAGTATCACGTAAAAATGTTCTTTTTCTATATTTGCAATGGTGTAAAAATTTTTGACGAGAAAGTACAATGAATCTTAAAATTAAATCCGCTTAATTAATGAAAAAAAATTTCTATATTCTTTTATTTAAAATTTTCTTTTAGTTGCTTAGTTTTCTTATCATTTAATGAAATATCTTCTGCTTATTTGAGTGTAAACGTTTAAAATATTACATTTATTAACACAGCAAACAAACTTACTAAACGGATATTTTTGCGTTATGTCAAAACACTACATGCTTTGAATACTATTTTAATTGATTGAGATTTCTTTCTAGTATATTAGGGAAATAAATTTATATTGATCTGCATATTTAAACCATTGTTTTTGTTTCAACGTATAGTTATAAATTCTTATTTTATAAAAATTTTTGAACGTTAATTCAAACATTTGATTAAAATATATATGTTTGATATTATTGAAAAATTTCAATAATTTTAAAAAGATAAATATGCTCAAGTCCAATTCGGTAAAAAAGAATTTTAAAAAATTTTCTTTCTTTAATTATCTTTCTAAGTTATATTTAAATTAATTATAGCTTTTTGCTAATGTATCATATATCTTGCAATACATTTTGTAAAAGCCTAATTTTTTACATGGGTTATTCAATGCTCTTTTTTTTTAATTTATCCATTTTCTTCCAATATTTCTTGAGATTTAACAATTACATGAGAATTTACCCGTTCACGTTTCGCTACATATTTTTATGTATTCAATGACTATTGATCGTGAATTCCAAATTAGTGCTCTAGCCTTCAGTTAAACAACTCTAAAAATGTTCGAATTCTGTCTGATGTGATGTTTGTAGTGGTCCACTTAAAAATGTAAGCTTCAGTCCAGTTAAAAATCGGCTTCAAAAATTAGTAGTACCTTGTCCAACAATCGAAATCTAGCCTTCTGTAGAAATATTATTCTAAATTGCTGAATGAATTATACTATAAACTGAATTAAAAAATGTAGTTTGATTATCCCCGCAAGCGAGAATTTTTCTTGTGATTCTGTATCAATTTTAGGACCTAATAAAATTAGATCTAAAGCAAACATTTTACCTGTAAGCTGAAAAGCAAAACAAATCAAATTAATCCTTGAATTTACTCTGTAATACATTTTTTCATTATTATTTTTTATTTGTGGAGATTGTGAATGTTTTGATAAATTCGTTAATGCGTGAGTAATTCAATAGCTGCTATGAATTTTTACTGTTGAGTTCTTTTGGTTAATAAATACAGAATAGAATGTGGAACAAATTTTAAAATAAATAAATTAATAAATATCTTTCAGAATCATTCTAAAACCTTGAATCTAACCTAATCTAACCTTGGTGTATATAGATGAAGATCGACTCTATGCAAAATATCGGTATAACTGTTTACATGGATAAGTTGGTTTATATTTCCATAAAATTATTTTTAACAATATACAGACCTTTAATTTACGAATTCATTCATTTTAATAAACTTATGTTCTATTTGTTTTTATTTTCAGACTTAATTAATACTATATATCATAGAAAAAAGTACTTAAAATTATTTGGTTACATTTAAATATATATATAATCGCTATTTGTATTGTTTCTCTATTATACGTTGGAAAATATTCAGATTTTATTAAAATTTCATAATAAACCTGTAAAAGCAACCACACTAAATATTTTCTATGCACTTTGTTTACATAACTTTCTTATACTGAAATGAATTCGCTAATATAAGTAAAATTATTTCCAAAACATTTCGATATTGCTGCAGTAGAATCTATTTTTAATGCTAAGAGACAGATGAGGTAATCCATATATGTATGTAATTTTTATTTTTCAATTAATGTTGAAAGTTTGCGAATTGGAAATAATTATAGTCTATTTATTTTGAGGAATCTTCTATGATTCGTGCAAGAGCTCTTCATTTCATTGAATGCTCAGAAAATTTTCAATATTTGTGATTAAAATTAATTCAACATTTTATAATGAATTGGTTCGTTATTTTACAAAAGACAGACAAAAAATGTTTTGAATTTTGTTATTTCATTATAGTTTATTTAACTGTTTCTTTAAAAATTACTTATATTTTTAGTCTTCTATTTCTAAGAGTGAAGTCATTCCCTTGTTCAAATATAAATATAATTATTTAAATTTATTGTTTAGTCTTTTAAAATGAAAGTAATGTTGGAGCTAATAATGTAAAAAAATAATTTTTTTGTGATATCTAAAATGTACTGTGCTAGTTTTCCGCTTTATATATTTGATTTTGTAAAATGGTACCTGTTAATCAATTTTATTGTAATTAATTTTATATAATTGACAAAGCATTTCACATTTAAGTCGTTTTTTTAAATACTTTTTTCCATTTGTGGCTGTTAACATTTCATGTGCTTATTGTTTTTTTGTTTACGAATATCTTTTTATTTGTCTTTTCAATGTGTATTACTTTCTATGCAAATGCTATAATAAAAACACGAAGTGAATGAAGCTTATACTTGATAAACGAATTAAGAAATTTAAAAAATTGATAATTTAAATACATAGAGAAATATATATTAATTTTTAAGACTATTTTCTACTATTTTCTGAATATTATAAAGATCTTTTTAAAGAAAATACGGAAAATTCTATATGCGCTATATAAGATATATTTTGCCCGAAAATATTAATTTTGATTTTTTTTTCAATGAAATCAAAATTAACATTTTACTTTTTATAAAAAAATTAATTTCAAATAACTAAAAATGTCGGGTGAATATTAATGATATCCTAAGAAAATTATTCGATAAAAGAAGCTTATTTAAGTAATTTTTCCCAGTGTTTTCCGAGGCATGTCTGCGTTTTGGTATCCAGCTTCTTTTCCTCGATATTCAGGTGGGGGCTTTTTTATTATATTTTCTGTATATTAATTATAAGATATTTTATCTAAATATTCGAAAATTTGAAAATAAAGAAAGCCGTCTTCCCTGTCTATTGGTCAGAGTGCTTAACTCCGGATATCCTGGCTTCGAATCCCAGTTCGGCCATGGATGTACTTTCTCTCTCTGTCTATTCTGTTTTTGACCTTTCTTTGTATGAACGGGTTGTGAATGGTTGTCTACCCTATAACTGGGTACTTATGGCATGTGTGTACCGGGGAAGTCGGACTCCACAACTCAATAGGGTTCAATTGGAAAAGTGGAGCAGCGCACCCCATGATGCCAGATTAGCTGGCACAAGACAACAACAAAATAAGGAAATTTAATAGTATATTTCAATTATTACCATCAGGTATAATGAAAATTTGACTTTAAAAATGCTGAGAGATATGTTAATAAACTTAAGTTATAAAACGTTTTCGATTGAAGAAATTCTAAAAGTAAATTTTAGGTTATGCAGTTACCTAAATATTTATTAGTTTGAAACCATTTTGAAACATTCAGTGGTTTGTTGCTGACTTTTTAAATTTATTACATAAAAATGTATGACAAACGAAACAACATTACTATAATAAAAGCACTTTTGTTAGAATGCCCGGTTGCCTTTAGGATATATCTAATCAGCGCTACAAGGGGGCGAAAGAGATGGCCTCAGTGAGGCAGGACGTGAGAGGGAGGGGAAAAAGCTCACATTATATATACGTATGAAAACTGTATCTCACACAAACACTTTTGAACCCGGGACCTACTGTTTCGAAGCTCGGGACGATAACTACTTCGCCATCGGTAGGCTAAACTCGTATACTAACGTTTATTACTGATACTAAAAAAAATAGTATAAAATTTAGTAGTTAAAGACCGGTTAGGAACGCTAAGCAATCCGCCATCGGTCGGAACCAAAACTAAAATTCCTACAAGACATAAAATGATTCGTTCAGAAATGGAGAAAACGAAATCGTATTTTGTCATGCATGCATCAAAATTAAAAATATTATAGTAAATATCAAAAAGTACTTTCTTTTCTTTTCTTAAAAAGATCAATATTTACATAAAAGCCAATTTCTTATGCACTTTAGAACCAGATTTTATACAGAAGGGTAGAGAAGTGCTTCCCCTTTTTAGAAGATAAATCTGCAACTTGAATTCTTTGCTACCGCCTGCTTTGTAGTTTTGTTTTTATTGTTTTGTCTGGAAGTATATTCTCTTCTTTTAATTCACTTAAGAATTATTAGATCATTTTCAAATCTGATTTTACAGTTTGAAGTAACTGCGTTTATATCGAGTCTGTATAAATAAAATTATTTTCTCATCAAATTTTTCCTGCGGTTGAAGTGAGCACTGAATAAAGCTAATCTTTTACTAGGATGTTGGGATTTAAGCTAATTTATATATATAAAACTTAAGCGAGGCTTCATTTCCATATTTTGTGATATCAGCATCAGAGAAATTAATTTAAACCGTATTCAATAGTGATTTAAACTTGTTGTATTGTTCCTTATGCCGTGATCATTTTGGACTTTGGATTTCTTCAAGAGAATAAACAAATTCTCCTTTTTAAAATTCTCATGGCAGCTCCACTGCCACGAGTATAAAAAATAATTTCCTGTTTTATAAAATCATCTCACACTTCTCTATATTCTTCAAATAGTTTAGAATTTCTAAGCAATCTTCTTCATAGCCGGTCAAATCTGGCTTCAGCGATTTCTCTTTTGTTATCTAAATTTCGTTTACCTAGTTTCCAGGGCAATCGAACAGTGTATCTGTGAATTTCATATTTAATTTTTGACTGAAAATCAGACAAAACTTTATTTTTGAAAGAATTATCTTCGTTATTTTTATCAATCAAATCAAAGTTTCCCAAATCCCAAACTTTCTGCAATTGTTTCGAAATTTCCTCTATCACTGCATTAAATATAAGAAAAGTGTGATTATCAATTTTTCGGGCTTGCAGGCACCAACCAAAAATACTTTCAACAGCAACGAGATTTTTATTCAAATGATTGATTTTACCAGTCACAATGCTGTAATAGTAATCTGCCCCAATCAAAACAATTACAGGCTCAATGCAAAGAGAAGAGTCAGCAAGTTTCTTAATTCTATATTTTCATTTACTTCTTTTGCTTCAGGTTGTAATATGTCTGATCTTGATATTTCATCGGTGACTAAAACTCCTATTTTTAATTTTGAGTTAGGAAAAAATCTGTGCTTTAATGTCACACGAGCTACATCATATAAATTTTGTTTATCTTGTTTGTACTTCTGGAAGTAAAAACCGATTATTTTTCTTCTCTTATTTTCACGGGATTTAATTTGTCAACTATATTTCTAACAAATAAATGTCAGTATTGAAACGTCATCAAACAATAAGCAAGTAATTAATTCCCTTTTTTTACATTTATACAAGTTTGTAATAATATTTTATTCTTTTCATTATGCGAAACCGCAGAAATTATTAACGGCTGAACTTCTGATTTACGAATCTCATTGTTTTTATCCTTTGACGACTTAAAACAAATAATCTGATGGTGTTTGCCACCGCACGTGTTACAAATCACTACCGATTTGCTATCTTTAATTCTTTGCTTTACACCAAAACATAAAAACATTTGCCGAAAGCTTTTAATTAATTTTTTTTCTTCGATGCTCAAGTTGTAGTTTTTCCAGAGTTAATAAAAATTTGCAAAAACAAAATATGCAAGATTTATTAATATGAGAAACAACCGAAAAGCCAAAAGTGGGTCTTTTTCTCCTAGAAGGATGAAGAATCTTTTTTATTTTGTCTGTTCTATTCTAACGTTATCATGTATTCAAAACAAAAGCAAATTTTAATTAATAAATGTTACACACATTGAAAATTTGCACATAAATTCAAAATAATTAATTATATTCAAGAAATCACTTTTTTCTGTACTGTCAATGTATGTATTAAAATGAAAGAAAACATTAATTCTTACGATAATCATTAAGATTTTAAGATAATTCTCTATTTAATATTCAATTAAAATAATTGGTTATTGCTTCATGAGTATATTATAGAACTCTGTTCATTTTTTGTTTTTTGATCAATGGAAATCCAGAATTTAGATAATTTTTTAATCTAATTTTGAAATAAAAATCCTCTATTGTTAATTCTGTAATCTCAATTCGCATTGATTCTATATCAAATAATATTTTCTGAAGTAAGTAAATAATTTTGAAAATAAATAAATAAAAATTTTGTGTTCACTTAATTATACTTGCCAAAAAGGATTCCAAGCCAAAAAATTCACATTTTTTAAAATTTTTTTGCTGAATTAGCGGTAATATAATACAGGTGTAATGAGGTGCTGATTTGTATAGCTAAAATCACGAGTGCTAATTTTAGAAAGTTAACAATCTGTTTATATTGACATTTAGAAGTCTATTGAGCAAGAAATTGGCCTTTTGAATAACTTAATGTAAATGTAATTGTTTATAACAATCAGAACGGCAAAATTATTACTAAAATTAATACATAATGTGACATATATGGCATAATCAACTAAATTACTCTCATTATAAACGGTGTTAAAACACTCATGTTTGTGTAACAGGTTTTGAAAAATATTAGTTTAACACATAATCTGGAAAAAGTAAAACTAAACAGTGATTAAGGGTTCGAATGCCACCTTAGATTTGCAGTAGTTTGGATCTTAACCGTAGATCCCGGTCTAATTATCCCTGGTTGCAAAAATATGACTGTTGAGCGACAAATCCAGAACTCTGCTAACTTCAAATCAAAGTCGGAAACCATTTTTTATGATTCTGTGTATGCATGTCCATTTAGAGTACGCCGTCAAATAAACCCCATTCTTTCATCGAAACCATATTATTTGTTTTTTAAAAAAAATAATCATATAATTACTGTGAAAATCAAGCATTTAACAGATGTCGCTGGCAGAGACAATCTGAGCGAGAGGAACGGTGTGAATACGAGTGTTACGATGGAAAATACATGTGTTTCGAATAATGTAGAAAGAAACGTCTAAATTTATGTTTGTGTCAATAATTAATGTTATATATATTAATGGGAAATAACTGTGTAGTCCAAAATGAAGATATTTTGTGTTACTGAACGATCCTGGAAACGACAAGTTAGCGAAACCATCACAAATGTCATCATGAGTTTAATGTTAAGTACGATGATAAACTTACTATATTTTATGCTTTCATTGATTACAAGAGATCTATAAATTAAAAAAAATGCAATTTGAAGCGGGCTTCATCCCGATCACATACTAGATTGTCTGGGATTTGCTTTGGCGGATGTTTAGGCATGTCCGCTTTAGATACTTGATTTCGCTAGGGTGTCATGGATCTGATCTAGCTGCCACTGGATCCTTGAAGGATTGGAAACAACACAAATTAAATGATGGTTAAGTTGAGACTTTAATTGAAACGATACATCCTTACTATATGCAATCAAGATCTAAATTTTGCAAAATACATGCATTAAAATGCATATTATCATTTTTATTCTTATTTTTATAGTGTTCTTATTTTGTGTTATTAAATTGCCAATTTAAAGAAATTAAGTTCCAATGTTAATTTAACATCATAAACATAAGAATTTTTGTACACATATTTTTATTTAGTTTCTTTCTGTATTAAAAATTCAATGAATGTTTTTTGTTCCTAATGTTATTCTTAGTTTCATTGAAGTTATTTTCAGTTTAAACTAAACATGAGAATTATATCATAAAACAAGATTTATTTGCAAAAACATAAGTCAGTTTCGTTCATCAGAATAATCTGTAAATGTTTGTCTTTACCCTCCTGTAACTTCAAAAATAAATATTTAGCTATACTATAAATAAATGATTTTCTCAAAAGAATTCAAAATATGTTTACTTATCAAAAATATCATTTAAATTGTGTTCAATTTGTTGTACTGGTAATGTTGGTAAAAATAAAATTTTGTACTTAATGGGACCATAGTAAACTAAATTGCAGACTAAATTATGTGACGATTTTTTTGAGAGTGCTACACTGACACGTGAAATTAAATAAATATTAATGTAATAAATGGCTAACAATTTGCTTGATGTTGTGTATGTAACTTAAAAACAACTATAATTTTCAAAATCAATTAAAATGTCATATTGAATTGTACTGTTATGTTATAGAATAAAAAAATCACAATTTTATAATATAATTGTCAAAAAAGAAAAAAATGCATAACTCTTTAAAGTAAAGAATCCAAAATCTAATTTCTGTACTAAATGGTCAGTATAAAAAAATCAGCAATACTTATATATGTAATATATAATATATAATATATATATATATATATATATATATATATATATATATATATATATATATATATATATATATATCCCAGCGGCGTACTAACCCTATGCCACAACAAGGCCAGAAACTGCCACCTATTTGTCGTTACCCAGCGGGCACCTGTGAACCAAGTCACGGAGGTGAGTAGCGTTGCCCGCGCCATACCACCACAAGCCCGTTTATAGGGTGGGCCACATTCATACATCATCACAGAAGAAAGGACAGAGAAAGAAAGTAACATCCATGCCCGAACCGGGATTCGCAACTTAGAAGTGAGGAACGCTAACCACTCAGCCATCGGTCGGCTTCATGCAATACAAGATTGAAATTCGCTCTTTTTTCAGTCTAATTTACCCCTTTAAGCGATTTGTTGTTTTTCCCCCCTTAAAAAGAGAAGTTTACCTGCGTCTTTCAAAAGAGTGAATTTCTATCTTAAAAATTGGTTGAGTTTTAAGAAAGAGTGAAATTTCACTCCTGAGAGGAATCCATTCCATTTTGTTAAGAATGTACAAATCATGCTTTATTATTTTTTTCTATAATTCTTTGTTGAACTATAGGCCTGACATCTCTGCGGCATTATTGTGATCTACAGTTTATTAATGAAATCTAATCGGAAATTAATTTTTCTAAAATGGTATTTTCAAATGCGGTCGCAACTTTAGATGATGCATTAATTATTAGCATGCGGCTGGATCTTTAGATGATAATTTGTTGAAAATAATTCTCCAAAAAATTCTTTGATAGGCAGGCCGCAGGTTCGGTAGACAATCCGATTCCGACCCCGTCTTATAGTAATACAAATGCTGTCGCGTCGATATCTTAGTGTGACGTAGCTAGAACGTTGTTATCTGACGTCATGGAAATCTTAAACCAATGAGAATTTGTTTACATTCCGTTTCCATTTCCGATTGTTTCCATTGTTTAGCATTTATTTTTCGCTTGTTTCGAGGATTAAATTTCTGCTAATAAAATGAATAGTAAATTAATAGTTACTGCAGCTATTGTTATCGTTTGTACTGCAAGCTATTTGCTAAACAAAAATTTCCCGAAAACTAGGAAAAATAATAAATTAGTATTGATAAAAACATCACATTTCTATATCGAAGAAAATGTGGATTGCAAATCAATTTATTATTAGTCATTGCAATGCATGAAAACACTGAAAGAAAACATAAATATGAACGAATGAAAAATTATATTTTAGTTATGATGCGATAGTTAATCTTAATGTCATTCAATTAACATTCAATGCTGAACATTAAACATTTTGTCAAATCATTTTTTAAACATAATCAAAATTCTATAAATCAAATTAGATATTTAAATATTGATTCTTTTGATATTCTAAATGAAGTAAGTTTTCATAATGGCCCAAATTAGATATCAAAATCTTTTTTAAAGATATGAAAATTATCTATTTAGTAACTTAATAATGGAATTTTATCACATTCACGTTGTTATTTATTCAAGATATTTATGTTATACTTTGAAAATGTAAGCGCACAAGTTACATTTGTAAGAGGTAAATCATCACTATTGCTACTACTATAATGTAAATAAACATGAGGTTGGTCATTTTTTGAACACAACAAAGAGTTATCCTAAAAAGAACGAAATTAGCTTTGTCTCGTGGAATGTTCCCAAATATTTCGAACCAGCTTGAAATCCAGAATTGTCTCACGCTCCACCCATGTTCTGACGTAATTAAAACATCAATTACGTCATTTGGTCTGATGGGATACTCGCGAGACGCTCAGCTTGTCTCGCGCGATTATCTACGAATTTGCCGACTGTCAAAGAAACTTTTTTGTTGGTAAAATCAATAACTACGTTCTTGAAAATTGGAACATTTGTTCTCGATGAGAGAGATCAGGAGTCGAATCAAATCGAAGTCCATTTTTCGTTTGATATCACTTGGTTTTTTAACTTTAGATGCCAGAAGATGAATAAATTCATTTTGAACTTGCGGTGATAGTTTTTTGAATTCCCATATTATTTTTTAGATGATGCGCTGCAAGTTTAAATAAGGATGATAGGTTTGCAATATTTGTACCATTTTCAAGTACTAAATTTTGAGCATAATTTCATTAAAGAAGATTTTGTACTATCAGGTACTTCATGCAAGCTAATATTCGATCAATTTATTTCACCAACATTCTTTTTCGAATGGTATTTTTGCTTCTAATAATGCATTTATTTCCGTTTTATTAATTAATCTTCGTTCTATTTCTTTACAAACTGTGAATGATTTTCGATAATATTTACTTCTTTCATGACTAATTTTAACTTTTTTCTTCTAGTCATTCAATCAGGTGCTGTTACGAAAGATGATTGTGTAGCAGAATTTGATGGAATAAAAAGTAAGCAACAGAAACAATATGCTGCATAATTTTCGGTTGAATATCCTTCCTCTTCATGGCTGACTAAGAAACCCAGATAATTATTCTGTGTTTAGATCAGAGCTAATAGCCATTAGAAGAGGCTTACAGTGTGCAGTAGAGGAGGGTTAGTTTGGTTGGTTTGTCGCTCAACGGTCATTTTTTGCACACGAGGGCTAATTAGACCGGGACTTACGGTTTAAAGTGGATTCCGAACCACTACAAACATCCATGCAAAAGGTGGGATTCGAACCCACGCACTGTTGAACCGAAGGCAAGAGCGCTAACCATTCGGCTGCCAGCTCGGCTGCAGTAGAGGAGGATCAATTAAGGGATATCTCGATATTGACTGACAGTCGTGTTTCAATCCAGCATCTTTTAAATGGGAGCACTGTTGGAGATCAAACTAGCCTGGACATACTAAATCTTCCTGAGAGACTGTCACCCGAACACAGAGTGCATTCCCAATGGATCCCTTCAAACGTGGGAGTAGTGGGGAATGAAAGAGCGGATTTCTTGGCCAGATCGGCGTCAGAGGAGGAAGTAAACCCAGGAGGAGAGCTCACATCTAGTGAGATTCCTTCCCTGGCAAAAACTGAATTCAATAAGCTTATGAAAATTCCTCCCAATCATCCATGGTAGTTCGCCAAAAGACAGGGTGAGACCTTCCATCTTTGACCAAGATCTTATCAAACTGCTTTTTCCCGCTATCTGAGTGAGCACACGAAAGGAATCACCTTTCAGCAGGGGCAAAGGACATTTCCAGACTTCCCTTGATGTTCCGTCAATATGGCTTCCCCTGGACATATCTTAAGCTGCCTAAATTTAAAAAAAAAACGATGTCCTTCGGGACCTATCACGTTCCTTGGCCATTTTAGATATTTTTGGTTTTTTGGGGGTTGTCTAGCCTAGCTAGACAACCTGTGATAAGTAACAACAACATTGTTTTATTGAAAACTTTTAGAATTTCGTATATTCACTGAATAATAGAACCATTGATTCTGGAATAATAAAATTGTCCCGAGGCATTAAAAGTAAAATACATAACAGGTACCTGCAGTTATCACCGGGCAATGCTGAAGTCAGTGTTGACTTACAATCGTTAAAATATGATGAACAGTTTAACTACTCAGCTAAATATTATTTTATTTGTCACTCAAATTAAAGTTAATCAGAAAATTCATTGAAAGGTATTATGATTCTCTGTCTGCAACCATTTTTTTAAACAAAAAATAAATTGGCAATATAAATAAACAAGAATCCTCCGAAGACTATAGTTGCTTAACAGAGAAATTTCAAACTTTCTCACATTGATTGAAAAGGATGGTTTTCGCGGATGAACGTTATACGTAAATTTTTGTTTTCTGCGGGATTCTAAGAAAATTCATCGGGTGTTTTTAATTCTACAGAATTAGGAAGCAAAATTTAAGAACTTACAAGGTAATTAAGATTTCCAAATATCGAAACCAAATAAGAATAATTGTTGTTGTTGTCGTGTGCCAGCTAGGCGGGCATTATGGGGTTGCGCTGCTCCACTTTTCCAATTAAACCATATTTATGTGTGGAGTCGGACTTCTTCAGTACAAAAATGCCATAGGTACCCATTTATAGTGTAGGCAACCATTCACAACCCATTCATACAAGGCAAGGACAAAGACAGGATGGATAAAGAAAGTATATCCATGCCTTAATTGGGATTCGAACCCTGGACCTCCCGCAGTCAGGAACGCTGACCACTAGACATGTTGAGCGGCAATAAGAATAAATAACTTCGCACTCATTTCACTTCTTGCCCATCAAACGTCGACAAAAACCTCTGAATATAAGAATTTTAGCAGTTCACAAGCACACAGACTCCTACATTACTCCCCATCAGTGACTAACTACGTTTTAAAAAGGTATTACTGGTAGGAGTAAATTTTAAAAAATGATAGGAGAGTTATTTTTTCCAATAATAAAAGAGTTCAGTGCAGTCCTTAAATCTTGCTGGTATCTGGATTGTTCTGCCATCTCGAGAACGTCTGGGAATTGCATTTTCATTATTTACTTTCCCTGCATCTTCTTTTATAGAAGGCAAATTTTCGTTGACTTTTGCCAGCATACAGGCTGGTTTTAACCTGTCAATAGTCACATTGACTCTTCTTCCGTTTATTTCCATAGTAAAATATTTTGGCATCCTTTCGGCCACTAAAAATGGCCCTTCACGTGGTGGTTCAAGCGACTTCCTATCAACAAGATATGTTCACGTGTAAGCTTACATCATCCCCACTATCAACAAGATATGTCAATTTGGACTTTTTATCTCTTACAAATAAGCGAAATTTGCGAAAATCCTTCACATTTGCAGGAGACGTTGTCGCCACATCTACTGCCACATTTAGTTTTCCTGACTTTCATTTATTTGTTTTTTCCATTGGCATGGTGCTTGGCATTTTTCTGGCTTACATTTGTTTCCAAATTTATATTGGAAATAACAATATTTTCCATTAGCGTTATAGCAAGCTCTAGATCTCTAGCATGAACGAGCTCTAGAATGAACGAGAGGAACGATAGTTTGTTCTTCACCTAAGATTTTTATCAATAATCAACACCGCCACTTGTTGTTCCAAATACTGAATTCTTTCTAACGGTTTATTATGTGTTGATTTGTTTACTAGGCCAGTTTTTTCTGTTCATGTACATCAAAAACATCTGAACGGGGATTCATATCACTGATCTTATCTGACATTAGGACAAGTTTGGAAATATCTTCTTCACTCACTAATAATATGTTTTTCATAGTTTTTGGTAATTTTTCAAGCCACAAAGTTTTAATGAAATTACCTGAAACATCAGTTGTAGCAACGAATCGTAATTTTTGCAGAAATTGGCTAGGTTTCATGTTACCCAGTTCAATACTAGTAATTAATCTTTTTATTCGAACATTTTTGCTTTCTTTAAATAGATTTAAAAGTCTATTTTTAGCATCTGTAAATTTGTTTGCACTATCATTATTCACAATGTTCAAAATGTTTTCCACATATTTCGGTTCTAATTGTGACACCAGGTAATTGAATTAGTTTCTTCAGATAGTATTTCAGATATTTTAAACTGAGCTTCAAATTGAAAAAACCAAATTTCTGGTTTATCTGTCCAAAAAGGTGGAATTTTTATGCTCACTTTGTTAAATTTCAGCGAAGCCAGTAAAAATGTTCGCCAAATCTGGCGCAAAAAAACGCGCCAAAGTTGATCTTACAGTAAATCTGATCCAATAATTTTATTAAGCTGAATATTTACAGGTATTACTTTACATTTACTTACTACATTACATTTTATATTTTACAAGTGTTTGTGTTTTACAATAACTTAAACATACTTTATATTTATCACTTGGTATCAAACATACTATCACTTGGTATTAAATAAACTTTATATTTATCACTTGGCACAAACAAAAAATAATGTCTTTTGTTCTTACAAAAGACATTATTTTTTGTTTGTTTTTATCTAACCCTTTCTACTGTTGCCAATTCACATTTTGATAGAAAATAAAAACGATATTTTTCTAGCATTAATTTAATGTCGTATATTTAAATTATAATTTCATATTATCGTTAATAGATAAAATTGTTAATACTTAGATATCTTAAAAATAATATTATTAAATTAAACACATTTTGATTCCTACAGATGCGCTATGCATGTATAAGAATGAATCATCTATTTTCAACGGACGGGGAGCTAAAATAATTATAACTAGTTTTATTTAATATGAAACTTCACATGTATGCTTACGTGAGGTCACAGTTGAATTTTGCATTCCTAAGGCAATTGATCCAGACTGATGGGTTAGGGTCGAAAACATGCTGTTGTGTAAAATGTTACACTGGTATAAAGCAATCGACCCGTCGTCATGTTATCAATTAAAAAAATTAGCACGAATCATCACCAAATTACACAAATACTCTCCTGTCAGCGCCGTTCGTATTTGACTTTTCTTAAGTAAACTGGAACCGTATAGTTTTTTACGGAGTGCCTGGAGTAAAACTTCTGGGATTTCTAAGTTAACAGTGGAATAACCTTTTCGGTGCACCGTATTTAATTTGCTCCGTTTATTAAGAAAGAAAGAAAGAATTTTTCATTTATATTTAAATTTCCATTTAGATTAAGAAGATAAGAAGTTTTGTATATATAATGAAAGTATAAATAGTGAAATTTATAAATGTGTATATATATATATGTGTGTGTGTGTGTGTGTGTGTGTGTGTGTGTGTTTGTATAAATATATTTTGTGTTATGTATACACATATATAGTTAAATGTTTTATTGATTAAATGATTAATATTAATCTAAATATCTAAGATCTATATATAAGCATAAGAATGTTTATATTACTTTTCTTTTTTTTAATGAAGCTATTTTCTTTTCCTTTTATCTTTATTTATTATTTTGTAAAAGAAATCAAAAGAGAGAGAGTAAAAATCTTAATAGTGTAGGAGTTGATGCCAAGGTTTTCCCGTCAGTTAGTTTTGCTTTTAGTTTCGTTTCCAGGATCCGTCCCCGATTGTGTCATCGCTACTCCTGCGGCTTGGCTTTCCATCAGAGGCTGCCCCCGCTCCTCTTCAGTCCGCCCCCTTTTTGTTTTTATCCCGAGTTTTTTATTTACATTTCGATTGTTTATACATTTTTTAATATTGTTTTTGGTCTTTTCCTATTAATGTAGTCATGAATGTCGTATTGTGAGAGCTTCGCTATTTCTTCATTTGGGTGGGTTTCAATATTTTCATGGAATTTATTTGCTTGTTTTGGCCTGTTGAATTAGTGTGTTAATTTCTGTTTCGTCCCTAATTTTGTTATTCCTAATGTACCATGGTGTTTCTGTGACGAGTCTAAGTATAATGTTTTGTAGTACTTCAAATTTATAGAAGTTAGTTTTTGCAGTTGATCTGTATATTTCTGAGCCATACATTAGAATCGGTTTCAGGATTGTGGTATAGATAAGTTTTTTATTTTTGAAGTTTAATTTAGAGTATCTTCCTAGGAGGAGATATACTTTTGTTTTTATAGCAATGAAAATTGTCTAATATTTTCAATATGTGTAGTCAATGTTAGTCTCCTATCCATGGTAACTTCTAGATATTCCTCTTTGGGTTGCCAGTTAATTTTTTGGTCTTGAGTTTTGATTTCTTTTAAAAGTCTGCTTGAGTTGGAAAAAATAATGGCTTGTGTTTTGTTTACGTTTAGTCAAAGCTTCCATCGGGTGAACCATTTTACAATTATATTTATAAATAAATTTAGATTTTCAATAAGGGAGTTATTTAATTGACTTCTTCTAAGTATGGCTATATCATCTGCCAAAAGTGCTATTTTATTTTGATTTGTTTTTGGTATGTCATTCACATACAGTAGGAATAGAACTTGGCCACGTTTGCTTCCTTGTGGTAGGCCACTTAAGATATTTTTGGTGGTAGATATTTCCTTTTCAATTTCAACTATAAAATTTCTTTCAGTTAAGTGAGATTTTATTAGTTTGATTAGGTATAAATTGGAAGCTTCATACTGACAAGTTTATATATCAGCCCTTCTATCCATACTCTGTCAAAGGCTTTTGCCACGTCCAGCATTACTGCTGCTGTAGCTTGGCCACGAATGAAACCTTCGTGTATGAATTCTGTTATTCTTAGTATTTGAAGTATTGTTTAGTGTTTTGTCCTGAAACCAAATTGTGCATTTATAATGATTTCATGTTTGTCAAGGAAGTTTTTGATTTGATTTAAAATTTGCTCTTCTGTTATTTTGCTTAGCGTTGAAAGAAGACTAATTGAGCGGTAATTTTCATTATTATTAAGAATTTTCCCTGGTTTTGGGATGGGTCTGATTACTGCTGTTTTCCATGTTTTATCAATTAAACTCACTATGCCCCGCCCACTTAAAACTTCTACTTGTTATACCAATCAGATCACGATATAGCACCTTAATTTCATTTAGAGATAGCCAATGAGGGTTGAGGTTCACCAGAACCACGTACCTCAGCAAACTGCCACCCGGCAATCACTTTCATCTTATTTAGCATTTCTTGATTTGGCGTAGTAGAAACGTGATTTGAAGAGAAATGAAAGCAGTTTAACCTGTTTTGACCCTATCTGAGACTAACTTACGAAATGAGATGGGATATACATCAAATTTAATGAAAGTTTAACTGAAATGATGTGGAGAAGACTGAGAAGGGCCAACTCAGATGATATCTTTGTCATTTGATGATGGTCCAAAATTTCGAGATAATGAGCTATGTTTAGAGGTCTCGAAATTTATGCTAATTAAATTCTTTCACTTTGAGAAGAAGAGAGAGAACTGCGAACGAAAAACGTGGCGGTTGTTTCGATGTTTTCTATACGTTTAGCAAACCTTTTCAGACACACGAAAATTGAATGCATAAATAGATTTTTTTTTACCACTAGTCTATTTTCGCGTCCAATTTTAGTTTTTCTTTCTCTTCATTTCAGTATGCAAACCATTAATACTAATGCATCAAGGACTACTCAAGAAGAATCGTAACTCATGTTTATTTTCAATTTCCCCCCAGATAGTAAACAGACAATTTTGTTCGTAAGGATCCGATGATGTCATACGCAAGTACCTAATTGACAATCTGGAATCTAACGCCATAACAAAAAAAATATCAATTGAATGTTTCTAATGTAACTGTAGTAGCAGGGAAAGCGTACTCTAGCCTAGTTGTCGACCTTGTTACTTTATTGAAATTAAATAGCACAAGGTGGGTGATTTTGCTTAGTGACTTCGTGCTGTTGCAATATTATTAATAACAAACATTTTTTAATTTTATAATGACAATCAAGATTATAATATAGAAAAAAAATATATACTCGATACATATAGAGAAAAAGTTACATTATTTTAAAAGTTGGATTATTTGTGTAAAAGGAGCATGGAGTTCTGCTTACTTTCTTTCCGCATATTTCATCATTTACTTCGTGCATCTTGGAATGACTCACACCCAGTAACGTCCTTGAATCCAGAATCACATAACTTGCAAAACGACAATCACAAAACTTGGAAGAATTATTATTCCAGATATTTTTTATACTCTGTTGATGGTCTCAGAGAATACGTTGTGTTGCGACCGTTGACAGATGAAGAGAAAACGATTAATGTATACTTAAGATGCAAAAATGAGTTGTTATAATCCTTCACTCTTTTAAATTGTAGCTCGATTTATTTTCATGCATTAATAAAAATTCAAATCAATTATTATTTTAGGAGTAATTCTTACAATTTGGTGCTCATTCTTTGTAAATAATGTAATAATATAGAGTAAGATGGTTTTAATTTTATATTTGTATTCAAAATTAAGTCTCATTAGCTTTGTAAATACAATTTCCAAGCACTTGAACAGCTGAAGTTTCACACTAAGTAGTAAATAGCCTAAATACTTGTTTTCTTTAATAATCGCAATGTATTATTGCCTTCTAAGAGAGCTTTTCATAGAAGACTGGCCGTGTTCAAGTGTGTCGCAAGGAAATAAATTATGTAAACTTTCAGGCACCCTAAGAAAGAAAGGCAGACAATCATAGCAAACATATGCCGTAGTTCAAAAGTGCCTGGGTTTGAAACTCGATCTTTTTACATAGAAAAAGTAGAATTTTAGCATGGTGAACCCATCATCACATTTTGCATCTTTAGTTTTTGTTTCGTTGCTTTTTTATTTTTATGCGCCTTTGTTTGTTTCCTTTTGAAACTGCTCTGATTCCGCGATTGTCTTCGCACTTGCAAAGACATTATCTTTTTCTAAGGTGCTCTTGGTAAATTAGATTCAAGAATACTTAATACCCGTTGACATTTTAGCCAAGAATATCTGTCGCCAAATGTTGCAAGTAATATGATTTGTTCCAAAACTTAATTAATTCAGTGTTAATTATTAGCTCATTGAGACTATATCGTCACCAAAAAAAAGTCAAATGTTGCGTTAAAAATCTATCCGTTTTAAGAAACCTTGATTAATAAAGTCTATGTATTTCTTGTTTTATTGAAGAATGTAATGACTGCTTGCCCTATTGCACAAACTCTGTTTTTATATATTTATTTTTATGCTTATGCTTTTTAAATTAAAATGGCTAAATTTTAATTACATAGCTTTTAAAATTTTTGTTAATTAAAAATGTTGAATATTTTTTTTCTTATATCAGCATTATATTATATGAGACGTAATTAAATTTATAACTTGCATGCTCTAAAACAATAAAAAAGGTACGCCATGAAACAACTTATGTGACGTTGTCACAAAAATCGCCATATTTGGCTCCATATTGCTTTTTCGCGGAAATGGGCGAGAAAAGTCGGAAGTCATAGCTTCTTGTTTCACAACTTCTTCAATCACAAAAGTTATTATTGTGAGTGAGAGAAGAGTAAAACGCGATAAAGGGGCATCAATTTCTCTTCAAGGTGTTTTCTTCTTCCATCTCTTGTTGTTAATTTGATTGATGACAGCTGAACTTTGTCAACAATACATTGCAGTATGCATAAAGAAAAGCAACTATTGATTAAAAAAACATGTTTATTGAATCTGTTAGCAATTAAAGCTCTCAATAGGTGAAAATCACAGCTTGTCACCCAAATGTAATTTTTCGTACTCATCAAAAAATGCTAACTATTTGTTAAATGATGGAACTGTCATTCATTTTCCAAATCAATGACTTCTCCCTACTATTTATACCTTTACTGAAGCCCTTTAGTCAGTTCGCCTAACTGTCTTTGTTCATCAGGGGAGACAATTAGGCACGCAGGAAAAATATTTCACAAGTAAATGATGTTTGGCGCAATCAGTATGCATTTGGAATATGTAGAAGACATGAACGATTTCTAAATGAATGTTGCTTTTTTTACAGCTAAAGATTAGTAGCTAAAGGCAGCTATATCTAGAAATCAAATGTGTGGATTCTATGCATGATGTTATTATTCTGAAATTCATTGCAGGATTGGAGGATTGATAATTATGTTAAATAAAAATATCCAGCAAGAGATTCAAGTTAAAGAAAATGTCACAAGGATTCAAATTTCTGAATTTAGAATCTTTTTCGAAATCCAAATACTCTACCTTTGTTTAAAAAAGATTCTATTAATTAAATAAGTTTCAGTTCAAGTGTAACAGTCTGATATTTATTGTGAAAAGATGTTAAGTTTAAAGGCTGAGTATAATAACAAAATGAAGATTATGAAACAGGACATGGTTTCCATGAAGGTTTTATGCAGTCTGCTTATTATTATTTTTTATACAGTTGGGTTCCTTCAGTCGTTAACTCGGTAAAATGCTGGGTAAGTTTCTATATCATAGAAACGGTATAGATTTTCAACCTGGATTAAGCTGTTGTAATTCAGGCTGAAAAAGCTGTTTTCTGAGAAAGTATAAACAGAGTAGAGTTAAAAAAAATTAATTTTCATTTCTGGATCGTCTCATATTTTGTGCCATGAAGAAATTGTTGCAATAGCATATACAGTATGACTTGATACCTTTATAACGCCTTTTCACATTACGCGATTTCATGCACCTCGTATAACACGTCTTTTCCCCTATATAAACGCGTTGATTCCCCACGTTATATTTCTTTATAGAGAAAGTCATTATAATTTGTATTATATTACAGGCAAACCACTAATGAAGTCACTCAATGATACCTACAAATGGTAAAACCTTATTCATAAAGAAAGTAAATTGTAGCAAAGTAAATATTTATTCAGCACTTGCTAATGGTTGCCAGATATAAAAATATATTTAAAAAACATACCAAAACACATTTAAAAGAACCACTTAAGCTCAATTAATAATTTTATGTATTTTTCCTGATGCATTTGAATTTGGAAAAAAGCTGCAAAACTACAATTCGCCATGTCATTTCAAATGAAGAAACCGAGGGATGTGACCTCGGAAACGCTTTCTCCCAAAAATTGCGCCTAAACGGTTGTTTATTCCATATCCTGAAGTGTTGTGAGTTCATCAAATCGAGCGAATTTCCAGCTACACCACAAGTAAGTGTACGGTTTTTCTCCGGTGTTTGTCCTTATGTGAACTTTCAAGTAGGATATCCTGGAGTCAACCCTCAGGGGTGCACTGGTGACAGCTGGTTTTCTCTGAATCTTCCACTTTTCGGTCTTTTTCCACCGTGGCAAAATCAGCTATCGTGTGGCTAACGAGTTGGTGGCAGGATGTAAGATTTGACAACGATGAGGGCGCCTCAAGGGAAATTTTCCCCAGTCCAAATTGATTTCTGATTCAGAAACTGGGTATTTGTTGTCATAAAATATAATGGTCCACTAGAGAAAATAGAATTTATTTTTTCCAAATACGATGCCACCTAAAATTCAAATATAAATATTATGTTGATCATATTTCAGTTCAATAATTAAAAATGCTGCTATTTAATTTTTTTTATATCGGCAATGCTTTTGTATAAGAAATAAAATTTGTGAAATTAATTCCTAGATATTTGAATAGATTTAAGATATTTAAAATATCCTATGCATTTGTGATAAATCAATCTGAGTACAAGGATTGAAATTTCAGTATACTTCTGTCAATGGAGCAAATCAGTTAGGATTATGTTTACGTAAGTTCTTGATGACCTGTGGGATGTATCTGAAAGGACATTTCAAAGAAAAACCTATATATTGGTTATATGTAGCCATCCCACATAAGAATTCAGAAAAACAATGATTGATGATAGTGAAAATTTACAAGTCATCTTACTATAAAATCTTGGAGCAGCTAAAGTTAAACTAAATACTACTTCTAATTTCTTAATTTAATTTTTATCTATTTCTTTCCTGAAATTCTTCGCGAATTTAATTTTGCGTGAGATGAAGTTGCAGTCTTTTTCCAACAATCCACGGAAACAGGCAGTTCTTTGAGGCTAAGACATTAATTATGAAGCGATTTCACAGCTAAGCACACTGAAGTGGTCGACATTTAACCACCATGAAACATCTTATTCCGTTTCTGGCTTATGGCCTTATAACGCAGTTTTTTCCATAAAATATCACATCTGAAACTTGTTTTTAAACTTCGAAATTGCACGTTCATCGTTCATTGAACAGTGATACCTTCTAAGCGACATCAAGTATATATAAACGATAAAAATGCTTTACTTTTATTTGATTCTATTCCTTGTAACTAATAAATTCAATATACCGGAACATTAAAAGAATAACTTTTCTTCTTCTTTCTTATCCCCTTGTCTGAATCAGACCAGGTCCATGACATCCTTTGCCTTCATAGAATCGAGGACAGCTTCAGGGCTGTATAAAAGTTCACGCTCCTTGAAAAGCCAATGCAGTTCAGTAGGTGTTCGGGACTAGCTTCGTTAGTATTGCATGAAGTGCAAGTGGGAAAGACTTGTTTGCCCTGGGAGAACCGTAGAGTCCAAAGATGGCCGGATCTGAGTCTGGACAAGGCAGTCTGATCACATCTTTCACCGTAGAAACTCAAAAATCCCCCAGGATCAAAGCCACAGTACCAAGGATGAAACGGCGGAATTTTCCAAGATGAGTTGGCAAGAGCCTTACTTCTAGAGAAGATTTCTTGGAAAGTCAGCGGATCAGCAGAACCAAGAGGCAGTGATGATCCATCCTTAGCAAGGCCATCGGCAATATCGTTATATTTAAGATCGAAATGTTGGGTTGGGCTAAGTACGGCTTCCCTGAGACTCACTTTGTCTAGAACGATAGAGTCTTGATAGTAAGCCATTATAGTTGACTCTAAAGAGTCTGTTTTTAAGGAAGTCGGCAATCCACGAAAGTGTTAGTTCATTAATATTAAATTTTTCGTAAAACTTATTGACCAACTTGTACTTTGTCATATGCTTTATTCAGGTCTTATCAGACGGCAATTGTATGGTTGGTCGGTTTTTGATTATGGGGATCACGTACATGTTGGGTAAAGTATAAAATTCAATCTTGTGTGCCATGCCACTTCCTGAATACATATTGTTCGTTGAGTAGAAAATTATTAGTAGCTAGGTGAAAGTTGATACGATTTAACAGCATTTTTTCAAGGACCTTGCAAACAAAGTTGATCAGTGTAATAGGTCGATAACTGTCCAGCTGGTTTATTAGGTTTCCTAATAGGTATTACAGTACCACTTTTCCAATTTTTCGGTAATCTACCGATTTTCTAGGAGTGTTTAAAACTATCAAGTAAGAGATATTTCCCACGAACTCCAAGGATAGTGATCATAAGCCCATGCAAGCCATCAGGTTCTGGTGATTTTGAAGGGTCAATTTGTTTTAAAACCGTTTCCAACTCATCATGGTTAAATGGCCTATCAAACAATGGATTTCAAACAATGGAAACAAGTGTTTCAGCCGATTCTCCATCACTTAAAGGCTAGGGGTGTCTTCTGAGCTGACACACAGTTAGATTTCTCGCATTGTGGTTGCTCACTACAATGCCTTTAGCAATTTTCAATAATTTTGTGTTCAGGGTTTGAACGTCTAGTCTACCGCAGATTTCTGCCCATCTCTTTCTTCTTTCATAAGCGTAGATACGCTTAATTTCAGCATTCACTTGATTGAGTTCAATTCTGTTAGTCAAATTGTTTTGCTCGAAGAGCTTCTTGGAAAGGTCATTTCTCCTGAGGATGAGAGGTTCCACAATAGGTACGTCTTTCACGTATTTCTTTTTTTGGAAGTTCCTAATGTTTCCTCTAGGAATTGAAGCTTTGGCTGCCTCGAGGATTATCTCACGAAAAGAATTCCATTTGTGTTCTAATTCAGAACATGGAACCATTTGTTCAAAGGCTTGCGCAATTAAAATATAGAGTTCCCAGTTTGCTCTTTTAAAATTCCGAAAGTTTCGTTTGATTTCTTTTATTTCAGACGATTGGTTATCAGTCGAACATCCCCAAGAGGAATGTTTAACATTGAGGTCTCCTAAAATAATTGTCAGTTCTTCTGTGGTAGGAGATGGGTCATCGTCCATCTGTGGTAGGAGATAGGTCATCGTCCATCTGTGGTAGGAGATAGGACTCTCTCTAGTGGCTTAGTTTTTGTCCACTAGACTAGGTGAAAACTTAGCTTATGATTAATTTCATCATTTTTATGCATTTGTTGTGCTAAATGTTTAGTATTTGCAATGAAGTGACTCAAATCTTTGTCAACTGGAAAGCTCATTTTTTTATTTAGATCTTATATTAAATATTATAGACTTTTCTCATTTTAACTAAATTAGTACTTTTTAATCACATATTATTTTACAGGTTATATTTTGAAATTTGTGTTTTATGTTGCTTAAAATAAAACTAAATTTTTCCTTTTCTTTCAAAAATATTGAAGTTTATGCTGAGAAATTTTACTATTAAGAGTACAAGATTTATAACAATAACTGGGATGAGTGCATATTAATGTAAATTAAAACATACTTATGGAATAAAGTTTGTTTATTTTTGAAAAATACAGTTTATTTTATTTATACATTACTAAGTTTATTCATTTATTCTAAGTTACACATTTTTTTATTCTTTCACTCGAACACCTTTCTTTAGCTTGGTGCAGTCAATTCTCTATAACAGCATTTACTTCTTAGGAGACTGTTTATGAAAACCCCAGTGTTCTCAGGAAAGCCTCTAAAAATAAATTGAAAAATAATCATCAAAATTAATATGCTTGCAAATCAGCAACCTGAAAAATAGTAAAAATGATTTTTAAAATAAGGAAAGCAATTTTCAGCAATACTATCAACATTATTTCAACTTGATTCAACATTGAACATTATTTCAACTTGATCGGTAAAACTGATTAAAGTATATTTCTTCATTAATAAACAATTTCAGAATAAACGCAGCAAAAAAACTCAAATTTTATTTATTGATTTCTAATTTTCTGCAATTTTATGTTAGCGATAGCGCTTTGAATGTTGGCTATTTTTTCCTTACGCCAAATGCACCAACAACCCCAAAGGCCATCGAAAAAAAAAACCTCTTTCGTTTTATTGCTATTATTATTTTAATAACAGCGGGCATTTGGGTGACTAACCCTTCGCCACAACAAGGTCAGAAACTGCTACTCATTTGTCGTTACCCAGCGGGCACCTGCTAACCAAGTCACGGAGGCAAGTAGCGTTATCCGCGCCATACCACCACAAACCCGTTTATAGGGTGGACCACATTCATACATCATCACAGAAGAAAGGACAGAGAAACACAGAGAGAAAGTAACACCGATGTCCGAACCAGGATTCGAACCCGGTACCTACAGCTCAGGAGTCAGAAACGATAACCTCTCTTTTGGTGTAACTCGTACGTCCACTTGTTACTTTGTAAGCTTATTTGAGAGCGGTTTTAACCCCATACAATTGTTAATTGCTAAATAAAACTTTATTTGAATCGCAATATGGAATTATTGTAAAAACATTGCACTACATTTTATGACCGCGTGAGCTGGAGAACCAAATAGGAATTATGTCATGCATTAAGATTTTAAATCGAAAACCCGGCAGTCTTCAAGCCCAATTAACTAAACTTTTTTCGAAAACATTGAAAGATTTAGGAGAAACTGAAGTTCGTGCAGTTCTACTCTCATTAGAGGATATTAAAACAGAATTTGAAGTAGTGTAAAGTATGGATACATCAAAATAGAAAATGACGAGATTTTTAAAGTAGCAGAAAAAATTCTGGAGATTGATTGTGTGAAGTTTAACGTCACAAGGTCCTGTCTAGGACAGACTGCGCCAAGCAAATGGTATAACATTAAAAAGTATTGATTTAAGATCTTATATATAATGATAAAAGTAAAAGGACTGCATGCAGTGTAGGAATGTAATAAAAAGACGAAGAGGTTGTGGTGAGGAGTTTCTCCAATAAATTCTTGTAAAGTTAAAGACACATGCAGTACGATAGTGATTAAAATCAGGGCTGCCAATCAAAATATGCTGACCAGTGTACAATTCATCACATGTAGCACAATAGAGCTCATTTAAAAACAAGTGCTTATGAGTAAAACGAGTATGCCCAAAACGCAAGCGAGTGAATTTTACATCAGATGTACGTTGCGCTAAAACTGACAATGGAATTACATTTAGAATGTAATTTGTTCACAGTTAGTAAATCCCATATGGGAATGGATAAATGTTTTGCAGTAAGTTTTTACATCGGACAGAGGTACACCTTGTTGTAAGAACGAACATGTACTTTTTGCCGCTTCACCTGCTTTATCATTTCCATCAATACCTATATGGCTAGGTATACAACAAAAGATAATTTCACAATCTCGGTATTGTAAAGTTTCCAAGATGGTATAAATTTGAGAAATTACGGGATGATAATGTATTTCAGTATTTTTTAATGCTTCCAAGATTCTCATGTTGTCAGTATAAATGTAAAATTTACGTTGTTCGTGGTCACATCATCTTTAGTGCATAATAAATTGCTGTAGCTTCCGCAGTATATATTGAACAAACATGTTGAAGACCGTAACTGTTTTCAAAATATACACCACATCCAACATAATCAACTCTTTTGGAACCATCTGTAAAAACAGGTATGTACGAAGAATACTGATCTCAATGAGTGAAAAAAAGTTGTTGGGTTAGTATTTGTCTTTTTAAAACTAAAGAAGGGGTTAATATAGTTTGTTGTGTGTGTGTGTAGGAATATATTAACCCCTTCTTGGTTTCTATATATTAACCCTAATTATATATAGAAGGGATTAATATAGGAATATATTAACCCTTCTATATATAATAGTCCATGGAATATGCTTACAATAGTCAATCATATGGATCCGTATATCATGTAGCTCAGAGAGATCTAGAGATGTTTTGACTCGAACTAGAAAAGGGGGATGTTAAAAGGTCGAGCACGGTAAAGTCTCATTAAAGCATGAAAAAATGTGCTCAGAACGCAAAGAATGATGTGGTATAGACATGATTTTAAAATAATAATTTATAGATAGTTGTTGACTTTCCTAAATTAAGTGGCAATTGATGACAAGGGACATATAAACTTTGTACAGGTGAAGTACGAAATGCTCCTGTACATATCCGTAAGGCAGAATGACAGACTGTGTCTAGTCTACGTAAGATAGACGATATAGTATATCCATATAAAATAGAACCATAATCAATTCGTGAGAGTATAATGGCTTGATAAACTTTAAGAAATGACGTGCGATCTGCTCCCCAGAAAGTGTTAGACAGAACCTTGAGAATGTTAAGTGATCGCTCGCAATTTTTTCATTGATGTAAAATATGTGGAAGAAATGTTAATTTCTTGTCGAAAGTTTTATTCAAAGAAATAGTACCAGACTAAACATGAGAATTGACACATTGGCAATCTTAATATCAGGGTCTGGGTGTAAGCTAGTTTTCCTGCAAAAATGCACACACGTACTCTTAATTGGAAACAAATTATGGCCATTTCTATCACACCAATCAACGAGGCCGTTAACTGTTTTCTGCAACTGACGTTCTAAAAGATACATATTCGATCCTTGGCATGATATTTGCAAATTATCAACATAAATGTTGCCCTGTACCTGCTGGAAGTTGATGGAAAATATCGCTAACATATAAATTAAAAAGTATTACATTCAAAATGCTTCCGTGGGGAACTCCCTCACATTGAATAAAGAGATCGGATGAAACTGATCCTCTGCGGACTCTGAAAGTAAGCAACTGTAAAATATTTTGAATAAAGATTGTAAGGTTACCTCTTAGCCAAAGCTAAACATTGTTTGGAGAATAACATACCGCCAAGTACGGTCATACACCTTTTCTATGTCAAAAAAGATAGAAACAAGATATTTTCTTTTGACAAAAGCATTGCGTATTTGTGTTTCCAAATGCACAATGCTATCAAGTGTTGACCTTCCTTTACGGAAACCACTTTGGTAAGGTGATATGCACCTATGCCATGGTAGCCCAGTGGTCAGGGCATCGGCTTTCCCTCTGGAAGGGCGGAGTTCAATTCCCAATGCCGTCAAAGACCCACCGAGTACATACATATACGTGCTCGTTAAATTTGGGGAATCGAAAATCCTGTGGTCGGTCATTGAGCAGTTACCATGGGTGCAATGGTCTGGAGAAAATTTCCTCCCCCTTCAGATCAATGTCAAAATTGAGAGAGTGGATTCTCTGGTGGTGCCATCTATTGGAGGATTTAAAGAGCAAATTCGTACTTTCACTTTCGTGGTGCTCTGATTAAACGAAAGACGTGCCTTACTGACTTAAATTCACATAGCAAATACATATCGAGCTTGGCTTGTATAAGTGTCATAAGTAACAACAACACACTTATTTTTCTATAATTTATATACGCGGGCATTGAACATACGTTAAAATGTTTTACCTAGGCAGCTCGCAAGAGCTATTGGACGGTACTTTAATGCATGTGAAGAATCTTTACCAGGTTTTAAAATAGGAATAATTGTTGCTTTTCTCCGCAAATTAGGATAATTTTGTTCATTCCAGATTATGTTAAACAAAAGTAGTAGATTTGACAAAGAATCTAAACTTAGATGATGTAGCATAACATAATTTATGCTGTCAGGTCCTGCATTTGTGCTATGTGCTTTTAGTAGGGCATTTTTCAATTCAAACATCTTGAAGTTACAATTTTATGGATATGTTTGTTGAAAGAAAAATAATATCGGGGTTTTTTCAGATATATATTTAATCTTAAGAAACCTAGGACTATATATATGATTCCTCGCAAGACACATTAGCAAAAGATTTTGCAATGACATTAACTATATCAACAAGTGAAGGGTATGTAATAGACTTGGTTTGCATAATAGAGAAAATTCTCCTGTACACCGCTAATTGCTTTTACTCTTCGCCTCAATTTTTTGCTTGATGTTGAAGATTTTTTAGATAAAACTTCTTCCACGATTCCTTTTAAGCATGACGCCTAGTTTTATGAGCTATAGCTTTGGCTCTTTCCCATTCTACGAGGTTCTTAGTGACAGGGTATCTTCGAAATATGCCCCATAATTTCTTTTTGTTTTTATAGGCCAATTGACAGTTATCATTCCACCACGGTTTTTATAATCAGTGATGATACCGGGATCTCTTAGAGATAGCTATGTTGCTGCATTTATTAGTACTGCAGTACACATTTTAACTTCTTCATCAACTGAATTTGTCTTTATCATAGATTCAGAAATCATTGCTAGTTGTGAGAAGATATTCCTGTGAGCCTGATGATACAGGCATTAGATCGACAATGCGTTTCATGTTGAATATTGTTACAATATGTATTCACGTGTTCTATAAAAAGTGGGAAATGGTCACTGTCACGTAAATCAGTTCCAACTCTTAAGTTAAAGTAAGGAGTAAGGGATGGTGAACACACAGTGCAAGGTCCAATGAATGGAAAGTTTTACTTTGTTGATTAAGTAGGTTTCTTCACCATTATTAAGCAGGCAAAGATTGTAAGCATGAATGAACTCCTCAATTTAGCGGCCTCGATGATTTATATTTTTATTGCCTCACAATGGACTATGGCCATTAAAATCTCCAATAATGAAAAAGAGCAGGTAGTTCTTGTACAAGTTTGTCAAGATCTCTATCTTCTATATGAGTATTTGGTGGTAAGTACATAGTACAAACAGTTATTAACCAGGACGACATGATTCTAACTGTCACTGCTTGCTTGCAAATTTTTTTGCAGAGGAATTACAGATGAGAGAACATTATGGAAAATTAAAAGAACAACACCTCCATATGTTCGGTTAAATTCATTTTCATTGTCTTTTCTAATAAGAATGAAGTGTTTTAGTTTTAGTGTATCACAAGGCTTAAAAAAGTCTCTTTAGTTTCAGTTTTTAAAGCAGAGGAGTAGGAGACGCCAACTTTTGGAGTTCTGTTTTTAACTATTTGTTTTGCTTCTGGGAAAGTGATACTCTGTTTTATTTTGGTTGAAACTACTTTTTTTCCACAATCCACACAGGACAAGATTTGAAATAAGAAGCATGTGAACCAGAACAGTTACAGCATTCGAAAACATCTTAAGTTCAAGTATTAGTTTCATGTTCAGATTGTGAACATTTTCCACATATAGGATCAGTATTTCTACATGTCTGTTGAGAATGACCATGTCTCTGACATTTGAAACATCTTAGAGGGTTAGGTATGTACGCGGACGAAGTTTGCAACTAATATAACTTGAAAGAGACTAATATAACTTCATATCAACTTGTAAGAGAAGATCTCCCGATTGTAATTTTTTAACATTCTGTAGTTCACCCACTGAGGATGAAAGAAGATTTTGTATTAGAAATGGTGTGATACCTTGTGAACGTTTTTACCCTTTTTATCAACATATAACGAGTAGATTGGTTTTCAATATATGAAGAATTAAAATCATAGGATATTTATAAAGATTCAGGCTCGGTGGCACCGCCCACCACGGAGCCTTACAAGGGATGGTTCTGGACATTTCCAGCCTCAGTGCTTACCATACTGCTAGCCGATACCCATACACTAAAAGTCATCCTCGGGGACAGTGACCACCCTTATCGCTAAGCCCAAGGATGTGACCCCTTCGCTTGATTACTAGGAGACTATCCAAGACTGTAGCTAGGTACCAACCGATTGATACACCAGGGACCAAAGTGTACCACCAGTTTACCACACGGCCAATACGTGGGGATCTTGACTGTCCATAAGAAGCAAACAGAGTGGCTACAAATACTCATGGAGAGCTCCCTCGCTTGCCGTTCATGGATGAAAAGGATAAGAAAAATATTAGAGAGAGAAGAGAGGAAAAAACAGAGAGAGAATATAGATCCCTGGGTACCTCGGCATTGGGACACCCGTACTTACCTGAAGAATGTAAGGGTAAATATTCTGGAGAAAATTGACGAAGATATTCAAGAATTTCATGTCAGTGCAAAACTTTTCCTTTACAAATAGATTGAATTTAAAAACAAAAGTTATTGTGTTGAAAAACGTGTTCGATTACCTGAAATTCTTTTACCCCAATTTGATGGTCAATTTAATAACTTGAGCTCTTTTAAGCAACAGTATCAAAACCTAATAGAAAATAATCCAACAATATCAGACTGTGAGAAGTTTTACTATTTGAATCTCCAAATAATAATTATGAGTCATTATTAAAAACTCTCACGCTTCGTTATGAGGATATAAAACTCATTGTTATGAAGGCCATGTGCAAAAAATAATTAATTATAAACCATTAGAAGATTAATTATAAACCAAAGAAATGAAAACCCTTTAAGAGCTTCATAAGCTTTATTGATAATTTGCAGAAAAACATTTGTTCTTTGAAAGCATTGAAATTTGAGCAAAATAAATTTGTTGATAAATTTAATTTGTGCTAAAATATATAAACTCATAGAGAATTTCAATTAACTATATATTATCATGAAGTGCCTATTTCGGATGCTTTCATCAATTTTTTTACAAAAAAAATATCAAGTATTAGAAAACTTCAAAACTGCTTGTTTTGATTCAAAACTCAAGTTTACATACCCTGTTAATATTAACGGAAGAAACTCATTTCCATCTTACAAATCTAAAACTTTTTTGATTAATTGTGCTTTACAATATTGCATTCTTTGTGATTCAAATCCTTCTTGTATAAATGCCAATTATTTTTGAAAATAAAAGTACTTGAACTGTTTGATTTTTGAAAACATAAAAATCTACGTTTAAACTCTCTGAACTCATAGCATGAGATAAATGAATGCTTGTCTTAATCTAGCTGTGTCACCAAAAACAACACTCTCTATTGCATAGATCGGGGGTACACAGCCTTTCTCTAAACAAATTCGTCCAACACCGAACATAAATAATCCCGAAAGTTCCCAAACTGATTTCATTCATTTCATCTCCCCACCAGGTGCCACTCAAAAGTGAAGACTCTTCATCTGGCGCATTGAAGCAAGAAGGAATGATTCAGAATTTAATTTCACAAGCAAAAAAGGCTCATGTTCTTCTTCTTAGTACTGTTTTTATTTACGTGAAAGATAATTACAGAGAATTTAAGAGGTGTAGAGCTCTATTGGATAGCGTCTCTCAAGCTTCGTTTATTACTAATGATTGTCTAACATATTTGGGATTAGAATGAAATTAGATTAATGTTCCAGTACGCGAGAATTAAATAGGTCGTTAGTATCAGTGGGACAATTAGTAATACAGTAATTTCTTGTAAAGATAATAATTTCGTGGCAGATATCAAATTCTTAGTAGTTCCTAAAATTACTAATTTGACACCTTCGTAACAATTAGATATTTCCAATTTACAATTGCCTACAGGTATCGTACTTGCGGACTTTCGATTTTTTGAACAATTGAAAATGGATATTTTGCTTGGAGCTAGACTTTCTTTGAAATTTTGAAACCTAGTCAAATTAGAATAAATGAACATATTTTGCTCCAAACTACATATTCGGGATATTTAATTACTGGTTGTGTGTGCCATGTAATTCTACTTACAAAACTTTTTGCCACTTAGTAGTAGAAGAGAGAAACGTAGACAAAACATTAAGGTTCTTCTGGAAGGTTGAAGCTTTGGTTGAGAAGTCTCCTATGAGTGATGAATTGAAATATTGCATGGAACATTTTAATTCCACGCATTCTACAGACATTAAAGATCGACATATAGTTGAAATGCCCTTAGTAAAAAACAAAGTTGTACTTGGTTTATCCAGTGACTTGGCCATTAGAAGGCTCAATAGTACTATAATTCGACTTGGTAGAAATCCAATTGTTAAGGAACTTTATCATGATTTTTGCAAAGAATATGAGGATCTTGGGCATATGGAAGAAGTTGACGAAAGTGTTCTTCCACATCCTCATTATTATGTTCTTCACCAAGCTGTACTAAGACCAGAAAAAAGTACGAGAAAACTTAGAGTTGTATTTAATTGTTCAGCAAAAACTTCTAATGGTATTTCATTGAATGATATGTTATTAAAGGTTGGAACTGTTCAATCTGAACTTTGGTCAACTCTTTTACGATTTTGTAAACATTTGATAGCTTTCACAGCCGATGTACAAAAGATGTACAGACAAATAAAGGTTCACAATTCGCAGCAAGATTCACTTCGAATTACTTAGAAAGATAGTGACGATGCTGAATTGAAAACTTATCATTTGACTGCTGTTACGTACGTCACAACTTGTGCTCCTTTTCTGGACACCCGAACTCTTCTTCAATTGGCAGAAGATGAAAAGGAAAGTTTTCCGTTAATATCACCGGTAGTTAAAAATGATTTTTAAGTCGACGACGTACTCAGTTGTGCACCAAATGTGGAAACAGTTTTAAAAATTCTGCACCAATTAATTGGCATGTTGAAAGCGTGGAATGCATTTGTATAAATGGAGCTCTAACAATCCGGAACTACTTTCATAAGTACCAACAGATGATCAAGAATATATGTTTGGAAATGATGAAAGTGCTTCTGTGAAAACGTTAGGGATGTCTTGAAATCCTAAGCAGGATAGCTTTCACTTAACATCGAAAAGTATTGATTATCCGATCAACTTAACAAAAAAAGTATTACCATTCATTGCCAAATTGTATGACCCTATGTGTCTGGCCGGTCCTCTTATTGTGAAAGCCAAAATTCTAATTTAAAAATTATGGCTGCTAGGTTTACCTTGGGATACAGAAGTGCCTGTGAAAGAGAAATTAGAATTTCAAAATTTTATTCGTAATATACAAAAGATAGACCTGTTGAGAATTCCTCGTTATATCATCCCTAAGGAATCTACACTTGTAGAAATTCAAGGTTTTTCAGATTATTTAGAACAAACTTATGGAGCTCGTATTTTTATCCGCAGCAGAGATTGCTTCAATAACATCAGTGTGCGTTTGTTATGCAGTAAATATAGAATAGCACCAGTTAAACGAGTGACACTCCCACTCTTAGAGCTTTTAGGAGCCATGCTTCTCTCAAAACCTGTAAACAAGGCTCTTGAGGCAATGCAACTTGATGTTGATGCAGTGCATCTCTACACAGATTCAACTATTGTACTTTCATGGATAAGAACACCACCTGACCATTTGAAATGCTTTGTAGCCATCAGAGTTGTCCAAATAACGGACTTAACAAGCAAATTTGAAAGGCATCATGTTAAATCAAAGGACAACCCAGCTGATCCCTTGTCAAGAGGACTTTCCTTGGACGAACTTATCGAGTGCAAACTTTAAACGCTAGATTCTAAGTTTTTGTATTGTGATATTAGCTTGACAGAAAACTATAATTGTGCGTCTACTGATCTTGCTTATATAAAAGAACTTAAACCATTAGTGAACACCTATGTTCTATCTATCACCCCAAAGAACTTTTTGACGATTTCTATAAACTGCCAAATAATTATTTGAAACTAATTCGAATTTGGAGATTGGAACTTATTTTTATTTGGAGATTATTCAAAAGTTGGAGTTAAAGGTAACTTTTAGTCAATTTATGATCTGTGCTGAACTTTCTATTTATTAAACAAAAGGTAAAGAGCAAAAAAGATGCTATATGATTGATATCATTAATAAAAATTGCGATTTTTACTCCTTGGAGCAAATTTCAAAAAAGAACCTATTTACAAGAACAATTATAACATGATTGGTATGATGGTTAACCCTTTAACCGGCTATCCCGAGTTAACTCGGGCAAAAAATTGTGTGCGTCTTCCGACTATCCCGAGCCCCTTGGTAGGCGCAACTGGCTTCATTTCAATGCTTTAAATTCAGGCCCCAAAATTGACGGATTACAGTGAAATCGTAGTTGGGGAACTTATTTACTGAACGGTTACGGTTGATTTAACTAATGCGAGCGAAAATCGAAAGTGTTTCAAGGAAGGAACAGCTATTTGCGTTTTACTTTTCTATATTTATTCGTATTTAATTTTAATAATTAAAGGCAATCTAACAATTGAAGTTTATAACAACGTATATAATACTAATCTTCACTTTTTTTATCATGTTTTTAAATTATTAATATTTTTAGTTTTTTTTCTTATATATATATATATATATATATATATATATTACTTAATTTCTTCAAAAATATAAAATTTTAAAATGTCAAAAATTTTGCTTAAAATTAGAAAAGATAAAATAAGTAATAAATTATATGCTAATTTTTTTAACTTTTGAATGAATTTAGTATTTTAAGCAATTCTGCAATGATTTTTGTACAAAATATATAATCTAATTTTAAAAAATGTAACTAGAAAAAGTTCTTTCACTTTTTAGAATTACATTTTATTAAAATTAAATTATATATTTTGTTCTGCGAATAATTAATCTTTGTGATCTCTCAGATTTTATTTAATTTCACCATGTACCTAATTTTAGTTTATAAATTGAATAACTTGCTACTAATTGTCTCATTTTAAATGTTATATGATTTATAAAAGAGTGTCAAAAAATCGGAACTGCTTAACTGTCGACCGGGTACCAATAGCGAGCCCCAGAAAGATCATTGAATTCCCAGTCCGTGTCCGAAGAGTTACCTTCATAATAAAAATAAAATTCTTCCTCACTGCTTGAATCAGACATAATGTTCGCAAACCGGTAATATTTTTATATATGCAAACAAGAATAGGAAAGTCACAATATTGCATTTCAATGTTTTGTTCTGGCCAGCTGAAAGCGATTTATTGACACGCT
Organism: Latrodectus hesperus; assembly: GCA_037975125.1. Classification (NCBI taxonomy): domain Eukaryota; kingdom Metazoa; phylum Arthropoda; class Arachnida; order Araneae; family Theridiidae; genus Latrodectus; species Latrodectus hesperus. The sequence goes on from CM075856.1 coordinate 55,957,418, forward strand.
CACCTGGAATACATCATTAGACAGATGTTTCCAAGATGATTCGATTGGAAATGTACATCCACTACACCGGTGCTACATTTTTTTTTTTTTTTTTTTTTTTTTTACGATTTAAATTTACACTTATCGGTTTCCCACGGAATTTGAAAAAATTCCCAAGTTCCACTAGTTAGGCGCTTGTCAATCCTGATGTCAAATTGATATAATCAGAAGCACCAATCGATCTTTCGGCTATCTTCATTCTACTTGAAAATAATTTAAAATTAACTACATGTGCATTAATTTCCTATTTACTCGAGAATTTGACTAAACATGCTTTGAAATTTTCATATTGTTGTTAGCTTCACAATACTCAAATTTTCAGTACACATATTTCAAGCATTGGTTAAAATACCAAGATCAAGGTAATTACAAAAAATGAAGGAATAAATCCTTTTACATAAGTATTTTCAAATTTTAGAATGGGACTTATATTACTCTTTATTCCACATAAAATTATATTATTTTGTTAAGATTAAGGTCTATAACTTTACAAGGAAGCTATTATTTTTAGCAAGAAAATTTTAATTTTGATTCAAACTTTCACTCAATTTACATTTTGGTATAGGACTGGCAAATGATATTAAAATGCATCAAGAATTGCTAATTTCAGAAAAATTACGAGAAATATTCCCTTAAATATTTGTTTGAGAAATGCATATCTTTGTTTCAGAGACATTATAATTTCACCATAAACTCTAGTGATCAAATTTAAATATTTAAAAATTTTTTGAATTTAGTAACCACAAACATTTTTTCGTATATGGAAAATAGCGGAGAACATGTTAAATTATTTATTATCTTTATTGTGACGTTTAAAATTATTTTAATATTTTTTTGTAAAATTAAGGATATTTTAAACTAATATTTTGTAAGTATAATTTAAAATTATTAAATTAAAGATAAAGTTACTTACGAATTCCGGAAAATATGAAATTTCCTTTATCATGGAAAAGAAATATTTTAATTTACTAATTTAGTGACACGCTCACTTAGTGACAAAAAGCTTAATACTTAAAATGTAATTAGTGATTACATTTTAAGTATTAAGCTTTTTTTCTCATAATAGCTTTGAACTAAAGATTATACTTTCACCTTCTTGAAACAGAATATTTCAAATAAGCACTATGTTGTAGCTTTTTTTTTATTCCTTTTGTATATTTTCGAAAACAAAGACTTAATTCTAATATTAAGCTAAATGGTTTGACCTTCAATTAGATGTTTCTAACATAAGAAATAAATTTTATTTTTGTGATAAATTAATAAATTATGATATGTATTTTTAATAGGTTAAAATTAATGCAAAATTAATACTTTGAACTAGGTAAAGTATTCATTTCTGGTTAGTGAATTTATGCTTCCTATCTGGGAAATTAAAAAAATAAAATTTATAAATCAATAAAATAAATAAATAATCATAAAAATAAAATAAATAATCATATATATGATATATATATATATATATATATATATATATATATATATATATATATATATATATATATATATATATATATATATATGATTTTTAAAAATTATAATATTATATTCATTGTGATAGCTATCTTATATATTTTTTAATATTTAATATTTTAAATACAAAAAAGGCTTAGAAATAAATTAAATTTTACTGATAATAATTTACAAAATAATTAAATAAAAATTCATATTTAGTGTAATAAAAAATTATAATAAGGACTTGAAGAAATTTTCGAGCAGAACATTCACAAAGCAAACTGCGAGCACATGTGGGCTTCTACAGCATACCGCGATTAATGGGCTTCCCGGCTGTAAGTCATTAGAATGTGATTATTGTGAGGTGGTCCAGGGTACAACGGAAATACGTCTTCTCAAGAATTAGAGGCTTTCGTAATCTTTGACAAATGCTAAAGGGGGAAAAACTTTCATTGAAGTGAAAGCCAAAACTAAATTGCCACCGCGAAGCAAAAATGATGCACTTTCTTCATAGAACCCCATACGGTTAAGGGTTAATACATAGTTTGCCCCCTAGATGATGCAATACAGGCCGTACAATGCCTAGGCATGCTGAGTATCAAATTATCAATCTGATCTCGGGGAATATTACACCACTCACATCAAGCAATGCTCTCCGAAGTTCCGGTAGACATGTGGGAGGGGGTTGACGGGCTGCAATTCGTCGGCTAAGCATGTTCCACACATGCTCTATGGGATTCAAGTCCAGTGAGTATGCTGGCCCGTCCATACGAATGATATCCTCCGATTGAAGTCATTCGTCTACAATGTTTGCGCGGTGAGAACGGGCGCTGTCATCCATAAACAGAAATTCTGCACCCATGGCGCTTTGGAACAAACGTACATGTTGATCCAAAATGACATCCCGATGGATGCGGCCTGTCATGGTTACATTCTGAATATGCAGATTAGTTCTGGAACCCAGAATAATTCCTCCCCAAACGAGCAATCCTGCACCGCCGTAATGGTGTCGTTCAATGGTGTTCTCTTAGTGGTAACAGGTATCTGGCCCTCTCTATATGAAAATTCAGCGAGAATCAGACTGAAAACTAAACCTGGACTTTTCGGAAAGCATCACACAAGACCACTGTTGCCACTATGCATGGTGTCCACACTCTCTACTCCAGGATAACCGCAAGCAACAGTGAATTGCGGTAAGTGGAACACATCTGACATACCTACGAGTATATAGACCAATATGCTCTAAGCGTCTGTACACGGTCTGCCTTGAAACTGCCGTACCGGTAGCTGAAGAAGAGTTGACGAGACAGGTCTGATGCTGTGCTCTGTCTCTTTCTTTTGGCAGTAACTGCCAAATACAGGTCCTCATTCAGCTTTGTAACTCGGGGTGACCTGTGCTGTAACGTCTACACACATTACTATAATCTTGAAACCGTTGCCAAAGTCTGGAGATGACACTGTGGGCAATTCCAAGTTCCTCGGATACTTCCAGGTGGGTACGTTCACAGTCCAGACGGCCGATAATTCTACCTCGTAAAACATCATCCAAATGCTTCCTTTGTGCCACAACTATGCGGTTATTGCACTGAAAGGCTTTTAAAGCGCTTGTGAATTGTTTTACTTTTTTGCAACCATTTCTTATATACCCCTCTCTTACACTCTTGTCATTGGGATGTATTATCGGCGGCATCTGGTGGTTTCTTGTAATTTGCATATTATTCTTCAAGATGTGTGTGATAATTCTACACGTGAAATTTTTATTTTAGAGTTCAATTTCTGTGTTTCTGAATTATCCTTAATTTATGGACATGGTAGTAAGAGATTTATCGTCAGATGCTTTCACAGCTACCTTAAAACGATTTTTCTCGCGTCGTGGTAAGTGTGCTAGACTTTTTTCTGATATTGCCACAAATTTTATAAGGGCATCAAAAGAATTTAAAAAAATTTACACAATTTTCTAATGCAACCGCAAGTGAGGAAGTAGCTAATTTTCTCTCTACTGAAAGGGTCTAATGTAAATTCATACCTCCCAAATCTCCCAATTTCTATGTAATCTGTGAAGTTGTTAAGCCGCTTAAATTTCATTTGAAACGCATCATTGGTAACTTAACGTTGACCCTTCAAGGATTCCTCACATTAACTGTACAAATCGAAGGAATGCTAAATTCCAGACCTCTCATTCCTCTTGTCTTCAGAAGCAGATAATTTTGATGTTCTTACACCTGGACATTTTTAATAGGACGAGTGGCGTTGTCGTATCAGGTTTGTGTGTTCCATAGAGAAAATAATAGACTTGATAAATACAGGAGAATCAGTAAAATTGCGCCAAGTGCATGGAGAAGAGATTATTTGAACAATTTAAAAGCACGCGCCACACAAATGCTAGTTTGATAAAATGAATGTTGAACCAAACACTATTGTGTTAGTAAAAGAAGACAATTTTCCAACTGTACATTGGATAATTGCAAAAATTGTACAAACATAGACAGGTGCTGATAATAAAATTCGTGTTGTTAAATTGAAATTACCAAATGGAAATTTTGTCAAAAGACCTGTTTCTAAAATTGCTGTTCTACCTATTGTTTAAGCATTGGTAGTTGTTTTGTTTTACTTTAGATTAGTGTTCTTATGTTTTGTATAATCAAGCATATTTGCCAAACTTCTCATTTGTAAACTGATTTTGAAATGATGTTTCAAGGCTCGACGGGGTGTTGGCTATATTTTTCTTACGCCACATGCGCCAACAACCCCAAAAGCCGTGGAAGAAAAACTTCTATAGTTCGCACGTCCTCTTGTTAGCTTGTTTGAGAGCGAGTTTAACCCCATGCAATTGATTGCTAAGTAACACTTCATTTGAATCGCAATATGGAATTATTCTAAGAACATTATACTACATTCATAATACCAATTTTAGAAATGTTTATCTTTTTAATTACATATAGGCTCTACCTAAGAGACTAATTTCTGGGAAATATTTACTATTTAATCTTTTACCCTTTGGAATTTATTAAATAACTGCAATTACAAAATGCTTAAAATTTCTAATAAATCTTCAAATGGGCGAAACTAGTGTTTGATTAATTAGGTATAATTTAACGTTAACATTGAAAGAACAGACTTTAAATAATCAAATAGGGCATCGAATTTACATATTAATGCTCAATATAGACACAAATGTTATTTACTAAAGGATATATTAAATTTTTTTGATTAAACATTTTCATATATACGTCAGCGTCATACGTCAAGTCCATGCGTCAGCTTCCCTTTACAGGAGCCTCAACTTCCCGACCTGCCACAAACACTAGGGTTGCCATAAATCTTCGTATGACGCAACATTCTTTCATCCGTTAGTTTACATATGATACGTTTGTTTTCTTTGTTTGATACGTTCCTATTTTCTCCCGTAATACATTTTAAAAGGATTGTAATGTGTTTAAAAACTGTTCTTAATAACTTTTTAAAAATTTAAATTGTGTTTCACAAATACCACACACACAAAAAAAAACAATATTAAAAATTAAAAAAAAAAAAAACTTTTTTTGCACATTGTAACAATTTATTAACAGTAAATATATTAGAATAATATATTATTGACAAGCAATAATACATATTTACAATATATAAACCTATGTTATAGCTTACATAAGAAATATGTACCTGCATATAGTGTTATAAGAAAAGGACAGTTGTATGTGTGTGTGTGAGAAACTATTTTTTATGAAAGTATATTATACTGCAATATATAACAACAATTTTCATATACATAATAACTAACAAAAATAAAAAAATAACATTTCTTACATATTGTAAGCATACATTATTTTTTTGCTAACTACTAAGGAATATGTTTTTACAACATATGATTTGAGAGTAATACATATTTAGCATATAATATAATCTAAAATAAATTTTACAGTTCTGCATTTTAAGGCTGTAACAATAAAAATAGCGATATAAAAATATTTTTTATATTGTTTTTCAGGTTGTAAAGAATAATAAAATTATGGATAATTTCTTAATAATATTTCTTACTAAAAGTAAAGTTTTCTCCTATTATAATTTTAAAAAAAGATTGTAATGTACAGAAATTATTTTTAACAATTTTTTAAGAATTCAATAAAATTGTGTTATACAAATACAAAAAAAATGTACATTGTAAGTAATTTCTTATATTAGTATAATATTACTGACAAGCAATAATACATACTTACAATATATAAGCCTAAGTTAAAACTAACACATAGTGTTATAAAAAAAGGACTAGTAGAGAGAGAAACTATTTTTTATAAAATTATGTTATACTGTAAGTAATATATAACAAAACAGTTTAATAACTAATAACTAACTGCACATAATAACTAACAAAAATGAAAAATAAAATTTTTTACATATTATTGATTACCCAGAAACTGAAGTGGGAAACGAAATAAGCCGAAATGATTTTTCAATGCAAAGCAATAGAAATATAAAGAAAAGTGCAATTGACTATGTTGTGTAGCAGCTATTTAGCAATCGTAGTGGTTGTGTGTAATTCCAGCCTTCATTTGTTTCTTTTGTCAATTTAAACTTGTGATTTAATGAAAGAGTAAACAGAACTCTATTGTGCAAAATAACAAGCCTCATTTTGTCTGTGAAGAAGCGAAAAATAAGGGATGAAAATAGTGCATTTAATGAAAAATGGGAATAAAACTATCTGATCTGCAACAATAACAATAAAATTCAGTGTATGATTTGTATGAAAGTTTTGTCGGTGAATAAGGAATACAGTGTGAAACGGCCCTAACTTTACACGAAGAAAAGTATAAAAAATATATCGGGGAAGCAAGAAAAATTATTGTATATATATATATATATATATATATAGCCGATTATTTAAAATAAAAAAACTAATATGCATCAAACAAGTTTTCAAAAGTAAGTACAGATAATGAACAAAGTTTGGTTGCGTCTTATGAAGTTTCTTTACTATTAGCCAAAGCAAAAGAACTATTCAGGGATGGGGTTTTAATGAAAAAAATGCGCAGTTTCAATGGGTCAATGCTTCATGAAACCAGAGTTGGCGGAAACGTTTGAATCTGTTGCATTATCACACCGAACAGTGGCGCCACGAGTTGATGATATGGGTGAATATATGTTTCGAAAAATTATGTGATTGTATTTTAGATAACGAATACTACTCAATACGTTTGGATGAAAGCACCGAATAGACAGATATCAGTGAATTATTAATATTTATTCGTTGCATTTCTAAAGATTTTACTATTACGGAGGAAATAATAAATTCGATACCGTTACCCGGAACAACTAAAGGCGCAGATATCTATCTAGATCTCAATAAAACTGTCATCGACTACGGAGGATTTCGACTGTAACTGATGGAGCAAAAGTTTCTTGAGCAAGGGACTACTCAAAAAACCTGCGATAATACGTCTGCTAAAAGATGAATTTGATAGTGCTTCTAATGAAACAGCAAAGGGTCGCCTTAGGTTGAAGATCTTTAAGTTTTCACATCAGTCCTCAGAGGAACGACACTTGTATAATTATTTATTAAAAAATGTTTGCATGACGCCATTAATAGGAAGCTACTCTGTCGTTTGTTAAATTTGTTACACGTTTCTGATACCAGGTTTAGCATACTTGTATTCAGTTACCACAAATCGTTTGATGGAAAGATAAATTGTATAAATTGATTTTTTAAACATATTTAAGTTTTTCTTTTTTAATAACAAAATTAATTCAATGTATATAAAATTTTAAATAACAATTTAATGGAATTAAGCCCAGTAGAAAGCAACTCTTATCTTTTACTTCATTATTTTTCCAAAGTAATTTGCTTATCTGGAATGTCATCAAATATCTAAAATTATTTTACTTTATTAAAGGATTTAATTTGTAAGGTATTTGAAGCATCAGTATTCTGTTTTAGAAAACTTGTTAGTTTAAATTGTTTGTCTCTCAACGGTCATTCTTTGCACATGAAGATCGGAGGAGTGGAAAACACCCCCCACCCATAATTGGTACAAGGGATCAAAACCGGGTTTGTCCCTTGACCTCCCGTGTGACAGACGTACCCGGACTGTTCTCTCAAGACTTGCTAGCGGTCATATTAAGTGCCTCACTTTCAACGAGGGCAGGAAAACTTTCGTCACCTGCATCAAGTGCCAAAATCATCACCTGAGCATCTTTTGGATTGCATGGGTCTCTCTAGGGAGGCTCTATTTAGCAATCCTCTTTTAGTCTTCGACTTCCTTACAGTCAACGAACTCGTGGATCTAGTCTGACTCCGTCAGATATGGAGGATAAGCAACAACAACAACATGAAGATTAATTAGACTGGGCCACAGTTTAAAGTGTATTCCGAACCACTGAAAACATCCATGCTCAATGTGGGGTTCGAACTCATACGCTTGGTTGTCAATACAGATTTAAATAAGGAAATCATTGTTAAAATTTCCAGTTGCTGCCGATCATGTGATTTTAGAGATCCAGCGAATAGCAAAATTATGAGGAACAAGAGGCATCTTGATAGAACCATCGTTATAAAGTTAAAAAACACAACATTAGTTTACATAAGGTTTTCGATGAATTGTCTGTTATAAAATGAAAGAAAATAATATATTTTTCAGTTCCACCAGACAGAGAATGTAACCTCCTTTGAGCATACAAAAGAATATACTATAAGTTGATTAAAATAAAAGTTAATATATTTCCTAATATGCATGTTTATTTTTGTAAGAAAAATGTGCTGTTTCCATGCACATAATTGTGTTGGTTTCATATTTATGGGATTCAGCATAGAGGTAAAAACGTTTAGTAAGGTACTTATTTCCGCCAAATGTCGAGAGAATTCCATTTCAAAATCTGCTTTTTAGACATCTTGTTTTTCTGTTACAGTGAGAATTCATGACTGCAGATATTTCTAAACACATATGTTTATTAAGGGTTAAAAATATCTTTAATGATTCCCTCAAAAGATCCTTTTTTTTTTAATAAAAGATTTGCAGATTTATTTTAGTGCGCAACTCGAATCCATGAGCTGTTAAACTGAAAGCTATACATTAACAATCAAACTCGGCGGATTGCATTGACTGTTCAGGGAACTCAGAATGAATAATCACTAGAGACAAAAAATAATGTTATTCATGTTGATAATTTGCTGTCGTGTGAAAATAACAAAGTTATGTTTTTAAATTATAATACATGCCGTCGTAGTCATCACTGAGACCAAGATTCCTAGGAACGCGCACTGACAAAAATATTGCACATTTATTTTTAATTATGATATTTACTAAAATCTCAAGTGATAGTATTTAGAAATGCGCTAAAATCCGTCATCATCCGTATTGAAACGCTTCAGGGCGCTGATTTAGTGCTTCTCTACCTTAATTCAGACACACATGTCCATTAGGCGTCCTTTTTTAAGATTCCGCAGAGTCCAAAGGACGTCGAGCATTATTTTCGAACGTCCATGGTGAGATGGATGGTCTTCTGTCGACTACAGTTTTAAAGGACTGACATTGTGACCTGTAATCGACGTTCATAGCGGGTGTAATTAAGACAGCTATTATCTGGATATATACTGAAAGGGCGTAATTAACTGCAATTATCTTTCTTTTGTCTATTGCTTCTATAATTTTAAATTGTTTACATCAGACGTTGATTTGCCCATGAAGTGAGATATAAAGTAAGTTAAATGTTTTTCTTTTATTGATATCTCTTTGTCTGTCTGTCTTAGAGCCTCGAAATAGCTTATTTTTATTCCAAATAAGGCATAAAAAAAGAAAATCTCTAAAAACTGAATAGTGCAGAAAATGAAGCATATTTAAGTGTATTTTTACTTTGATTTGAAATAGTTACAAGTGTATTGCATGTTGAAAAATATTTACTGCTTTTATTTAAGAAATTGTCCTGATAGCGGGATATTTTTACGTAATAATTTTTCATATCATTAAATTTTCCAGTTATTTTTAGGTTGGAGAAATTAAGGGTAGCCTTTTCTGGAAGAAAATTTATTATGCTGCAAAATAGTTTTCTTAAATAAAAACCATTAAATTTTTGAGTCCTTCAAGTCAAAATATTTTCCCCCTCAAATTACTTTTATTTACTTATTATTAGTTTGTGAAACAAGGATTTATGTACTTATTATTTTTTATATTATTCATCAAGATAAATATTAATTATTATTAAGATTTAAGTTTTTAAAATTAACATTTAGGATAGTCTTAATTCCAAGATATAATAATATACCATGTAAAAAGTATATTAATATTTAGCAGAGGTGCCCAATGACATACAAACCCAATTCTAAGAAGATATTAATATTTAATTAATATTTCTTTCATTGTTGAATTAAAAATCAGCGAATGTATTTCATTGATTATCAAATTATACAACAATAATTCGTGAATTTACTTCTTAGCAAGAAAAAATTATATTACCCAATTATTTTGATGTATGCTGGGCTTTAGAGTTTTTTTAGAGATTTTCTTTTTTTATGCCTTATTTGGAATAAAAATAAGCTATTTCGAGGCTCTAAGACAGACAGACAAAGAGATATCAATAAAAGAAAACTCTTTTATTGATACGTAAATTTGGAAATTAATGTTTCTCTTCTATTTTGAAGTTTAATGAAGGGGGTGTGTTTATTTCCTGTACCAGATTTTGAACTATGGCCTTCTGAGAGATGGAAAAGGTTTATTGCACTCAGTTTTACAATCAGGTTGGACGATCTCAGGCACAACCGTGTATGGTAACTCCATCTCAGTTTGCTCCACAACCTGTAATACAGTTACAAGTACTGGTCAGGCAGATTACAGTGCAGTCTGGATTGAATACTACAGATGTCTTGGAATGTTTCGAGAAACTGAATAGAACAGACGAGAGATGGACAGTGACCTTTTATTCAAAGTGCACTTCAAGATATGCAACCTAGTACTCCTGTATCTCAACCTACCTTGACTCAACCACCCTGTCAACCAACAATGCCAACTCAAGTTGTTATCTCAAGTTATCCTGGAATATACCAGTAACGGATCAACATCCAAAACTTGCTCAAATTCCGCGTATGTATTTCCTGCTCCATATTAAGGATATATTTATGCTGCTGCATGTGGCTTTCAATAATATTTCCAAGCTGTTGCACCACAATAGCTCTACGAGTATGATAGGTTTAAAAAATATTTTGAAATTTGAACTTTATTTACATTTTAGAGAAGTTAGTTCGTCATGTACACATATAAATAATTCACATTAGACAATTTTCTAAGCAGTTATATGCACAAGGTGTACAATTTAGATGACCGTTTTTACCTTTTGTTTACACTGCATATTTATTTTTCATATTTAATGTCACTTGTAGCATATTTTATACTTATTTGTATTAAACGTTTTGAATTTTTTAAATTCTCTCTTAACTCTTTTTTGTTAATTACAGAAATCCTTTTTTAAATTTCTTGTACACTTTGTTGGGTGGTAGAAATCAGTTAGTATTTTGTTAATGTACATCAACTTGGTGAGTAACAAAGTTTCGTATTACTTTGAGGGAACAACAAAAATTCCATTATGTTTAAATATCCGTGCTTGATTTTTTTTTATTAGACGCATCAGCAAGTTTCAAAGATCAAGTAAACTAAATCATTTAGAAGTTTAATACAGAGAAGAAAAATTTAAAACCACTTAAAATTTTGTTCGTGCAACAAAGTAAAGTTTTTTTATTTATTTATTTATTTTATAACATTACATATATTCAGACTTGTATGCTTGATTCTTGAGATCCGCTTGTAAGTCTTCGTCGATAATAGGACAAATAGCACAATGACAGATGTACAACCACAGAAGAATAACGAAGAAAACACCCAGGGCCACGGTGGGAATCGAACCCACACTCCTACGCTCTCAAGCGATTAGCGGTGATGCTTTAGACCACTCAGCCACGGAGCGCCCCAAAGTAAAGGAATTCACTAAGAAAAATTCGATAGAATCATAATCGTGAAGGGAACGACATCACAAGTATGAAAAAAGGCCAATAATATATTAAAAAAAATTAATTTAACAGCAAAAATCCAGATACAGAAAAAAAAAGCAGCAGGAACTTCTAATTTCTGAATGAAAAATTTATCGCAAAGACTAAGATGAGATTCAACTCAGCCGCAGCGATGAGATCTGTACCATGTGATTCTCCAGTATGCACTCTACAGGCGTGACACACAAATGATTAGGGAGTCCAACAAAATGAAGGAACCACACGTGAAAATGTGCTATTACAATCATCATGCATGAACTGCATGTTGAGTCACACTGTGGCAGGTGCTGCAGGAAAACAGGGAATTGTCATCACTCAAGCAGAAATAACGCAGGAAAATTATCTCCTTCGATCTCTGCTCAAGATGTTAATATAGAATTTGTATTGTACTTTCGAGTAGTTTGTGCATTTCCGAAGGTCACCCCCACTGCATAGGATTTTTCTGAAGAGGATAATCAGCCACTGATAAAAATTGTACTCCTGTCTGCCGATGGTATAGGTATCTTCAGAAAATAAAAGCTTTCTCACTTTTTATGCCGCACAGCAACCACTCTGGCGCAGTGGGCCAACAGTTGCATTGCATGTCCTCCCCTATTCAGATGGGTCCACCGGCGTACTTCCCTTCCCCTAGCTGGGATCTACCACTTATCCAAGCCTGGGAATCTTAAGTAACTCAGAAACCCTTCAATATTTGACCTGTCACCCCTAGAACCATTGTTTCTCTTGGAAGACGCAGTGGGCACTACTTATTCATGTTTCAGCCACCTTTTAGTGACTACGACAGATCTTCAGTCAGCTCGGGATTCGAACTATCTTCCGGTAATGAGAACAAGCCATCGCGGCCACTGGTCGTAAAACGTGCTTTGTCACGAGTGCAAAGGTAAAGGCAGCATGCCTATCCAAATATTATCTTTGCTATAAAATATCATGCCAACAACTACTTTTATAGCAAGGTGTTTACAGAGCACAATGACGTTGCTATAAATCAGATGTGGGAATAGCGCGCTATTTCTATCACCTTTTCAAGCTGATTTACTTTCACAAAAATAATGAGATGCAGTAAGCGCATCCTTGTATATCGCCGGTGCTATATCTACTGTGCTAGATGTTCTGCATTGAAGTTATAACATATGTTTTATCGATTGATAATTTTGCCACTGCGTGGCTTCAGAAGTGTTTTACACGACTCATATCAATTAAACATTACTGTCGATGGCATGGTTCCATAAAGTTTTTTATCTCTTGCTGTTAATAGTTTTAACCTCTGAAATTATTTTACTTTCACTCTATATAGCTGAACAGGTGTGGTTTGTGACAGACACAACTAAAGATTGAACATTTTCTGTAACTTTTTTCAGTTTTGTTTAATAAATGATATTTTTATAATTGAAAATTATCATTCAAAAGCATTATTAAATTCGCACAATTGTCTGATAAACATTTCTTAAATTTCCGAAAACAATATTATATATGTGTGCATTTGCGCGCGCTCGCGTTTTCGTTTTAATGTAAATTATGTGACAGTCATATAATCTATATAAACCACAAAAGAAACTAAAGTTTAAAAGATGTAAGAAAACTTTAACATTTATAAAGAAATACACTGCTACATAATTGTAAAAAGTAAAGAATTGCATTCTGTGGCATCTAAATTAGGACATGCAACGGTAAATAATTTTCGTACTAAGCTACAAAGTTCTTATATATTTATAAGCTTATGTTTAGTATTTTAAAATTGATTTTTTTATAGTTTTTATCAATTAATAAATACGAGGTAAGATATTCAAGTTCTCTGACAGAGTCTATAATGTATTATGAATTAAATTGCAGAAACACACCCCCTTTGGAAATGAGACCCTTGTGCGAAAACACACTTTTGTCAGCGCCTGTACAGTTCATGGAAGCATGTCTGGAATACACGGGCTTCAGCCTGCAATTCACATTTAACTTCATCTGAAGATTGAAATCGTGGGCCTCGCAAGCGGCTTGCCAGCTCAGGAAATGGGAAAAAATCACAAGGTGCGAGATCAGTCGAGTAGGCATTGGCGAGCAGAAGCGTTTTCATGCAACAGCATTCATGATTGCTCAACTCACGTTTTCGGTCTCTTCTTGTGGAGTTCTTTGTTCACAGTGTGTCCTTAATGCATGAATTCCAGAAGCCCTAGATATCGAGGAATACTTTGTTAGCATGACTTTTCCTTGACGAGCGCTCTTGGAGGAATTCATGCTCTCGTGGAGATTTCGACGTTGTCGACCATCTCTTGGTTTGAGGGTCAGACACCATTTCTCGTCTCCAGTAACAGCTCTGCCGAGTAGGGAAGGATCTTGCCCAACAGCCGACATTCATTTTGGTTTACGTTTAACATGCAGGGAACGATGAGTTGACACACCCTATGCACCCATCCTTAGTCAGTATCTGACATCCCAACTGATTCCGCTATTCGTAGACTGCCTGTTCGCACGTGCCGCCGCAGACACCTTTTTGATGCTTCCATCGGTCGCGAAACGACGAAGCCACTCAAAGGTTCTCGAAAATGCTTCCCTTTTGTTCAACATTTCGAACACTTTTCCTAAGCGAAAGCAAAATGTGACATTGATTCTTTGCTCAAATGAGGCCATTTCTTTCTGTTATTAAATGCCTGCAGAAAATGTCGTCCTTTCGACCACTTTCAGAAGAGAGAACGCAAAAGCGTTCTCGTAGCAACACTACCGCTAAGCAATTTTTACATCATGGACTCAGTTCACGGAAGCTTTTGTATCCTACCTCGTACCTAAATTGAATGTACCTTTATTTTAACTACACTGAATATCATCACTGATTCAAGCAATGAGTGACTAATTTTACTATTGTAACTCATTTTATAAGGATCAAAGGACACCAAATTTAGCATAAAAATTTTATTCCTACATAAATTCAAGTAAGTGAAGTTATTAAAGGTGGTTTTTAAATGAAAACGCTCATTTCAACAAACGATATAAACAAACATTCCTGCAGCTAATATGTCATAGAATATAAAACATGATTTGACAGACATAATGTTAAAATATATATAACAGTTATAAAAAATATAGTAAAAATAATAGACAAAAGTGATTGTCTATTTTGCATTGATCACAAAAACTACTTTAAAATTTTGAATAATTTATTATATAATAGGCAAGTTTCAGAAAATTTCAAGATACACATTTTTCAGCAGGCATTTTTTAAAGTATGGGAATTTTTTTATTTATTACATTTACAAATTAAATGTAAGCAATCAATACAATTTTTAATAATTATTTATATAATTTATTGCACTCAAGCTACATTTTCATAAGATGTATCCTAGAATTACAATATCTGGATAAGTATTAAAAAATTAAATGAAAATAATGAGAATAATTATTGGTTAATATTTGAAACATGTATTTTAAATAAATGAATTCAATAATAAATAGATTTCCAATTACATTGTTACTCTTTAAAGTAAATAAATTCTAAAAATATAATGTAAAAATGCTATTTTTAGTGCAAAATATAATTACATCAAAAATGATAGTTTCTTAACCTTGTGTAAATGAAATTTAAGCCCTTATACATAAGACTTTCATGATTGCCTGAAATAGAATTTTCTATTTCATACTAAAATAGAAAAATAATTTTAAAACTTGATTTTTACACATCAGCTGAAGAGTATACAAAGGAAATTATTATTTAACATTCTAAAGAAAGCTCTTTTTCTAATAATACTATTCTACAGAGTGTAATATTATTTGACTATTAAGGCAAATTGAAAATTCCCTGAAAATATATATAATTAGTACCAGAGGCACTTTACATGAACATTATATTTCTATATTTACACTACTGAAGATATATTTTTATATAATTTAGGAAATATTAATCTAATTTCAAACTAGCATTTTTATATAGTTTACATAAGGGAAAAGTTATAAAAAGGGGCTTCATTTATATATTTTGTAAATAATGCAATATAAATATATATTATTCATATATATATATATATATATATATATATATATATATATACATATATATATATATATATATATATATATATATATATATATATATATATATATATATATATATATATATATATATATATATATATATATATTCCTAAATGTATATTATTATAATGCAATTACTTATGATAACCATAATAAAACATGCAAAATGTATGTAAATACAACCATGTTTCTAAGACATGAATATAAAAAAAAAAAAATGGCAATTTCTAATTTTTTTTATTTTGTTCACTATTAAAGTGGCCATTTTTATTTAATAATTTTAAGTAAAATAGTTTCAGCATAAGAATATAAAAACAAATAGCATACAATATAGATTTGACTGCTCACCTATAAGGAAGCATTTTGAAATATTAATTTAATAATTATAAAAACACAGTTTTCGAATTGAAAAACAAATATATAAAAAATTAATACTCTATAATATATAAATCTTTTTAATATCATGTTGAAAACACATAAATTATTTTAACTTTTTGATGTTAAATACATAGGACTAATACATTAACAGCACTTAATACAAAATATTATTAACAAATATCCCTGCCTTTATGCATTTGTTAGTAATATTTTGACATAAGGTAGTTAAAAATTCATATTTGTGATAGAAATAGGCTTTCAAAACATACGCTTCAATTAAAACACAAGCTATGAAAAATCTAACATCAGAGTTTCTCAACCTTTTTCACTCCATTAATCATTAGATTTTACTCACACACATCTGTACATTCTCTTAAACATAACTTTCGTTTTTCACATTTATATTATCAATGATGTTAGTTAACACCACACTTAGTTAAGTCATAATTGAAACACAAAATTATAAAATTATATTAATATATTTAAATAAAGTTAACTGTAATGAACTTTTTATATTCATTGTTATGCATCTTAGTCAAAACGCATGATTCACAAAGAAGTTTTTATCCATTCCATTGAAATTCATATAATGAATAATTAGGAAATGTAACAATGAAAACAATCAGTTGACATTAAAACGTTTAATAATATATCGAAGCATTTGAAAACTAAATACTGCAACTAATATAAAAAATGTAGAATATTCTATGTGGAATATTATCTATGTAATTCTATGTAAAAATGTAGAATATTTTCAAGTGTAATCATCTACCTTTCAATTAAATTGTACACACCAGCTCCAATCTTGGCAACGTTATCAGTACAGACTGTCATTACACTAACTAAAGTGTTATCGAGATTATCCTAACAGATATCACTTAAACTATTTATTTATTACACAAGGATAATTTGAAAGGGTAGAATCGAACACATAGACTATTGAACTGAAATCCAGAGTGCAAACTATTCAATTCGAAATGAAGGAAAAACATATCTAAGTGTAAGATATTTATACACAAAACGCTTCCAATTTCATTTTTTGATAATACTTCTGTACACACAGATAGATATACATATCCTTTGAAACATATCTTAAGTAAAACTACCTTAAAATGACTAGAGTTTTATCTAAGCAACATTTGCTTGATATTAAAACTGATCCTAAAAACATAATTAGTGTATTTTAACATCATTTATGCACAATCTCATTTTTAAAGAAATAATGAAGGTAAACATGAACAGAATGCTTTAAGCGGATGGATGATCACATACGTACTTAAATTATGCCTCTTCTGAATGAATGC
The DNA here is from genome assembly GCA_037975125.1 of Latrodectus hesperus. Lineage (NCBI taxonomy): Eukaryota > Metazoa > Arthropoda > Arachnida > Araneae > Theridiidae > Latrodectus > Latrodectus hesperus. The sequence goes on from CM075856.1 coordinate 55,974,629, forward strand.
ATTTCACCCTTTAAAGTAAGACCATTCCACAGGAAATGTAAAGTATGTACATAGTGTATAGAAGAATTTTAAAACACAAAACTACACTATTTTCTTCTAGTTATCAGGAATTAGAAGTTGAGAAATTATTTACCTATACAAATATTTTTAATGGAAAAGAGTCAGAATAAAAACTAAGTGAATTAAAGAGATGTGTGTGGCAACATTTTTTGTAGAATTAATGGATTTTGAGACAAAATGCATTTAGCAGGGAAATACATTCTTTAAATATTTTTCACTTCAAAAATCCAATTCTTCTATAAAACATTTTGACAGGTAATCACATTAAAGCATAGTTGTGTATAATGCGAGAAAATAAAAAGGATACCAAAACTTATGCAATGCATTTAAGTTATTATATAACATTAGATTGTGTAAAACAATGATTTTAAAATAGAACAAAACCTGCATAAAAATAGAAAAATTAGCATGCCAGTTTAAACTAATTTTTAAGACAATTCAATGACAAATTCGCTTAATATCAAAATTAAATGTAATGTAATCATAACAAAAAACAACATTTTATGAAAAATATAATCTCAGACATTTCTAAATCTTTTACATACTTCCAAGGGCCCAAGAGCTATAGATTATGAGTCACACACACACAAAAAGTATTTCACTAGTGTTCCCATGAAATGTATAATGCACTGCAATTAGGTACATTTCATTTATTAACCTTGATGTTAATTCCAAATTTATGTTTAATATGTACAAGTGTATGTCATCAGCACAAAATTTAAGTATATGAGCATACATCTACAAGAAGGACAAGGAAGTAATGGTGCAATCAACACCAATTAAGTATTATTTTATGCAGATTTATTTAATTTTTGTTTGGTTCTCAGAAGATATTTTTTAAAAACTAATTTAAATATATCAGGATAAATAATTATTTAAGATAATTCTGACCAAAATATCATACATGTACAAAACTTTCATAATTTGGAGAAAATTTCAAACACATTAACTGTAATTTACATTTTTATATTTTATTCCCCAGAGGATTATTTTTTAGTCTTAATTAACACAGAACATTAGGTTAGTTTAATAAATCCAACATATATTTTTAATACAGTTCATTTTACATAAAAACTTTGTTTTTGCATACAATATGAATATTTTACTAAGATTGAATGAAGCTGATTAATGATCACTATCTAGCATTTAGTGTAATCATACATTATGAAAAATTTTAACTGTGTTATGTATGTCATAAAAATACATTTCTTTTTGCATTATGTGTTCCAAAACGAGACATCATTTTTCTTCTGTGTTAAATTATCTTACAAAATCAGTAAAAGGATACAATAAAACAATATTTATATCACAGCATAGTACATTTGTTTAAATTTATCAATAAAATTAAAAACAATAAGAACAAACACAGGTAATTTGACATAAAGGAAAAATATGAAATTTCTTTGGTGTAAAAAGTAATATAGAAAAAAATTATAAACAAAAACAGCTAAAGCATGGATGATCTATTTACATTTGAATGGTAAAAAAAATTAATATCTAGCAGACTTCATGATGAAAGAGGTACATGTGTTACAAGCTAAATTCTGTTTTTTTAAATATGAATAGTCAATATTCTAAAATAAATAAAGAAGATATTTTTAAATATATAATAAATTATCTTATATATTTTAAAGGTTAATCTAACATAAATAAAATTTTTCTATGACGACTGTTTACACAAATTTACTAAGACAAAGACCATTTAAATTTACAGGAACACAAGGAAAAAAATTGAAAGTGTTTGTTAAGCATTGGTGATTTCATTTCAAATTACATTAAAAATTACAGCAAATGCAAAATTTTAACATTATATAGCTTCAGCAACATTTAGTTCAGTTTTTATTATTTTCATTAGTTTAATTTTTCCCTTCTCAACATTTATATATAAATAACTTTTTTTTGATATCCAAATAATTTGTTATAAATATAATTGATTTTAACAAAATGTAAGATTTTAATAAAATTCCTTTTTTAGTTTTTGGCAAATTTTCATCAGTTTATAAATCAAAATTTAAAATGACAATAACAAAAGCAAACTTCTAAAAATAATGTCAAATATGCAAGAAGAAAATTTTACTCATTAAAAATCGCATACAGCCTTTAATAAGCAGATCAAATAAATAATCTATTAAATATATATCTCCTGAATTAAGGAAAAACAAGGTAAAAAAAAATCAAATAAAGTTTTATCGCTCAGCAGTGTTTTTGTACAGGAAGGCTAACTAGACTGGAACCTACAGTTTAAAATAGATTCTGAACTTCTGCAAACGTTTAAGGTTGAAGAGAAAACCAATCCATGAACAATTTAACTGAAAGCCAAAGTGCCTATCATTCCCCAGCTAGTTTCAATTACAGTTGATCCCAATGTGTGTCCTCATCATACATATTTTGAAACTTTTTTGTTACCTCATGTTTTAATAACAATACTACATGCTTAAATAGAGATTTATTTTATATGTATTCATTCTTTTGAGATCATAATTTTAACCATCTCAAACACAACTGATCCAATTATCCATGAATTTTATATATAGATAAAAATTAAACTTTAATTAATTTGTGTAAAGCATCAGAGAATACTTTTCCACAGTGGAACTGTTATTTTGAAAATTTAGTATATGTAAGGACTTAATTATTACATGCTTGTCTAAACATTTCCTAAGAGAAAGTATTAAAAATGCAATTAACAGCAAATATTATGATTAAAGTAGTTAGATTCACTGTGAATGGAATTTACCAATAGAATATTGTAGAGAATTAAAACTTATTGAAGCAATGTCCAATTAGGACCACATTTGCTTGAAGTATAAACATGCTGTGCTATGATTTGAAAGTAATAGCCTAAATTTTTTACTAGCTAAAGATTACTAGGCTTCAGAAATATTTTTCAATTGATCTGGAAAGAGGATTTATAGCTTAGACTTTGATCGTTTTATTTGATCATTATTCAACACTATTTTTCATACCAAAGCAGCAGAAATGAGCAGACAGAAATATAATACAATAAAGCAAATAAATTAATATATAGGCAACACAGAATTTGACAAAAGCTAAAAGCAGTGACTGCTTCAAAACATTTCTATTTGCAAAATGAAAATGCTTAAAAGCCAACGGGCAGAAATACAAAACAGAATTGATAGATTGTCAGATAAAAATTTATATAAGATTATTTTAAAAACTCAGGTTTGATTTGTAGCCCACAACTGAATTTTGGAACAATTAATTATTCTAGAATATACATTTGAAATGTTTTCAAAATATTATAAACATTCCTATTGAGGTGAATGTAGAACAAATACATTGATGAACCTAAATCCAGAAAGTTGACTCTTAACTTATCAGTTAGACATAATATTAAACACAGTAGAACATTCAGGAAAATCAATATTTTCAGGCCTTACATATTCATAGATAAAATAAATATAATAAAGCTATGAGTAGAGGATTATTCAACTAAAATTATAATTGTTAGATGCTGGATTGAACAAGCACTAAAAATGTAACAATCTTTATATAGATGTATTATATATATTTAACTTTAAAAAAAACCTTTGCAGTCTATCATTTTTTCTAATTTTAAAATTAGGATTAAGAGTTTCAAAACAAATTGAATCATTTTTAATGTAACATAAAGTTAATAAAAAGCTAATAATTTGTAACTTGAGAACACAACAATAAATTATAAAATACTAAAAATTAATTAATTATAGTAAAAATAGATCAACATAAATGAATTTTATATCAAAGTATTTAATCAAGAAATCAAATTAATAAAATTTATTGCTTTGGAATTGAGTTATAAAAGCAAATACAAAATGGGAAATTCTCTTCTACATTAGTTCTACATATGTTGTAAAAAGTATTATTGTTAGTAAATTTCAAAAATATTCAAAGTACAAGTCTAAATACAACTTACATAAAGTAATTTGTACTTCTATTTAGACATGCCCTATATATTCAATGTATTTCTAAAATAAAGTATTCAGAATTTGATAAAAGATTAAATGTATGATATTCTATAATTTATTTGCAAAGCACAATCAAAATGCTTCAAGATACATTAATTTTTAACACCAACAGCAATATATATGAGAAAATATCTTTTTCAATACATTCTTTTTGCATACATATCTAGTTAGATACGTACGCAAATCAAAATTTATTTCTTAAAAAACTTGCGAAAAAATTCCTGATTAAAAATTTTCATGTTTAATCAAGAATTACCATTTTCATATTATACTATTAAATGTTAATAATTGAAAAACACTAGAATACAAATTATTTATTTTTTTAAATATGGCATTTAAATTAAACTTGTGAGAAGATAATTTCTATATCTAACTTATTCAAACAAAATTCATTTTAACATATATGGTATGACTTGATAATTAAAATTTATCAAAGGTTAACCACTACACCATATATTGAATTAAACTTAAAATATATTTTGTTAAAAATAATTGCTTAGTTAGTACATTACAGTAAAACATTATGCATTTTTTTCATGATTTCAAATACATAAATATTTTTGTATATGTTAATATTTTATATTATATGTTTAACAAACATCTTTTTTAATGCAGTAATTCACTTTCATATCTGTTTGAATAAATTAACTTAATCATATTATTTTTTTTAATATACATATCAATTTATTAAAAAATATGCATATCTAAGGTGCATGTCCAGGGTGTAGCATGCACCCAAGATGGAATTCTTTTAAAAAATGATGGAAAATCACCCGTCATTTGGTCATGCCCATGAAGGTAATGTGTAATAAAGTTTACATCTATAAGAGGATGATCCTTCATATAATCCTGTGTGACCTAGAAAACAAAAATTTCAAGGTATGTGATAAAGATATTAATAATTAAAAAAAAGGAACTATGATAATAATTTCATTAAATCTAAAAAAATTAATTAATTAACTACTATAGAAGGATATGAAATAAATTAAATACCCTACCTTCATTTTCGTAACCATCAACCATAAATACTATCAGTTGGTTGATGGTTACGAAATCCTTCTATTGGTTGTTGGGAAAATGTTTTAAATGATATATCATACAAAATCATATTACAATATTTTAAAATAAATTTTGTAAGAATCACAAAACATTAAATTTTTATATTTATTGTCTGTATTTAGATAGTTATGTTAAATACAATTTTGTACTCATTTTAAAAACACTGTAGGAAAAATTTGGTTACTGCAAAACTAAAAATTATTGGGACATTAAATTTCAAAATTAATGATTTTTTAATTGGAAAATATTTTTATCAGTTGAATTGATCTATTAAAAATGAATTAAACTATTTATTAGTATATAATTTGCTCATTAATTTTAATTTAAATGATTAAGATAATCAAAACTAAATAAATTATGGACAATTAAAAGAATAACATTTAAATAATATGAAAGAGAAGTTATGCTCAAATTGTATATTACTGATTACAATGCACTTTCTTATTTTTGAACAAAATTCAAGTTCCAATGATATATAGTGAGAGACACACATAAATAAAAATAAATAAATAAAAACTTTTCCAAGATGGTGGACGACTATCTTGGAGTAAGATCAAGATCATTATATCTAAAGATATTTTATGTCCTTTAGATGTTTCACAGCTTGGCAATAATATGAGAAAGAATACATTCAAAACTACAGAGGTCAAACTTGTAACAATGGAAACATTTGATATGTTTCTAAGCAATTTCTTTTGCATTCTCCACAAATCAGCATCATTTGGTTATATAGTTTTAAATATGTCTTCATCAGAAGCATTGTAACATACAATATCCTGGGAAAAATTTATCCTTAACCAATTGTGAAGAATTTACTTTCACAATTATTTGACATTTAACTTCACTTGCTTCGTATCAAATGGCTACAGACACTGATTAAAAAAATTAACTTCTTTTACGATAATTTATATATGCTTGTTTATTACTATTTATATTCAAAGAAAATGATTTTATTATTTAAATTTCAATTATATATTATATACAGAGTTGACAATTTAATAAATTGGCAAAATTAAAATTTCAAGCTATCTATTGATCGTTTTATGTAGTTTTAGAATATAATTAATTTGCACAATAATATAATTTTGCTTTGAGATAAATAAATTTCCTTATCAAAGCTACATATTTCCACATTGGACTCATAATTTGATGTTTCTTTCCTTATAGTTTATTCTAGACAGATAACGATTTCACTTTTTAGGCATAGTAAAATATTGATTAGTTTTCTTTTCTAGAGCAGCTTGGTAATTTTTGAATTAAATAAGTTTGCACTTGCATATTTTGACACTGCAAATAACATCGGATTATACAAATACACGGATAATTTTCCACATTCAACAAATATTTATACAATACTGAGAGAAGAAATCATTAATCCAGTGGCATAGTGAAAGGGCGGCAAGGGGGCTATCGTGCCCTGTGTGCCGCTTTGAGAAGAGCGCCAAATAGTAGTTACGAAAATATTTTTCAGAAAAATTTTATTTCCTTTTAATTGAAATATCAATTTTATTCAGAGAAATATATTTTAAATTTAATGATTATTTTCTCCTGTTGAAGAGATTGCCATAAATGAAAATATTCCCATTTTTATATTTCTATATTAATAAGTTAGTATAGTTTAGTTTGTATTAAAAAGTGTGTTCTTTTAATCGTCCTATCCCTTTTGTTTTTTCACAGTTTTTTAAACTTTGCTCAAGATTTGTGGTGCTTTATCATTATTTTGTATAGTAAATCTTGTACAAGTAATGATGCAAATATGTTGATATTTTTCTGATAAAAATTCTGAAATATAAATTATATTGGTTATTTTCCTTTTTATGCATTTGAGATGTTTTTAGTTTCAACTTATTTACTAAATAATATGTCAACACATATTACTTGGTTATATCTCTTGATTTATGAATCAATAATTTAGGGAGATTTCAAAAAGGTAAGCTCATGATCTAATCTGTAACTCATTTGACTTAGTGAATGCAGCAAGATTCACCATGTTCTTTAGAATTCTAATTTTCTACAAGATGTCTAAATCAAGTTGCATACCTATGAAAAATTGTAATATTGTGTGATCAAGCAAATAAATATTTTCTACTCAAAATAAAAATAAATAAAATACCTAATGAATATTGAATCGACTGACAAATACATCATTAGGAACTCGCTTGATGTTATTTATCATTTAGGAATTGAAAAAAAAAATTGTAGAAATCTTGATGTTCTACAATATTATTTACCTTGATATTCATTTTTTTATAGTGATTATATAAAACATTTTTATTTAATAAACAATATTTTCTCCTATAAATAAAAAATTATAAATTTTAATCTCAATTTGACTAAAATAAAATAAAAAATCACTCTCTGAAAAGGAAATTTTATAAAACTGAAATATTATTAATAAAAACTTGTCAAACTATATTTAAAACACAAGTGAAAATTCTTCAAAGGTTCTTAAAATTTGCATTTTTTAATAATTAATGAGAAAGGTATAAAACCTACAAAAAATTTCACCTCAATTAAAAGGAATGAATGAGTGTGAAATATTTCATTTCTCAGTTTTTAATAATTTACTTTTATAATTATTATTATAAATATATAAGTTACGCCATATTCTAATCACTGAAATTTCGAATAGATAACAAGTATATGATAATGGAATTATAGTTCCAAAAATGTTTAGTCAGGTAAATAAACTATATTCCAGAGTTTATTCTTTTGCGGAGCTCCTAAATTATAAGTTCCTTAAATTAGCATGACTGTCTTCAATAAAATCTGAGAAAAATATAATAGGTATTTAAATAAATTATTATATTTACATTTGTGTGATATCGCTTAAAGCTTCAGTGAAGCTAAATCAGGATGATATAGTGAATCTGTAGAAAACTTCATTTTAAAGAATAATACTCATTATAAATAATTAATGTTGCATAAAAAATTCGAATGATTTTGATTTTAAATTTTTTCATTTGCTAATGAAATTAACTTCACTTGAGCCCCAACCTTATCAAAACAAAGAAGGGACCTGTGACAAGGATGAAAAAACTAAAAATGTTAAAAGAATCAATACTTAAAGATACTGATTTTTATATCCATTTCATTTACTAAAAATCATTAAATGTATCAGAAAAATTAGGAATATAAAACATAACTGAAAGATATTATTGAGACTTTAAACTTTTGGGAGAAATTCTTGTACATCGCCCCAGAGAAAAAAAAAACTCTTCTCAAGCTTTGTTGTAATCTCTTAGTCTATTGCAGCGTTACACCCATGAAAAAATTTGCATTGAAATGTATTTCTCATTAGCGGTCCTCTTTGTTCGAAAATGTTTGTATTCAGTAACAGACTGATCCCCCAACAGAAGAGAATATTCTTTTTTTCAAAATAGCACAGCAATATTTAATGAATACCATTCAACGCTGGAAATAGAAAAGTAATTACCTCCAAATGCTAGGAAAATTCTTAATTTCCTTTTACTTTAACTATTTACCAGGTTAGAATATCATCATTTCGCACTCCCAAATTTTCGTCTTTAGTGTTATTTCGTTAAAAACTTTGTTAGAAATGTTGACTTTTGAGTAAGTTTTATATATATTTTCTGTCTACAACTTATTCTTTACCTTTTGCTTATTTAGCAGATTTTTTCAGCCATTATGAATATTTATTATCAAACATGCAAAGTTTTGAAATTTAAAATCAAATTGCTTATTTAAAATTCTTTATTTGAAATCAAAATATTTAAAATTTAAAGATTTTTGAAAATAATTTTTATTTGACTTGTAATTTTGTCATCTTTATATTAATTCATTATGTTGAAAAATTCTTTCTTGCAAAGTTAAAAGATCAAAAGTATTAAATATATGTACACATAAATGTTTCCTCATAATTAATCTTTAACTTTATATTTCAGTTTATATAATGAAAGCATGTTTAGCTTAGAAATCACTTTAAAGGAATATAATGAAATAAGGCAAAATTATTATGCTTTGTAAAAAGCTACAGATTAGTAATATTTTTGAATGTTATAAAATGATTCAGAATAAAAATAAGTTCTTTTTTTAATAAGAATAAGCTCTTATTTTAATTAAGAAATATATATTAAAATCAAAAGTCTTATTAAACATATTAAAAATAAGTTGAAAATTTTCAAGGAAAAATGTTCTCAGAGTAAAATCATATGATAGTACTACGGTAAAAGTGACTAATCCGGTAATTATGTATAATAATCAATGATTATGCATAATCCCCACTAAACTCAGTAAAAGTGATAAATTATTGAAGTATATGGATCATCCTGTAAATATATGTATAATCCCCAATTCATGATGGCAAATGTCATAAATTTCAATTACTTTGCAGAAAAATGATATTTTTAAATTTCAAATAATAAGTATTTTTAAGCTATATTAAATAATTCGTCCAGAAGAGTTTGAAAAACATCATGATGACTTAGAATAAAACATACAATAATCTCTCAGTTTAAGATTTTAAATAATTGTGATTTTTTTTGTATGTTCATTCAGTAGATATTATAAGACCGATATATTAGATAATAATATAAGTTATTAGATGATAATAATATAGATAATAATATAAGATAATAATTAGATACGATTAGATAATAACATAAGATTAGATAATAATATAAGTTAATATCTGACGTAAAAGGTATTCGAAAATACAAAATGATAAAAATTACTAAAAGTAAATTAAAGTCTGGATTGTTATTTCAGTAAATGTTTGCCAGATTTTTTACATTTGGCCTTATCAAATTTGCACTTTATCTTGAAACACATGGTTAATATCATTGAATCTAAGAAAAATGATTTTCTAACACAATCTTTGACTAAATCTAAATTTCTGTAAGTTTAATTTCTAATGATGCTTTTCCGAATCTGAGTCTAGTTAAGATTTTTTCACTAGATTTTTTATCTCAAATTTAAAAGTGAAACCTGAGCCTTTAAAATTATCTATACAAGATTATTTTAAAGTAGATACTTTGCTGTTGTTATTTGCATTATACTCTTATTACATGTTTATTCTATATATTATATTTTTTAAGATGGGGTGCCAAAATTGGTATATCCTGGCGCAAATTGTGCTTGCTACGCCCCTGCATTAACACGAGGTCTTTTTTCTAACAATCTATGACAGTTGATAAACAAATTTTCTAGCATCTGAAAATTTACATCCATACTGCTTAAGGAGCCTTTTAAAGTAGCATTCATGAAATTAAATAAACAAAACAATGATAGTAAAATTTTGTTTAAAGTGTTTAATTTTATCTAATGGGAAAAATATATGAATAGAAATTAACAGAATCTCATAACCTGGCATGTACTGAAGAACTAAATCTTCATTTATGAGAAATTTATCCTAATATTTAAAAAAATTTAAATAAAATGATTTCTTTGAATGGTAAAACTATACATTTTAACAAATCATATTCCCATTTATTTCAAAATCTCTATTTACTATCAAAAGGAGATATTTTCTTCACAGAAAAGCTTGCCTGCATTATTTTCTAATCTATGCATGATTAAATATTAAATTAACAGATTACTTTACAAATATTAAGTACATTTTCATTTATTTTGCTTTTCTTGTTTTTGTTTTAATTTTACTACAATTTTTGTGGCTAGTAAATTCCCTCTTTTAGAATCCAAATATGATGAAATCAATTATTCCTCATCAGCAAAAACTTTAATCTTATTTATAATTTTATTAGTAGTTTCATCAATATTTAACAAAAAATATTATTCCATTTGCTCATAAGACTCCCTCATTCTTTCAGCCACACTAATACATGTTGCACACATTTTATCCTGTTTTAGACTGGACAACCCTAATTTATTATTATCAATATAAGCAAAAGATCAATAATTTTTAGAAGGTTTGTAAAAATGTGTTTTTATTTAAAAATTCAGATGATTGCTTGTTAATTTAATAGCATAATCACATAAGTTTCCAGATTTCTAAGGCTGATATCACAGTAAAATTTAGACAGAGAGAAGATGATAAATTTTGCTTTGAAGACCAGTTAAATTTAGGATAAAACGAGTCTCAAACTTTATATATATATATATATATATATATATATATATATATATATATATATATATATATATATATATATATATATATATATATATATTGATACAACAAAAATTTAAGACTTAAATGAAAATTTCTTTTATAACACAATTTTTGAATTGTGTTATAAAAAAATAATCTCAACTTCAAAATTTTTCAAAGGATATAAAAATGGTACTTCTATATACATTCATTTGCACAAAGATATATTTATATATATTTTTCTATATGTTTCTCATTCAAAAACAGTTAAAGATTTTCTGTAAATTTAAACATGATTTGCACTCAAGATGAATACATGATATTACTAACTAAAAGTATAGAGATAAATCTAAAAATTTGGATTTTATAATTCTTATAACATTTAATTTAAAAAGAAGCACTATACCTTATTTCTCAGGAGTATTGAAGGTTAAATATTTTAAAGAATAAAATTTGAGTGTACATATAAAGTACATTCCAGAATTTAGAGAGAAAACTTGAGCATCCACATTTTGGATGCAACAGTTAAAATGTATTTTCATATCACACAAAATACATTTTGCAAACTGAAAGTATATAAATACAATCAGAGATCACAAAAACAGTGGTAGGATAAGAAATTCATTAGATATCTACTAATTCCAAGAAAATGATTAACATACTTTTAGGTCAATTGAAAAAGTCCATGGCTCTTTGTATTCTCCAAAAGAATAGTATATAAAATATGCTGGTCTGTCTACCCACTTGCGTGTCTGTATAGGTGACTCTTCAGTTAATGACCATTTCGATAATGTAACACCAGGACGTGGAGACATGATAACAGTTTGATGATCAATACCTATAAATAAAATACTTTAATAAAAATGATTACATGAAAATTAAATAGGAATACAAAACTATCAATTTTTCAATATATATATATATATATATATATATATATATATATATATATATATATATATATATATATATATATATATATATACAGACAGTTAATAAAAATCTGTAAACTCACTTTCTAGGAACAATGCTCTTATGTAGCACAAAAACAGTATCCAAGTTATTTTGACCAGTGTGCATTATTAAAAAAATCTATAACTTCAAGTAAAAAAAATATCTGACCATTTGAGCAAAGATAAGTTATTCATTTTTGAAATTCAATAAAAAAAACCTAGAACTCCTTTCCAGACTTTTTAAATCTGAATCCAGATATAATTTGCTTGTAAGAGCTATTTGATGTGATTAAATGATTGGGAGCATAATAAATAAGACTGAAAAAGAACTTCCAGATACCAAACCTGACAAAAGGGTGTAATGTTTAAACTGTATGCAAATCAAATAAATAAATGACAAACAAGATTGAGATAGTGTTTAAGAAGAAACAATATATGACTTCTCTACATTAAGAAAAGGTATTTTTAAAAAATGCACTTTTGAAATGGAAAAAGTAAAAGATCACTTTGTCTAATTTTTCTTCAATAAAATGAAAATAAGATTTCTTTTTAAATATGAATTCTACATTTTGCATTTTTTTTTATTTAATGCATACAATATAATTTTTTTCCTCTAATAATTAAAAGAACGCAGTGTGATAAAAAGAAATAGTTTTAAAATCTAAGAATTTTTTTCTATTTTATAAACTTTCTATTTTAAAAACTATTTAACTGGTCCCTACATGTCTGTAAGAATGAGTATTTACAGTATTATCCCACTTGGTTTGTTTGTCACTCAACGGCCATTTTTTGCACTCGAGGACTAATTACCGGGACCTACGGTTTAGAGCGGATTCCGAACCACTACAAACATCCATGTCCAAGGTGGGATTTGAACCCATGAACTGTTGAACCTAAGGCAAGAGCGCTAACCATTCGACTGCCAGCTCGGCGTATTATCCCACTTGAAAAAGCTGAACTTACAGCACAATTCTCTTGAAAACCATTAAGCAGATTTTAATAATTTTTAATAAATTTGGTAATTGCTAAACAATTGATACTTCATAAAAATAGAAATAAAAATTATAATATTTAAAAAAATAAGAAAAATGTGGCATGATTTTTTGAAATACTTGTTACACTACCTTGTAATTAAAAATGTTTTGGTTGCCACCCTTGTTATACTACCTTGTATAACAAGGGTGGCAACCAAAACATTTTTAATTACAAAATTGACCAGTTAATTTGCACTCATATATGCACTTTAAAAAGTTGCATATTCCAAGTATTTCTACACCAACTAAAGAAAAATATTTTTTTCCAAAAAATAAATTGGTTTCTTGAGTATTAATTTAGAAAACTTAAGACCAAGTACATAAAACTATAAAAAAAACTCAGTAGCATGACAGTCCATAGGGGAACAAAGACCTTCAGCGCTCATATTAGTTTTCATGACTAAAGGCACTGGGTGTGAAGCATATGTTCTTGTTAGGTAGTCAGCTTAACATAAAACCTCCAATGTTTAACTCACAAGCATTCTTAGTACTCAGTTTGATCAACCCATTAAAGATGAAAGGCTGAGTCAACCTTACCAAGCCTGATGATTAAACCTCAGAAATGTGCCTTGGGATATGAAGCACTATCATTAAGCCACAGGGCTTTAAAGATAAAACACATCAACTTCAATACCAGTAATAACAATTATTACTGATTTTGGATCCATTTCTGATCTAAATACCAGGATACTTACTTTAAAATTTTGGTTGGAGGTTCATTTCAAAAAATTTTTGGTTCATGCAGTTTTAATTCTTCCTTGTCATATAGATGGAAAATCCTTTTGAATTTTATTATTAGTAATTATTAAAGAAAAAAAAATGATTGTGACATACGATTTCTTATTCAGTCTTGCTGCAATGAAGTTTTTATTTAATTCTTAGAAATTGTTATGAATTAAAATGTGAATAATAATTCTTTTATAATACATATTAATGTAGCCAACCTGGCATTAATATTCGAAAATAACAACACTCTCTTCCAAAATTTCTTTGTATATTGTTTGTTTGGATGTTATTTTTCAATAATTTTTTTGTTTATTGATGTTTTTTATGCAATAAATGTAAAATAAGATTTATTAATGCATTCAGTAATGAATTAAACTTTCATTAGTATTCTCATTAACTCAAACAATGATGTTATTTTTATATTTATCAATTAGATAATTGATAAATATAAAAATAATATAATAATAGCTGAATTAGCATAGATATGCTAATTCAACTTATTTATTAGTCGTAATTTATGTATGTTCTCATGTTGTGTGTGAAGCCCATAGCTAGTATATTTTTAACTGGTATTGTATGTCATTAAACTCAAGCTAATTATTCATATTAAATATATATATATATATATATATATATATATATATATATATATATATATATATATATATATATATAACTTACATGTAAGATAATATCACTTACATTTATACTAAGAATTGCAGTTCAATTCTGTATGAAACATTAGTTTACAAGCTAATACAAGTTTTTAAAAATTTTCATTAATTATGAATTTTACAGTAAAAATTTTATTAACATCATATGTATTCTTAAAATTTAAAATTGTAAGAAAGTAATTAACAATTTAACAGCTTTTTATAATACCGAATTAAACTATTTATTACACTAATTCTGAGTTGAATAATATCTCTTTACACTGAATAAATATACACTTTAATGTATACTTATTACAAATAAAGTTTTCATATTTTTATTAAAGTTAATTAAAAATTGTGATTACAATATTTAAAAGTAAAGTAAGAAAAATGAAGCACTTTAAATTACCCGTAGCTCTAAATGTTAATTGATAAGTATAAGGATTTAAAAGTATTTTTGAAATAAGTTCAAACTTGTGATTTCCATGAACTTTAGGCTTTGTTGCTGGAATGTAGTAACTTAACCTGTGAAAGAAGAAATAATTAAACAAACATTAATATATATATATATATATATATATATATATATATATATATATATATATATATATATATATACATACATATATATATATATACATATATATATATACACATATACATATATATACATATATTACATATATATATATATACATATATATATATATTTACATATATACATATACATATATATATATATACATATATACATATATATATATATACATACATATATATATTTACATAGATATATATATATATATACATACATATATATACATACATATATATATATATACATAATTACTTTGAAAAATTATAAAAAATCGATTTTAAATTTGTCAAACAAAATGTAAATTTGATTTAATGGCAAGTAAAAAAAAATCAAACAATAATATCAAATATATTTTTTCTTTTGCAGATATTTTAATTTTCAGTATTTTCTTTCCCAATACATCAAAGGGATAAAAATGAGACATTCTTTGTAAATACATATAATTGAAGCTTGTACTAGCAGTAACAATGGCAGCATTTGATGGCTTCATTTGGGGTGTGAGTTTTGCAGTCAGAATTTTTTGACCACCCAATGAAGAATGAAGTCAGTGTTGCAAGCATGTACACCCATGTGTGTGTGTATTAAGAGTAGAGAAATTTTAAAAGTGAAAATGACAGCTAAATAATTTAATTAATTTTGCAATTTTTAAAACAAAAAAATATCAAACTACAATTACTGTTGAAGGTCAAGTGGGGATGTAGAGTTGCTCTTGGGAATATTTCATGATGTTTCCATATCACAGCGTTAAGTGGTTGAAATGTATTTCTCACTACAGGAATAGATGAACGTATACTAAAACACAAATTCAAGATATATGCATGGCAACATCAGAATTTTCCACCACAGAATTAGTGGGGTTACACCACTGTTTGGTCTCCTCAATGGCCACATCATCGTAACATTGGGGTCGTAAAAATGAATGATTTAATTCAAATGATGAAATTACTTCTTTCAACAAATTGTAAAAGGATCTCAATCAGTTCTTTTTGTTGCGTGAAATCCAGCAAAAGATTCGAGGATTTTCAAGTTGTTATCTAAAGGAAAACTACAGCCACTTATTTATGAGTGGAAATATCATGAATTTCTTCAACCATTACAGCAAGTTGCAAGACTTTTTTTAAATTCTGAAAATAGTTGCTGATTTGCAATTTGCATAAACTAAGAATATTTTGATGACTTTTGAGTACATAAGAAGATTTCTCTTGATTTTTAAAAACCCTTTTAATTAAATGGAAATCTTTAAGCCTTAAATCCATTAATTCCAAAAAAATTGCATCTATCATCAGCATTTTATTTCTCAGGGTGTCATCTCAAAGCAATTACTTAATGTTTACAAAAGAACTAGTTTTTCAGACTTTTTTAAAATGTTTGCAATTTCAATCAACTTTTTTTAATACTGTTTACCAAACTTAGCACAGATGAAACTCATGATAAACTTTCAATAAAATTTACTAAACTACTTTTCCAGTTTATGAGAATCACAAGAAAAATGAGATTTGAACTGAGATTTCAACCAATTACTGAACCTATTAATTTCAAATGCAGATTCAGTATATCTTTCATTACAACCTGAAAATTCTCTCTACCAAAAATAAAAACACTTTGTTTGCTGAAAGACTATTTTCTAACTATCCATATCCATTGTATTTTTCTTTTATGAACTTATGATTTTCATTATTGAGTGGGCAAACAAAAAGTTCAGGTTGTTAAGGACCTAAAGTTACATGGTACACTGAGCACTATCAGCAGGGGTTCTTTTGTAACTTACTTTCTTTTCAACAGGGCCAGAAAGTCTTTCTGGAGTGTCACTGGTGCAAGGCTGATTAGGACTATCCGAGACATATTCTTGAATGTCTGAATTTTATTGTAAATGAGGTTTTGGAGAATCCTATTTTATTTTTGGACTTTTTAATGATTTTTGGTTTTTTGGAGATGGTTTAGCTTAGCTCACCATCAGGGATATGAAACAACAACAGTGTTCATCAAAATAAATCTGAAAGTGTAAATTCTATATAACTCTACTAATAAAAAATTATTCATAAAAAATAAATGTAAAAAATAATAAAAAAAATAAAAAAGAAATAAAAAATAAGAAAAAAAATCATTAAGAAATAAAAAAAAATTAAGAAATAAATAAATAAGAAAAAAATCATTAAGAAAAAAATAAAATAAAAATGAAAAAGAAAAAAAATAAATAAATAAAAGAAAAAAATTAAGAAATAAAAAAAATGTATAAAACAAATATTTTTATTGCATTGTAATATAGCAGTTACAGCAAATAGTATTAAGAGCATACCTCAGCAAATTCATGACAGGCATATAAAATGGCATGCCACATGCTAGTTCAGCATCACAATCAAGCGGTTCAACATCTTTCATCTCATCATTTAAGAACGATTTCAACATTTTAGGACCATTGTAGTCCAAAGGTATAACCCAGTAACCAGAGTCTGCTGAAACACTATTTCCACTTTTGTTATAAAATGTGCGCTCTGTATGCTGTAACAGAGAAAAATATTTCATTAAATTTTTAAATAAAAAGAAATCAAAGAATTTCAGAAAAGTTTTGATATTCAAATAAATTTACACTAATTTATAATCAGATTTAATATTTTTAAATCTATTTTCAGTATACATCATTATTAAAAAAACCTAAAACTTTTCGTAATAACTTTCTATATAGCAAACATACAAAATTATTTAAGCACGACTCTTCAGAAGGTATACGATATTAAAATTTGCTTTAACTTCACAGTGGTTACTGTAAAGTTTTTGTTAATATGAGTTATTCTATTATGTACACTTTTTTCCTAAAATTGTACTTTTTATCTAACATAAGTTAGAAAATAATATGTTAATTCTGATTTCTTGAGTGATTTTTATACTTGTTCTTATATAAATACATTTTCTTTACTCAGACATAAATAATTTTTAACGTAATTACAGGTATATCATAATTACTAAAGTTTTGGAAATGGTAGAAAAATTTATTTGAGATAAAATTATTAAAATGCATTTAAAAAATTTGTTAAAAATTCATGAAATATATGACTACATAATAATTTAGAAATATACTTTAAATTTAGACTACTTTTACTACTTTAAATTTAGAAATATACTTTAAATATATTTTATATTTTTTATTTTTTCTACTTAAATATGGAAAAAAAAGTAAAATGATAAAAGATATGCAGTATAGAATAAAAACCAAGTATTTTTTAACTACGTTTAAAGTAGGAAATTCAATTTTTGAAATGAAAGTGCCACAGCGAAAGCTTTAAACTATTGTTTTATATTGTATATACTTAATATTTTCAGACCAATTAAATAAATAAATTGCCAAGAAAATATTAAATGCATACAATACATAACAATCAAACAAACACAGTAATTAAAACTTTTGTAGTGAATGAAGCATTAGAAAATGAACTGCAGTTGTATAAGAGAAAATAAGATTATCAATATCAGCAGTAAAACTGTCCACGAATATTTTAAATGAGCTAAAAATTACAAATTTGTGTATCTTATAATCTGCACAGTTAGAAATTTTTTTCTGTGCCAACAAAGGAAAACAGAGTAAAGCTAAAAAAATTTATTTAAATTTTTTTTTATTTTAAATTATTAAGATTCAGAAACATTTGTTCATCATATAAATAACAAAAAATAACTTAAAATAGCTATAACTTTATGAAATTTACATTCATTATCTCATTAAATTTTGTATTTTTACTATTGAAAGAATCTAAAAAAATAAATAAATAAAAAAAATAAAAAATCAGTTTACATTATTGCAATTTTTAGACAATTTTTTTACACTTTAGTTCAACTTAACTAATTCATATTTAATAACTTGGTTCAAATAGAAATTATGTATTATTCAACAATAATGTACTTATGTACTCATGCATCAATATTTTTTAAATGAATATTAAATGCAAGTTAAGAAGTATGGATATTATAAATTATATTAAAAAAATTATGAGAAAAAATCATAAAAATATTTTCTATTAACAAATTAAACTGTAAGAAATGCACACATTTATAAACATAATATAAGTGTCTTTACAGGTAAAATGTAAACAATAACTTTTAATTAATTAAAGTTTGTACAGATATACAAATATCAATACTTAACTTACTAAAACATATAGTCTCATTGGAGCTGGAGATTCTTTATCACCAGAATATGGAAAGCCAACTGAAGTAAAACAAACTGCAGCAAATGTTGTAGCAAAGACGAACAAGAGAAATCCAACTACTTTATGAGTAGAATACATCACTTGTATCAGGGACATCTGGAAAAGTTTAGAGCTTGAAATAGTGAAATAGTGACTGAATACACTGAATTCACAGTAAAGATTAAAATAAAATTATCACACTATATTTGATATTATTTGTTAACAAATGTCAATATATATATATATATATATATATATATATATATATATATATATATATATATATATATATATATACAGAAGTGAAATCATTAAAATTATATACATAAGTACACATAAGCTGTTTCTAAAATTTTACTGCAATAATCACAATCTTCTAAAGAACAAAAAAATTTTCAGTTGTATTTGTTATAGATACATGGATATATAACATACAATAATTTGCATATTTCATGTTATGTATGTTGTTGTTGTTGTGTACCAGCCAGGCTGGCAATATGGGGTGCGCTGCTCCACTTTTCTAACTGAAGCATATTTTGGTGTGGAGTCCGACTCATGTTATAAATACATAGATATATAACAGAATTTTTCTCATTTATTATATAATTTGTAGAAATGATAATAACTTCTTATTCAAATCAGAATATTTTATGAATGGTACAATTTTACAAAATAGTCTAATTTACTTTGTTTCAAAGTTAAAACAATATCTAAAAAAATATTAATTACAGATAATAAATAGTACTACATTATAGTATATCCATAAAAATATATTATACATTCTATAATAAATCGATGTACCAAGAAGTAATCGTCCAATGGAGACAAAAATTAGTGGTTAGTAAAATTATGTATGTAATGGAAACATTTCAGAACAATTGAATGATTATCTTCTAAGTTACATAATTACAAAGTAGTAGTAAAAGTAGAATTAGCATCATGTCATTGGTGTCTATAGGTACATTTCCAATGATCATCAGGGCATAGTTGGAAAATGTCTCCAACCAGCATGATTCCAACTTGATGAAACCAAACACCACTGTAACCTGACTCAACATTTAGCAGACGTGAGTGGCAGGTGGTTTAAAGGTTAGTGGAAACACAGATTTTGCTCTATCAGTTGTCTGTGAATGGTTATGATGAACATTCTTGTGCTGGTTGCATGTCTAATGGTTGATAGCAATGAATCAGTACTGTGACAGCTGATCTGATTATCACTATTCCTTCCAATGTATTGTGATCCTAGGCCAATTGCTATCATCATAACACTGAAATCTGACATTGTCCACCCATTCTTGCCAACATCTCATTGCTTTCAGACTCTGACAATTGCTTGTAATGAGCTTCAATACTATGAGACAAGGCATTTTTTCGAGTTATTGAAAGGTATCCTGAATTGGAATACAAAATAAATTCTTAACAACATTTCAAGAACATCTGCTTCTACTGGATGCACTATTCAGATGTGCAGTAGATCACACAGTAGATACATTGAACACAAAATTTTAATCAACTGCATATTTGGTCAAATCATTTATGCACACAAAATTTCAAAGCAACTAGATAATTCTTTCCTGGTGCATCAATTTTTTTGTTAGAGTGTACAGATTTATAATAATCTGCAAAAATATGCATTGATAGATATGAAAAGAGATTTTTTTAAATGTATGTAAAACATTTTATTAAAATTTACAACAATCTTTTCTTAAACACAGAAGTCTTGGCTGGATAAAAATTAACAGGATAATCTGCTAATCTATGAATATTTTAAAATATATTTTACACATTTCAGGAAATAAACTTGAAAGGAATAATTAACAATTGTAACATAATCAATTAACAATCAATTAATAATTAACAATTAACAAAGTTTAATATCAGAATATTTCATTTATTAAATTACATGGAATTAAAATGCATTTTTTGGGAAAATTTTAAATGTATTTACACAATGAATCAAAATTATTTTAAAAAGCTTTATTTTTGTGTGCTCAAGCCGGTTTGTCACTCTATTACAACATTTTAGATAGAAATGCTATTTGACTCTTATAATGTAAAATGGACTTTGAACCATTAAAATATTTGAATGTATGAAGTTTTCAATTGAAGGCCAGAATGCTAATCATTTAAATATCAGATAATTTAATTTTTGAGAGGCATTGTATTGTTACATTAAAAATTTATGTTTAATAAATAATAAATTATTTTCAGTTTTAATTTTTTAACATTATTTTTCATTGTATGGTGACAGTCTAACAGCCAAAGAATTTTATAAGGCATTTTCAATAATCACAGCACATTGACTTGTGATAAGGATTTTCACAGACCTCACAGCAACTAAAAAGAATCTATTTTCTATAAATATTCTTACATATAACAAAAAACTGATTAGAAAATAAAATAAATAACAAGAAATTTTTTAATGATTAGTAAATTTTAAGATCATATAACATTTATTATAAGAATAAATACCACAAACAATTAGAAAGTAAAAATTATAAAATTGAAGAACGCTACGTGAAATCATGCAAAACAGCTGATGAACAATGAATATGTTATGCTATTTTAGAAATATATATAATGAATTTTGAATATCCACAATATAATTTATTATAAATTAAATTTCTATATGAATTTGACAAATAATTTAAACATCAAACTTTAAATAATCATTTCACAATTTAACTAAAATTTATTTTCGGTTTAATGTGGCAAAGTACAAATTCCTTAAAAGTATATAAAGAAATAAAGAAAAATATCTTGTAAATATATCTACTACAAAAATAAATAAATACATTTACTATAATATTCTGACAATTTTTTCAAATAAAAGACTTTAATTTTATAAATGGTAATTAATTTCAATGCATTTGTATATATTTGAATATAAGATTCAATTGCAAAAGATAATAATGAAAATTTGTATTTTATTAACATAATTTTCTATTCATAATTCCAGCAAACTGAAGAGCATCAAATAACTGAAACAGTTATTAACTCAAAACAAATATTTCTGAGCAAACAAAATTAGAGTATAAAATCACGCATGAAAATATAAATATAATAAAATTGAGATGCATTATCACACGCATATATTACATGCTTATAATTATATTATACATATAATGATTATAGTGTAATTTTTTAAAACTAATATTATAATGCTTTATTTTAAAGGATTATATACATATTAGAGAAAATATTAACAACTAATTTAAGTAATAAAAGTATCAATATTAACACTTTATGACTAAGATAATATAAGTTTTTTTTTTTTTTTCCAAAATATACATAACATTTTTAAAATATTCCTAAACTTTTTATTAAATAGAAATTATATGAAATATTAAAATATTTTAAAATTTTACTTTTAAAACTAAACTTTTAAACGATAAAGTTTTTTTTAAAAAAAGTTATTGTAGCACAATAAATTGAGGCCTTTATTCTTAAATAGCTGCTAATTTGTTTTAATATAAGTTTAATAGAAATATATTCTTACAATAAAAATAAAATTAGAAATAAATGCTTTATTAAAAATATTCAGACTTATTTCTTTGGTTTTTGTCTTCTATGATTCACTTGCAACACTGAATAACCCAATGTTATACAATGTAAGGAATCTCTATATTCTGTTCACAGCTACTTTATTCATCGCCATGAGCTTTGTATTAAAAAAAAAGGATAGTTCCAACAAAAATATGATTTATTTTGCACTAAAGCCATATAATGAAAGTATTTAGAAAGATAATTTTGGGCATTACTTAAGATTGAAAATAGAATTTATATCAAAGGATTGATTAAAAATTAAATTTAAAGTATAAGGAATTTAATTAAAATATGAAATTTAGCAAAATAGTTACAATGCACAAATAATTTAAATTGTATATCATATAGTAACAAGATATTAAATGAAGATGATCTTAATAAAAACATTGTTATTTCATAAGTTATGCTGTATTTAATGGTATGTTATACATTAAACTTAGAACAATAATTTTGTCTTGTAAATAAAATGGAAAATTCGTATAACAATGGGCCTTCTTTGTTTGCCCACATACCTATATAATTCTGCGTTTATATATGTAATGTTTACACATCAGCCAGCATTCTGTTAGTGCTACTTTTCTGGAAGATTTTTAACAGTTAGCAAACAATTTTTTACCATGTAAGAAAATGCATAAAAGTAAACTTTCACATTTTTCAAAGAGGTTTTCTATGTTTACTTGTACAAAAAAAATTATATTTAAAAATAAATTTCTCATATGTTCACTTCATATCAAACTATCAGCACTTTGTGTACAAGATGCTGAAATGTAAAATCTGCTTTCTTTTTTGCTGTGTTTAGCTATCTTAAATTATATTTTTATCAGATTTACAATATTTAACTTACTGTGATAATAAATCATGATTAGGTAAGACTCAATTCTTATTAAAAGAATGTAATTTGTAAACTAAAAATGGCTTTCTTCAGCACTAATTTTGCTACTAACCTTTTTTATCTTCTGAGTATAATGGGAAACAAGATTTAAGGACGCTTTCCTACTTTATATTTTTCATTTTCTTTCCAAAATAACACTAAAGTCTAAAGTAAGAAGCAGAGAGAAGAAAAAGAAAAACTACTATTCACAATAAAATCATTTCTGGGTGTAATTTTACAAAAATAATTATTAATTATTTCAGATTTTCTTTTACATTTTGTGGGAAAAAAGTCATAGTTAAAATCCTGCAGTATATAAAGAAATAAAGATTTTTAGACCTAAAGAGAATCAGAGTTCTGGCATACTATATAACTAAACTATGAAAAGGATATACTTAAAATCAATGATGATAGACTTACACTATAAGTTAAAGATTAAGTACAGAAATATGTAATATTATGCATTATATAAAAATACAATATTAATTTATAAAATTTTTCACAAAAAACCAAATATTTCAAGATTTTTCCACAAAACTAATAAAGATAAACTAATAAATATGAAAAATCTTACTGTATAACTTGTTGCCAAAAATACAAGCAAAGTTGTAAAGATCCCAACAAGCAAATCAGGATTCACCATAACACCAATACGACCCATAATAGGGACAAATACAGTGTACATGGACCACACACAGTAGAGTAACAAAGACAAAGGAATAATTTGCATTGAAAAATGCACAAGTAAGTGAGTTCCATGTGTACCTGTAAGGCAATTTTTAAAGTATAAATATATATATAATTTAGATAATTAGAAATGAATCCATAAGTGAAAAGTAATTTTCCAATCACATCTTAAAATTTAAATTATCAAAATTTTATGTTCTACAAAAAAGTCAAACAACTAAAATGGCCTTTTAAAATTTGATAAATATTTTTATATAAAACCAACAAAAAAGATTTTACAGTTTTGTACATCTACCAAAAACAGAAATAAGAAACAAGGAATATTTTTTTCACTTTAATAGATAATATTTAGACATTACAGTGATGAGTATTTACTACAGTAGCATAAAAGGACAAAAGAAAAAATTTATATAAGTACATTAAGAAAATAATTTCCAGAATGAATACATGAATTATTGGAAAAACTATAACAAGTTATATTTAAAGGTTATTTTGTACATACCCTTTGAGCCAACAAGATCTAACATATTGCCAAAAAGACCACGTATCACAGTTGGGAAAAGAACCCATGCACAACAAATAAATGAAGAATTGAGTTCAGCTAACTCTAAAGTTAACAATAAAATCATCCAGATAACTCGAGCAGCATCAAAATAAATGTCTTCTTGTAACCATTTTGTTCTTAAGCTCTAAAAATTTAAAGAAACATGTAAAACAGATGCTTTAAAATCATCACACAATTAAATATTTTATAATCTAAGCAAAATAAATAATATCTTTGGTTTCAGTTAACAATTAAATAAGCAAAATAATATAGACAAAAACAAAAATCTCGCTATAATTAGAAATAAACTTAATAATTTAAACATCCAATATTGGCAATAAAAAATGAAAACAATTAACAAACTAATAAGTTGAATAAAACATTTAAAAATTATTTTGCCAATTTGCACTCCAAAAATAAATATTTAATCTTTTGCAAAAATAATGAGCGCTATAGTTTTTGATAGAGAATTTATAAAACTATACAAACATTAGTTTAAATCAGGTTGAAAAACATATTTAAAAAACTGGCAATTATTTATTTTTTTAATACCAATATAATAATAAATATAATTTCTTAACTCAGTGTACATTAGACATAAAACTTTCCTTCGTGCTCTTTCTTAAATTTAATTTGTTTTTTATTGTACTGTATACTATTATTTAAATAAATTTTTTCAAATCATGTTTTATTTATGAGAGTGCTATGTATTTAACCCATATATAGGTTGACTTTTATAGTAAATGCACACTTTTAGTTTACCTTTGTAAGCTCTTAATTTTTTCATTTACATGCAAAAAAACATTATATTGGGCACAAGATAACACTAACTAAATTGTACCTGAAATTACCACTATAAGATATTTGAAATTATTTTTAACAAGCTTTAAATCAATAAAATTAAAAAAAATTCTAAACAAAATAGATTTCTTGTAGAAAATTTTAACAATTTAAGTACAGAAAAATGTTTCAATGTATTCTCCAAAGAAGAAATTTACAATAGATAGTTAATATAATACTAACCTCATCTTTTGTAATGGTTAGACTGTGTAAAGCTATAATTCCTGCTGTTGCAGAAGATCCATAAAGTCCTACTATTAAATAAGGAGATCTATACCATGACATAGTGGCATTGAAAATAGATAGAGTAGTTGCAATAATTCCACTAAACACAACAGCTCCAATTAAAGTGCCAATATAGATTAAGAATGCTTTTAAAACCAATTTAACTCTAGTTTTCAATGATATTCCTATAAAATAAATAATTTTAAGATTATTAGAATACTGATATAGCTTCAAATTCATCAATATGGTATATATTTATTTTTTAAAAAAAACATTTTTATCCTATGTTTTAAAATTTAATAACAGATTATAAATAAAAAATAGTATAGAAAATTGTGTTTTTAAAATCTGAGTATGTAAATTAGCAAATTAATATGACTTCCTTCTTAAAAAAATCTGTAAATAAAGTTATAACTTTGTTTATTTGAGTTTCCCACAAAGTTTTTTTTAGAAAAAGTTTAAACAATTTTTTGTCACAAATATTTCTTTTCATAGAAATGACAATGTTTAATACATGAAATTAAAAATACTGAAAAAGAATACATATAAATAATATTTTGATTATAAATTAACTTTTAGAAGTTGGTTAACTCAGAATTTTTATAAAATAATTTGCTGAAACTACAAGTTTCTAACAAACGATTGATGCTTTTGTAAATAAGCATTTTTTTCTAAATATTGTATTACTTGGAATTTTATATTTCCTTTGAATTAATTTGTTTAAAATATAAAGTGAACTGATATTAGATAACTTATATTAATTTCAATAAAATATTTATTAAAATCATTTCAGTTGGCCACAAAATTGTAAAACTGTAGCATTATGATCATTGAACATAATCTATTAAAATTATGCATACTATCTTTTCACTTTCTGAAAACTTAAATTCATAAGCATTCTTATATAGACTTAAAATAAAGAATGTTACAAGCTAAATATAAAGTATAATCTGATCAGGATCATTTGAGATTTAGTTTTACATAATTTTTTTAAAAACACAATATATAAAACTATTTAAAAAAACTTAAAAATCAACATACCTGAAATATGATTTCTATAAAGCATGTCTGCAAATGAGAGGAATAAAATCAAGAAATTCAGAGCAGTTGCAACACCAATGCGATAAACAACCATAAAGATTCCCATGAAATCGAAGAACACTAACGGCACATTTGATTGTTTTTCAACTTCAATCATGTCAGGAGAATTAAGAGCGTTATGAATGAGGTTGATTAAATTTAACCCTTTAAAAATATCAAGTCAGTTAATGAAAAATTAAAGATTTTTATTAAAATTAATTAGCATTAATATTAAATGAACAATTAAAGTACATTTCAAATAAAAGACATGTAATAAATTTATTCAATATATTTTTCATGCTAAAAAAACACAAAGAAAAAAATTCCATCACATTTGTTTCATTAAACTTTAATGAAAACTTTTAAAACACAAGCCTTCATCATTAATGAAAAAAATATAGCAATAAACTGAGTTAAACTATTCATAAAATCTAAAGATGAAATAACACTGTATTTCTACTTAGATATGATGAAAAAGTTACTGTAAAAGATGTTAGATTAAAAAAATTTCTCAGACCAGCTTTAAAAAATTCAGAAATGTTACAAGATATAATATCACTAATAAGTGTACAAAAGTTTCTAGAATAATAATTTAGTCTTATATTTACTTTTTATTAAAGAATTAATTAATAAAAAATAAACTATAAAGAATTAATACTATAAGAATAATATTAAAGAATTAATTAATAAATATATAATATAGATCAACTAAAATATTAAGTTAAAATAAATATGCGCTACATTAGTAAAAATGCTTAGATTTTTATTTAAAATTCGTAACTCATTACAAGGTCTTAGAAATGTTAAGGAGAAAAATTATTTCCTTGGTTACAAATATAACATTTTTACATTTCACAATGTAATTTAACTAAAAATATTTTATAAAAATGAGAAAAATGCATTTGGGTAAAATAAGATTCCCAAATTAATAATTTTATTCCATCATACTAATATAGATCTATTTAATAAGTTCAATAAATTTTATTTAGGTAAATTTTTTGTAGAGTATATAGAAATGAATGCAAAAGTATCAGTATAGACAATAAAGAATGTGCAATAAGTACACTTTCTTAGAATAAAAAAATAAATAACATAACTTTTAAGTAAATGATAAAAAATATCAAATTAATTTTGTATAATGTAAAAAAATACAATTATTTCTTCCACATAAAAAGTATGCTATTCTTTGAATATTCATTGATGGTAGTAAATGACATAAATATGAGACAGTACAATATTTTTAATATCATTATGGTTTCCTTTTCTTAAATTCAGTTGCAAATGAATATATAAATATAATTAGTATCATAGTAAAAAATTAATTTAATATCAAAATAATACACACAATTTATTAATATCATCAATAAATGAGAAAATAAAAATTGCTTTTTTATAGCATTAAATAAGTA
This sequence comes from Latrodectus hesperus, assembly GCA_037975125.1. NCBI lineage: Eukaryota > Metazoa > Arthropoda > Arachnida > Araneae > Theridiidae > Latrodectus > Latrodectus hesperus. Next base: position 56,003,130 of record CM075856.1, read on the forward strand.
ATTTCACATAAAATCTTATACAGAGGCCATTGATGAAATATTACACAAACGCAAATATAAAAAAAGGTAAAAAAAAAAAAAAAAATTGGCAAAATGTATACATTTTGGTATTTTTACCTTTCTCTTTGTAAGAAAAACAAGCAAATATCTGTCCCCATTATTTTCAGCAAACCTTTCCTTTTTCCTGATTGCATCAATAACATAAATTAAAATCTAATTGAAAATAATGTACAGCCTTTTCTTTTAAAAAAATTACGAACAAACATTTTGGTGTACTTATTTTTAAAAAAAATATCATGCTTATGAACATGCATGCAGCAGAAATGCTTTAAAAATTGCTAAATTATATAAATATATTGCTTCTTCATAAAATATCCAATTAAAATAATTATTGTTATTTAATTAGTATAATGCTAAAATAATTAATAGTATATGCTGCAAGTGCATTTATCTAGAAAACTTGAAGTATGCTAAAATCTTAATACAACCATTATTTAAGAAACTTTAATTCAACTGATAAATAAACATAAATTGAATATTTTACAGAAATGAATATCTACATTTTTAAACAAGAGTCAAAAGAATCTTCAACTAAAAGAGTTAAAATTGAGAGAACGATTTATACAAATTATCATTTTTAACTGTAATATACTTCCGAAAAGTGTGAATTTCACTTTTATATTTTATATAAAATAAAATGTAATCCAAATTAAACTGGATAAAGAAGATTCTATTGCATAAAAATTTTAAAATATTTAACAGGAGAAGGAACAAAAAATCATTTAGGAAAAAAATATTATTTATAGAATAGGAATTTTTAATTTAATCTATATTAAAAAGAAGAAATAATCCATAACAAAGTCTATGGATTAGTTAAGATTAAATTATGCATTTTCAGAGAGCTTTTGCTTCCTCCTCAAATCTTATTAATGCATGAATATTAACTTGTAGAAAAACATGATTTTTTTTATGAAAAAGAAACAAATAATTTTCCTATATAAAAATGTTTTGCAAGCAAATATTTAATAAATTAAAAATCTTTCACTGGTAACTCTAAATAAAATATATATATATATATATATATATATATATATATATATATATATATATATATATATATATATATATATATATATATATATATTACTATAATAGAGATTTTTGCAATATATGAAATTTATATATTACATTAAGAACAAAGCTTTAATGATAAAAAACATAACAAAGACACTTCTCAATTTTATTAATTTTTTTTATTCATAAAATAGAGAAATGTCTTGTTTTACTTATATTGATTATTTAGGCCATAAAATTATGGCCTAAATAATCAATATAAGTAAAACAGTTCATCATATAGATTATTTGCGATTATAACGTGAATTTTAACAGAGTAGAATTTTTCAAACCATAATTTCTAATTGAAAACTTAATCAGTTTAATAATAACGAAAAAACTATACAAGATAAGAATCTAGAAAATTTCATAACAAAAAAAAAACTTTTTGGCACTAAATTTTTGAAAAATTGATTAACTGAAGACTGGAAATTAAATCAAAGAATTCTTTTATTTCATAGGAAGAGGAAAGGCAGCCCATCATAAAATAATCTGAGATTAAGCAGTAAATAGAGTTTTCTGAACAATAGTCAATTTTCATCTTGAAAAATACAACAGCCTATAAATTTAATGTGAATTAACTTTTGATACCAGGTTCAGAATTGTACTACTAGATCGGCAAAGTATATCCAGAAAAATTTAGACTTTAAAAAATTCAGTGTTATGTAATATATTAAAATTGAAAACTGATAATGTTTTCAAACTGTACATAATCAGTATGAAATACTTAGCAGTTATAAGAGTGGTTTGGTTTTGTTTGTCGCTCAACGGTCAATTTTTGCACACGAGGGCTAATTAGACTGGGGCCTACTGTTTAAAGTGGATTCCGAACCACTACAAACATCCATGCCCAAGGTGGGATTTGAACCCACGAGCTGTTGAACCGAATGTCATAAGAGTGGAGTGTTATTGAGTTTAGATTCGGTATATAATAAGTTTTTATTGAAAATATATAAGCATTTTTTTAATACACAATGAATTATTTCCAGGGTCATTTTATATTAAACATGTGAAATAAAAATGAGTAAAATAAAACAAATGCATTATTTGTGAAATATAGTGTTCATGTTTAAATTATATAATTGTGAAAAAATAATTATAATGCTATAATACAGGATAATGGACAAAAGAAGGTTAAATGCTCAGACTTAGTTTTCAATTTACAACCTCCTGAATCATGGACTTAAAATGCCCAATAATTGTCAATGAAGTAATGGTCAAATATTGTCACTGCATTAATATGAGTATATTTTTGATGAAATGCAAATAATGAGTAATACAAAACTAAAACACAATAAAAATAATAAATGGTTTGTTAATAATAAAAAATTGTTGTAAATTATTTCTCCTGATGGAAAAAAAAACATAACTATAAAAGGTTGATTTAAAAATAAAAAAAACAAGTATTTTTCTCTTTTTTAGTTGAAATTAAATTTATTTTAATAGATACTAAAAGTTACAAGCCCTTTTACTAAATCTTTGAGAGATAAATTCTATACTTGCTTGATGCTTTCTGAAAAAGTCATAAATTAACAGGTTATGGAAAATAGAATTTTCTTCTTGTCAAATATTTCTATTGTTTATTTATAACATGAGTATTGACAATTAGAAACTTTATGAAGAGACAGATGGACTTGTTTTAACTTAGAGTTTCAAATTAAAAATAAAAACCACCACTAAAAATAATTTATCCAGTGTTAAAAAAAATAAAATAAAAAATTTCAAACCTGAATTTACAGGGAAAATATAAGGATTTATAGCACTTTCCTCTACTTACATAGACTTATTTTATTCTTTCGTTGGTTCTTCGATCTTAAATATTAATGGCTAAGATTCCATACTCTCCTTTGTCAAAAATGAGGAATTATAAATTTCTTTAAAATGTTTGAGTAAGGAAAGTTGGGTATAAGAATCAGATATGGAATAGTTAGACTAACTGTAATTTAGATAAGTTAAAAAATTGTTTTATATAATAATATAATTAATTTAAAAACATACAAATTTGAGCAATGAAAGTACTGTATAAATGGTTCGTATTCTTGCCTTCAATTTAACATTTTGTGGAATTGAATCGCACTTCACATTTGAACACTTATAGTGACTTCCTATTTTATTCACTCTAAACAGTAGGTCTCTGTCTAATTAGCCTTCTTGTTCAATAAATAACCATTGAGCAATAAACAAGTCAAATCAAACCTAAGCAATGAAAATATGTTCATAAATACTACAGATGTAAATGATTATACTATTTAATTATAGTAATCTGATTTATTAATGATACTGTATACATTTTCCTTGTATTTGAAAGCAGTTTGATCAATTACTTTAGCAATCATAGATTATGATCAATTATTCAGTTCAACCCCTTCAAAATTTTCTCATTCAACACTTAAAAGTGCTAAAGGCAATTTTCTCTCATAGTTGATATTAAATTTCTTGGATATTATTTTAATTTACTGAAGGAACCTCAGAACTAGCAAATGAAGTTGAAATAAATAGCATGAGTTACTTAAAGTGGAATTCTCATTTAGAAAACATTTTCCTATGAGATTACAAAAAGGTAAAAGATTCAATGGAGTTAAAGATTAATATATCTTTAAAATAATATTATCTACTTATATATATATATTTTAATAAAAGAAATATTTTAACAAGTGAAAATTGAAAATTTTAGTTTTTTAAAACTCATGTACAATATAATTCAAATTTTTATTTAAATGAAATTTTCAACAGTCCTTATTTTTGGCTCATGTTATAATTAGTAACCTTGAGTCAAACATAATGGTTTAATGAATATATATAAATAAATTGTGAAATTAAAGAAAAATTTCTTATAATATTTCTGATTACTTTTCTGGTATTGGGACACAATTCAGATAATGGAAATGTCCAATATTCAGATCAATAAAAAAAATAATTTTAAGAGATTTAACTAACTTTATGAGACTCTGCTTTACAAATCTGCTTTTTATTATTTCAGCAATATTAATTAAAAGAAAATTCTTAATGATGGCATAAGCAAGGCAATAGTCTTAAGATTCAAAAGAGATTATTTACAAATATTGCAATTATTAATTTAGAATTCTATTAATTCATGAAATTTAAAAAAATTTAAATTGTCCTTGCCAGTTTAAATTAATTATTAAGTGGATGTTTTCTCATGTCTTTTTCAATTTGCTTTTTCTGCTGTTCTATTGTCCATGTGTTAATGGCCTGAATCAATGGAAAACAGCATCTCAATCTGATGCTCAGCTCCTCATATAAGAAATCGTTTTATTAACAAAATGAACTTCGACAATATTCTGAAACATTCAATGGTGAACTTTGCTTTGTTTGCTGCAACTCCAAGAATATGATTTGAAAACAGGCACGTCGACAAATCGGATTTACAATGCCATCTCAGATTTATAATATGATGTGACATGGATGAAATGTTATCTGATACCATGAATATTTTAAATCAATGAGAATCATAATAACGTGACATACTCAGGACATATTCAACTGTAACAAAAAAACAACCATTTTATTGTTAAAAAAAACAGGAATCAAAGCAAGGAGTATTAAGATAAAATAGTAAATTTCGAGTCATATCTCATGATTTTACTTTGAATAGTTTTTTCACTTGGTTGTTTTTACTAATAAAAATATTTTACTTATTTTTAATATGTTTAATAAGAATATTTCTTTATTAAAATAACAGTTTGTTTATATTCTCAATTATTTTGAAGTTGCTGTATATTTTACTTTATAGTGAGGTACTTTTTCAATAACTAAATTTATAACATGCACAAAGATTTTTCTTCTTTTTTTTCTTACAATGGAAAGTAATTATATGGCTGATTTCATTATATTCATCTAGAATGCTTTATTTTAACATAAAACATGCTTAAATTATATAAACTAAAAAATAACTAATTAAAAAATAATTATCAAGAAATAATTTAGATTTGCTGACGCCTAAGCTATCAAATATAATTATAGATTTAATACTTAAAGCATTTTACTAATTCTTTTTTAGGATTGTAATGCACATAAACTATATGGTAATTACAGAAATAATAATCTACGTGTTCCACAAAAGAATAAATCCTAAAATATAGCTTATTTGTTTGAGAAAATTAAGTATATTATTATCGATTTTTACCTTGTTTAATTGAAATTGCAGTAAGATTCGTCATAAGTTATACATTTATATAATAATTGGAATTACAAAAATAAATTACTAAAAAATCTGAGGTGAAAAGCTTTACACACTTTCATTATTTTATTTGAGACGAAATTTTTAGGGTATACATGTTTCCTATTGATTACTAAAGTTGCAAATTTTAAAGACATCTAAAAAAAATTTATTTTTTAAATTATATTCTGACAAACTTCATTAATATTGCAGTTTTATGAAATTTCATATTCTTGGGAGTAGTTTTTTATTACTTTATTTTAGTCAAAATGAAATTAAAATTTATAAAAGAAAATATATACTATTAACAAATAATTTTAGCTAAACAAAATTATTTAATCAATAATAAAATGAATATCATATCAAATAACATTTCAAAACAAAATAATTTCTATAAAAAATGTTTTCACTTTGAATTTTTAAATAATAATTACATCCAGCAAGTTCCTAATGACATGTTTATCAATCAAAGCAATCTTAATTTGATATTATATTTTTTTATTTTGAGTAGAAAATATTTATTTGCATATAATCACCACTAAATTATACAACTTGTAAAAAAAATTAGGACTTATAAAGAACACTGTGAAACTTGCTGCTGCTTTAAAATTAAATAAGTTATATATCATGTGCTTATAGTTTTGGAATTATTCTAAATTACTGATTCATAAATAAAAAGAAATAAAATCAACAAAAATAATTTAATAAATAACTTTAAAGTGAAAAACATCTCAAATACATAAAAATGGTACTAACGATAACATTTCCAAAATTTTATAAAAAAATTGAAATATTTTTAATATTTATACAGATATAAGATTTTTAGTACAAAATAATCATCGATCAATAACCATTAATCAAAATGATGCAAATCTTAAGTAAAACATCTCTTCAACAGTACCAGGGCAAGAGTTTCTACGTTTCATTCTCCCCATCTTTAGCTGTTTATTTCTCAACATGACATAATAATTATTAAATTTAAAATGTATTTTCCCAAATAAAATCAATATTTTAATCAAAATAAAATTGTAATTTTCAGAAATTTTTTTCTTAGCTATTACTTAGACCTCCTGTTCGAGTGACATTAGGGGCATGATAAAGCAACTTGCCCTCCTTCACTATGCCACTGGCTCTTATATCATCTTTGATCCTGATAATAAATCACTTTTTTCTTTTTAATTTCTAATTTTTAATAATTTTTACTATTATTTTGCTTTCTTATACTAAATTTTAGAAGAAATGTGTAACTATATACACATACAAATAAATATGTATACATACCAGCTTGTTGTATTCCTCCAACTGTTATAGCTTCTGGAATATCATATTTTGTATGATAAACATAACCATTCTTTACATATGCAAAGTCTAATCCTGAAAGTTAAAAAAAAAATTGATAAAATTATGCAAGAAATAAATTAAATGTAAAAACATCTTTAATAAATCTTAAAAAAGAACACATTTTTATTAAAAATTTCTTTTCTTTATCTTATTTTTTTCTTATTTTTGCATTAAAATTGATAATTTTAATGAAAAAATGCAAAAAACTTCCACATTAGTTACTCATTATTCCTTTTTTGTTTTAAAGTATTTCTTCTATATTAAACATTTCAATAAAATGTAATAATGAGTAATTATAATACTATATCAGTAAAGAAATAAGGATTTGAAAATAATGTTAACAATAGGTTTTATAACACAAAAAAGATACATATATATAACCACAGGTAAATAGGATAAGTTATTTTTTCCACAGCCATCTCTTTATTTAAAATATTATGTAATTTTTATTGTAATTATAAATAAAGAAAAATAAAAAGAAGAGAAATTAAAGAATCGCTTATCACAGAAATATATGTAATGTTAAAAATAGTTACACTTAAAATTATTACATATTTTACTTTAAATTTCTCTGGAAGTATTTTATTAACTTTAAATTAAAATTTTGTGGCAAGTAGAATTATGTTTAACTAATTTAGAAATTTTGACTGCATTAAAAATTAACTGTAATTACAAAGAATTATTTCAGACATATCTTATTTGGAAAATAGTTAATTATCTCCAGATGTTTGTTTTCTAGGGATCAAATTCTTATAAAGAAATTACAAATCAAAATATATAATTAATAAAAATAGATTTGAATAATTTACCTGGTATTCTCCCATGTTGGTAAAATATTCTATAATCAGTATCTGATGGAACTAAGCCATTCTGAAAAATATCTTGTGCTACAACTGATCCTTGAGGATAAGGTGTATTATTGGCATATGCTCTTAGTAACCAAGTTCTTTGTCTATCTTAAAAAAGAAGCTAAAATTACAAATCAAATAATTTGTAAAATTTAAAATAATATAAAATTACTAAAGTATACATTTTTTTTATCACATATTCACACTTAAACATTATTATTTTTGATAAAATGGGGAAGCATTAGTTTTTTAGCAAAAAATAAATGAGATTATTTGAGAAAAATACAGCACTTATTTTTAAAACATTTTCTTTTCTAAGAGTGTCTTTTCATTTCTGAACCAACCATATATAAGCCATGGTCAAAGAAGTGACTGCAGCCCAAACTAGGACCTTTCGTAACCTTTTTAAATATTTTCCTGATAGTAAGAGCTTGACATTTTGATAAATAAACATATCTAGGGCTCACCATGGCCTAGAGGAGGATAAAGTCCCAAAGGGTAAAATTCCAGATTTGATCTAAGCTACTTTTGAAGAATGAATGATGAATATTGTACTCCTGCCTTCAGCCATGTATATCTGCCAAAGTAGGTGCTTGAAACTTTTCTGTGTTATTTTCCGTGTGACACAAGAATATTATCCATTATCTATAAAAGTCCTATCAAAAGACAATTTAGTAGGCCTGATCTAAAATAATTTTGACTGTTAGTCTATATTTTGTGGTGTCAAATATACACATCAAAGTGAAAGAATCAAGGCTTTATAGTTCTTCAAAAAATATTAGCAAATTCAAAGAAAAATCTACTTTAAGAATAAATTTAGCAACAAAATAATATTAAATATTTTAACTGAAGTAAAGTAAATCAAACTTTAACAATATTGCTATTTTGTTTGTTTCCCTTTTTACCTCATACTTATTTAATAAAAAAGAAAGTATAAAACTATTTAGCAAAATATTTTCGAGCTCACCATCAGACTGAGAACATTGGTCTATTTCAATTCTAAAATGTTGATGGTGAAATAATTGATTTAAGTGTTTAGTTAAATTTAGGTAAATCATTCAATTTTAAGATATTTCAAATTTAAGGAAATCTTATTAGATGAGCAAATTTTCAATAAAATTATTTTGTAATCAAAATTTGCAATTTTAAAAATGTTTTTAAAGTATTATTAAAATTATAATTGAAAATATATTTTGAAGAAAATTAATTCTTAATACTAATTCTATTCCTTTTAAACAGCGTGCAATTTAACAATATACTTGTATGCATTTAAATTTTATAAGCTATTTACATATTATCTCATCAGTCATTTTTGTGAAAAATGGCAGTCAAATATTATGATTTAATGCCAAATATGGCTGTTACGAAACAAATTAAATTTTTTTGCATTTTTTAAGGTATGTAAGTTTTAAATGTATGATAAAAATTGGAAGATTAATTAAAAATAAAGTTTATCAATTTGTTCTAATCAAGATATTAGTTAACAGCTCTATTATTTCCTATCACACTTTGAAAAATATAAGAAAAATTTGCAACATTTAGTAACAAATTTTTCTTGAGAAAAATGTTGACAGGATAATAGATAAAATTTTTCATTAAAGTAAAAATATTTATTAGAGTCAATACTGATTAAATCACAGTAGTCAAATATAAAGTTAAATGTTAATCACCAAATAAAAATCATCTTAGGGTTCTATATCTAATAAACAAATCTATATGGATAATTAATGCAGTTTGTTTTAAAATATTCAACACAATTAACTTAATCATAAATTAAAATTACTTTATCAGTGATCTTCTGAGGATCCAGAAAGCAATTTAAATGAATATATGTATTTGACATTCTTAGAAATTTTAGAGCAACAAAAACAAATTACAATTAATTTATTTAAAAATTCTTACTTTTAGTATTTTCATTAAATTACAGTTTGAATAACTCAAATTTATGATGGCATAAATTTGAGTAATTTTTTTATACTTACCATAGAAAATGAACCCAGCATCAATTATAAACATCAATTAACATAAACATGGAATTATTATTTACTTTTTTAGCATCACATTTTGTTAATAAAACGAATATATCAATTAGAAATAGCATCCCCAATATACATATATCAAATTCAAATTACAGTCTCTTGTAAAATGTGAACGATGACAAAATTAGTAGTTAGTGTAGCCAACATTTTCAGTTATACTGCTGGCATATTGCTTCTGCATAGAATCAAAATAAAACACTCTGGATATATTCTTGGAATATATCAGTCGATGCAGCTTCAATATCATACCAAATTTGATCTTATAGAACAGCAGATGAGGTATTCAGAATCAGTTGTTTGTACAACATATTTTAGATTGGAAAAGATCAGGTGAACAAGCAAACCAAGGAAGCAGTTCAATCTGATAGTTAAAGTGCGTGCATTATCTTGTTGGAATATAGGCTGATGCCAGAAGCTGAAAGAATGGGAACACCTTGGAGTCCAACACCTCAGGAAAAAAAGCGAGCTATTCAGTGTACCAGCAATGATGACTAGAATGAAATCCAATATTATACCAAACCACGATAAATGGATAAGGATTAGTATGACAGCACATAATGCAACAGCACAGCAGTATCTCATCAGTTTCCATATTTGAATGCAACGATTGTAGAATTGCAAGCAAAAGCAGCATTTATTTTTAAATTAAATATTTTTAACTTAAAAATGTACTTAAATGCTGTACTTAAAAATAAATATTTAAATATATAAAAATGATTAAATTTTAAGAATAAGTTTCAAGAACAATGTCGATCCTTTTTTGGTTTATGGTCCATCTTTCTTCTTGCTATTGGGGCACAATAACTATGGTTTAAAGTCAAGGATATAGAAAACAATAGACAACTAAAGGAAATTCCTATTCAGCGATGGTACAACCAGATATTAAATGATAAGTAACAGACTGAATCTGTCACACTGGAGTTACTGACATCACTGAGCAATTCATCACTACCATGCACATAACATATCTGTCATCATGTGCATTAGTACAACAAGGTGGGAGCAATTGAGCCCATCTTTCTGTCATTTTCTCCGACATTCACATCATAATTGTATGGTTTTATACAACAACTATAACAGTCATTGTATTTTCTGAAGGATAATCACTAATCCATATGAGTTATTATTCTTTGTCAGTCATCTCATAAATTTCCTCAAAAAACATTGTTTTCTACAAGGAGGGTTAAACAGCTTATGAAAAATAAATAAATAAAATAAAAATAGTAATATAAACTTTTTCTCTTTATATAGCATTATCAAGAGGTATTACAATGCACATATATATATATATATATATATATATATATATATATATATATATATATATATATATATATATATATATATATATATATATATCCTACAATACTAATGATTATTTATCTCATAGCCACAAACATATGATTAAAATTTCACATGATTTGCATACTTTCATTTTAGTCCTACATTCACATAGCCAGTGTACAAGGAATGGTACTAAAATTTACAATGAAATGATCAGATCAATGAAAGAAAAAATACTTAAAATTAACGTTACAAATTTTACACTATAACTTAGCCCTACATAGTCATACTATGTATTATAACAATATGAATATAAAATGTTCTAAGAACCAATTATTGTTTGTAAAGAAAGTGCAATAAACAAGAATTTCAGCAGAGAAAATGAAATATTTACAAGACATGTAATAAAAAACAATTTTTTACACTGTACGAGTAAATGAATTCTATAACATTTTATTATTATCCAAAAATTATTTTAGATGAACAACTGTTAATTAGATTATAACTCTTCTTTAACTGTTTTTAAGCACACATACTGAATATGAATATGAAACATCAAACTAAAAATTTAAATATGGAAAAAGATTCAAGCTTCTCACCTGCAACACAAATGGTAGGCAAAAAATAAGTCACTAAAAATTTAAGAACAGTTTTAAAATATGAGAAAAATCAGAAATTTTAATAAAATTAAAATGGAAATGTTATCAATTATATTAATTAATTTATTTTCAGCTATAAAGTTGAGAAATCAAAGTTTGATCTAAAAAATATTTCCTCTTAAAAAATGCTGAAAACAATCATTTTCTATAAAATATTCTTCAAATTAAAATTCAAGAATAAAACATCTTTTTCATTTAATCTGAGAGATGGTACACTTAAAATACATACTTAAGAATGCAGGCTGGGTTCACGTAGCTCAGCTCTTGCAACTTTTGTTAAATAATACTTCCAAAATTACTTTTAACACTCTGAATACTTTATCTGTTTAAGAACAGATACTATGCTTATATTAAAAATAAATAATTACAAATTATATTTATAATTTATTGAATTTTTGTAAATGCGGTTTATTCACTCATTTCAGAAATTTTTATCAAATCTACAAACATATTAAGGTTAACATTTCTTTTTCTTTTTTTTTTTTCCTCAGGCAAATTTCATGTTTTTCTTAGCTAGATTTTTTTTAATTTTTGGTGGCAAACTGGGTTAACTTGATGAAAAATGCTTTATTAACTGTTTTATATAATTTTGCAGCAAGTTATTGGTGCATGCTTTTGTTCTGAATATATTCCTTTATGAGTTTCCATTTTTCAGATTCTTAATTTTACCTTGCCTTGTGAAGTCTTTGCCAATATACAGGGTTCATACAAATTTTTAAGAATCAAACTGCAGGAGTTTTCCAGGAGACAAACTAAAAATTTCTAGGAGGTATTGACATTCATGTTATTTTTTATTTTTATTTCAAAAAGATTATAAACCAAGCATACAAGTATGTATATGCAATATTTTTTAACTACATTTATAAATAATAGAAATAAATAATTACAAATATTAATGAGAATATTTCTTATTTAAGCCAGAATTATAAATAATAATTACTTCAAAAGCTTTCCATGAATTTATAGTTTTAACAAAATTTTTTTTATTCAAAAATTCAATATTTATATTACTGGATTATACACTGTATAAAACAATGGGTAATTTTAGACATTTAAAACATCTTCAATAGATTCCTGTCTATTAATTTATTGATTATTTCAAGATGTATATAACAATCTTTTTTTAAACAGATACTTAAATACTTTTTAAGCAAAAACAAATACAGCTATTAGATAAAGTTAGGGGATGACCTTTTTTTAAATTATTATTTAATAAAATCAATTTAAAATTTTTCTTCTGTTTACTTTCACTCTTTTAAAATTATACAATTTTCTCTCCATATTCAAGGCTTTTCTATTTTTTTAATCATTCAATAGATTTTCTCATTTCTTGGTTATTTATGTACCCAAAATTTTGCTGATGATTATTTAAGTTTTATTAAAGAGAGGTACATAATTATAAGCATTCTTAACTTTTTATTTTAATAAGTTGGAAATATAAGGTGCAATTCCAAAATCTGTTAAATAAGCCCACTTTTTTACAGAACAAATGAATTGCTTTGCAATAGCACTGTCTGGAAACATTGCTTGAGAAAGACAATTTATATTGCTACCAGAACTGTAACTAAACCCAATGTTAAAAACTCTAAAGGCAAATAGAATTTCAGCCTTTAAAAATTTTTTTGAAGAAACAAATGAAGTTAAAATTTCAGAACATGCTTCAGGTTCACATTCTTAACCAAGAACGGCAGTAGTAAAAAAAACTTTTAAATGAGTAAATTTTTGGAAAATACAGCCTGCTCTAATAAATACACATGTTTTTCTCCCCTTTCATATGGGATTTGATTGCTGATTCTCTCATATTTGAAATACAGAAGTTTTTCTTGCAAAGCAAAGGACGGGCATGTGCTTTTTTTTAATCATGCAAAAGCCAATCTTTGCATGGTTTTTTCAGATTCCGCTGGTCAGTGAAAAAACACTTTCAAGCAGGCATATTAAATAGTTTACTTCAGCTTTTATTTCATTGATAAACAAATTCATCTTGAGTCACTGAAATTATATGCACATTCTATCAAAAGAGACATGGAAAGTAAAATAAAATATTAATAGTGAAGGAATTTTACACAATATTAAGAAAACAAATGCAAAAGGAAAAAGAATCAATTAAAATCACCCATCTGATTGTACAAGTAAATGATGATCTTATTTGATGATTACTTCACAAACATAAATCTAAATACTACTGAAACAGATTATAATGAAATTATTGTGACTGAATGAGATCCTTAAACACTTAAGAACCCAACAATCAACAGTTAAGAATACAACAATTTAACATAGAGCATGTGGCTATCTAGTGGTAACATTAATACTAATACTCAATTGGGTGTTTTGACAACTTCATTGAAAATTTAAAAATATTAAAACAAAAGTTTAAAAAACTATAACATTTTCTAAAAAAATAAATGCATTAGAATAAGCAAAACTCCCAGGAGAAATTCACAATTTTCAAGCAGTCAAGTCAAAATTCCAGAAGTTTCAAAGGCACTTAAATTTTTTTTTGAAATTTAAAGAGTTTCCAGGCGTTGTGCGGACTCTGAATTTATAAATTTTATGGCAAGAAGTTTTCATTTTCCCTGAATTTCAATCATTGTGAAAGTCATTATCTTTCTCGATAGCAGAATTAAGTTCAACAGAAATTTCTTCAGAATTTATCAATGAATGATGAGATTTACCAATTCTTCACCAGCTGATACATTTCTAACATAGCTTCAAGGAATTTCATTTCCTCTTTGTATGATATATATCATTTCTTTTACTATAGAACTAAAAAAAATAAATAAATAACTAAAATTTGAATGCATGTGTGTGTGAGAGAGCACAAGCATACCAATAAAAAGATACCCAAACATTCAAAATATCAACAAAAAGAAAATTCAGAAAGTTTGGCATTACAATGATTTGATTAGAAAGATGACCATAAATACAATTATTGAAGACCTGGAATACAATAAAAAAGTTAGCGTTTCTATACTGTTTTGAGAATGACTCAGCGCATATGCTCTTAAAAATTTCACATTTTACTTAAAAAGTTAAAATGTGAAATTTTTAAGGAGGAGTAATTTTGTTTCTTAACTGCATCATCATAAATTATGATTCTCAAGAAAATTCTTTGAAAAACCATTAGTGATTTCTTGCAAAATGATAGAAAAATCGGTTTTCAAGGTGAAATTATAAAAGCAAAATTACCAGCCTGGAAGAGCATTTGTTTTCCACCAGCTCCACAAGCATCCATATTCACAAATCCAACAACTGTTTTAGACCATGGATGTTGAGTAATAAAACCATGAGATGCCTAAAACAATATAAAATGAGAAAAAAGCTAAGAAATTTATAATTAAATAATATTTACTTTAATATGCTAATATTTAAATAACTAAATATATAAATAACTAAATAAATAATTAAATAATGTTTAAATAAATTATAGATGAAATCTAAATTACTAAGTAAATTACCTTCAAAAGGAAATGATTTTAATATTAAACAATAATTAATCTTTGTAAAGTTCTCTACATGCAGAAAACAAAGTAAAAATTTGGAATACCAATAAAAATATGTCTTTCTAATATTTTAAAATAAATTAATCATATTTATTTGGAAATAACATGCTTGGCTTTTCTCTTTAACAAAGGAAGACAGTAAAATGATTATCTGCAAAACTGAACTGTCACAGATAAGCTATATATATAGTTCTGTGGATAATCCACAAAATTATAAAGAAAAAATACAATTATGCATTCAAAAAATTTATTTAAATAATACATTCGAAGGATAATACATTTATAGAATTAATAGGAATACATTTATAAGACTACTGACTTCTTGCAAATTTACTTCTTTAGAAATTTATCAAGAAATTTCGTATCACTTAATACCATATTACTTTTGCAATACATTTTTTTTTTTTTGATATTGAAATAATTTTTGAAGCAGATAAATGAATTGTAGATAATCAGGAATGATATTGTATGATATACATAAGACCAATATATTATGCCTCTTTTTAATATGTACTTATTACTCAACTTTTAACATCGGAAAACTTAATATTACTCAATTTCTTTTAACTTTATAATAAGTGCTAAGTCTAACTTATCACTAGTTTAATAATTTCTGTTCTATTCATTCAAAATTCATAGATATCTTAAAATTTTTTCAAAGTAACTCTAATATCTTAAGGTTTTTTATTGATTCTTTCACAATGTTAGAATTCCCCATTACAACAAAATCTGACAAATGATAAAAAGTTATAAATTATAATTTTTCACTAACTTTGATTTCAATGATAAATTATATCACATGTTCATATATTATTATTTCTTATTTTGTAACATTAAACTTAGACCAATTAACAATTAATGAAAAAGTAAATAAATTATACAGAATAAGAATCAGATTTAAATTAGAAAGAGCAGAAGTACAGTGAATTTCCAGGCTTGAATATAATTTTCCTTTATAAGAAAATCCAGAAAGTAAGCTTTCTTGTCTTTGAGAATAAGTGAGTCAAAATGATACAAGTATCTTGATATAAAAAGTATTATATAATTTTTATATTTTATTTTACAAGTTGAGAAAAGTCTTTTTCAAATCTTTTACGCAGCATATATCAAATTATATATCAAGTTTTCTTCTACATTAAGTTTGCCTGATATAGAGTACCTTTGCTTAAAAACATTTTGTACTAAATTCACCAAATACAATTAATCCTATTTACACTTTTTGGGGTTATTCCCTAAAAAATGTTTATAAATCCTGACAATCCCTCTATGGAGCTCAGGTGTAACTCATTAGAAAAGTGTTTAAGTAGTAAATCAAATAAGGTCAAGGACATTACACTCATATATAATATGATGTAGTTGCACCAGCATGCTTACGTACCTAACCTTGAGTTATATATAATATGGTGAACTGATTCCATATCATTTGCATTTCCTGCATTTTGGTTTTTGTTGAAAGACTCAGATTTCATGAAAGTATTTTCTGAAATAACAGTGCCCAGTGTTGAAACCCACAGTTTTTTGTATCTTCATCCTTGAGAAGCTGAGAATTTCAGAGGGAATTTTTACAAAGGAACTGTTAATTATATTTTTAGCATGTTTTTGTAAAGGAGCATTACACCATACTTTGTTCATTCCTGGTTTTTCCCACTTAAGGATGATCTCGTTTAGAGTCTTCAAACTGATGCCACAAAAGGACTCCATTCCTATTAGTTTGAAAGAGGATACCTATTTTGCAAGTTCATCAACTTTTTCATTTACTTGAATTCTCACGTGTATAAGAATATGTTTACCATTGTAGGCTTCTCTTATGTTTATCTGTAAACAGTTAGGGACAGCAAGAACCTTGGCCTGAAAGAGGGTTGAATACTCCCCAAGCCCAGTAAAGAAATTAGCTCTTGATGATACACCACAAACTCCCAGTCCTGAGAGGTTGTCGTTCTTTGATCCATCAATATACCAGATTAGACCATGTATAATGTTAACCAATGTTGTTAT
This sequence comes from Latrodectus hesperus, assembly GCA_037975125.1. Lineage (NCBI taxonomy): Eukaryota > Metazoa > Arthropoda > Arachnida > Araneae > Theridiidae > Latrodectus > Latrodectus hesperus. The sequence continues at coordinate 56,020,092 of CM075856.1, forward strand.
TCCATTCTTCTAAGGTAGGAAAGACTACCTTAAATGTTCTGTCCAACACGTAAGTCCTCTCTATGGTGTCAGAGGGCATGAGGAGAATATGATATGAAATTAGTTCTCTTATTTAAAAAAGTGGTATAAAATGAATATTGGTTGCTTTTAAATGGTTTTAAAATAATTAAAAGTTCAAAATGCATACATTCAAATTTTATTAGTGCAAACTTTAATGTTTAGAAATATTTTTCTTCCTAACAAGTTTGAAGCAAAGTTACTAGAATTTTCAATAATTAAAATATTTTCATTGTCTTAAAATTTGACTTATTATTTAACTACATTAATGTTAAAAATAAAACACTATTTATAATTTTAGACAAGTATAGTAGCTACAAGATAGAAAAATTTGAGAAGTGTATGTCTTAAAGAACTATTTTATACAAGTTTCTTGATAATGAATTTTTTATAACAATTTTTTTTGGATGGAATCAATATTTAATTTGGGTTTACTTTCTGGACTTTTCCCTGACTAAACAATTTATATCTGCAGAAATTGGAAAGAGACCAACTTGGTGCTTCTTGCATCATTTCTGACTTGCGCAACAGTTGTCCACATGAAATTGCAATGCATGAAACAGGCCTTTAACCCCTCAATCTAAGAAGAAATGCAAGCCTTGTAAAATACTATAATAAACTTTTCAGTTATGACTCGCAAAATGGAACTTCATTCCTGCAATACTGGAATAATAGCCAACAATTTAAGAAAAACAGTCTTTTTAGTCAAATTGAGTATGCTGGTTTAATTGACTGTAATGTTGAGTAGCATTTCTTGAAACAATGTTTAGATCCATCTGAGGAACTCCCTAGAATTGGGTTTTACACTTAACTTTTGTCTCCAGTCTCCAACAAAAATGAGATTTCAGCTCTGTTGCATCAATCTGCCTCGTAAACTACAAATGTAATTCCTGCTGAAGCTATCCTTATTTATACTGATGGGAGTAAAAGTGAAGATTCTTGTTCTCGTAGTGGTGTTGTAATCAAATCCAAAAATGGTATTGTCAAAATAAAGAGAAGAAATACTGACTTCAGTTCAGTCTTCAAGAGTGAGCTTATAGCCATTGAAAAGGGACTGAGGACTATTTTGTCTAATACAGATATTAAGGCAGTGTGGTTCTTGTCTGACAGTCGTAGTGCTATCCAATATCTTTTTAATTGGCAAAGAAATGGTGAGAGGACTGGAATCGCAATTCTTAGCAAACTTAAGTAGGTTTTGTCACTATGTAAAGTGCACTTCCAATGGATTCATTTGCATGTTGATAAGCAGGGGAATGAAATGGCAGACGTTTTGGCGAACCTTTACCAGTTACTAATTCACTGACATATTTTGAATTATATTCCATTAAAAGACACACTAACAAGCTAATTTGGCTCATCCCCCCTAGTCTTCCCTAGTATCAAGCTGATTTTCCTGGAAGATCTCTTGCAATTGGTAGTGATAGATATTTTCAGACTACACTTTCCTATTTCTTCAGTGGCCAACTGAAAGGACTTACTTTTGAGAGAGGTTTCAAAATACATCTATAAATTGTCCTAAATGCCTAAATGCATTGGCATCACCAGCACATAATTTTGAGTGACTGGGATTGTCTCTTGAGGACTTATACAACATTCCTATGTTTGTTTTTGAATTAATGAAAGCATGTGGTCTCGTGGTCCTCATCTAATACACTCTTAGACATGGAGATTAGTAACAACAACACAATTTATATAATATTCTATTTAATATTGCTACTGTTGATTAAAATCCCCTTGATAATCTTCAGAAGGCAAGTAATTTCTATCACATAATTATTTTATCTACTAATTACCAGTATAAAAATAGCTTCCACTTGATAAATAAAAAAAAATACTTTTGTGGGATTCATTTTGCCAACATTTTGCACTAAAAGTGATAACTTATTTAAATTCAAGAAAAGAAAAATTGTCTCAATTTTGATATCCTTAAATCAGGATACATATAATCATCTGTAAGTGCAAACATAACTGAACAGAAGACAATGACATAAATGGTACTTAATATTCAATGTCAAAAATGAAAATTTGTTTGTATTTTAGATAAACATATGAAACAAATATAATATATATTATATATAATGAAAATTTGTTTGTATTTTAGATAAACATATGAAACAAATATAATATATATTATAATGAAGCCCAAAAAATTTTCATGAAATAAAATAATCAAAAAATGTAACCACACATTTTTTTAGCAGTTTGTAATGTATTTAATTGCAATTTTGGGAATGTTATCCAAAGCACTTTAACACACAATTTCTTTTCGTCACTTTATAAAACTAATAATCATTATACAGTACAAATATATGAGATTTATTATATTACATCTTTCCTTACCAATCTTCCCAATTAGAAATATTTTTAAAATAACAGAATTTGAAACATTTTCAAAATTTAACCTGAAGTATATTTTCTTCTGCACCATTGAATAAAAATATCACATCATTTGGAAGAGCTTGATTATACTGAGAAAGTGACATTAAAACTTCAAGCATCAAAGCACAACTCACAACATCATCACTGGCTCCTAAAAATCATTAAATGAGAAATCATTATTCAAAAAAATAAAACATGCAAAGTACTAAAAAAATGTTTTTTTAATTTTTGTAATGTTCTTAAAATATGCTAAAAATAATTAATATTAATATAAAAATATTACCTAAAAACATGGTCTTTAATTAAAAAAGAATCAATAGTACATCCAAGAAATAATTGATAGATTGAGAGAATAGTTTTTATAAATAAATAAGAATGAATATAATAGTTTATTATATAATTAGTGAATAATACAGAAGCAGAAATTAGCAAATTATAGAAAATTATACAATTCATTACATTTTCTATTATTCACCAGTTTCAAGCTTTTGAATTTCTACGAAAGCTTGAAAAAAATTAATGTTTCTTAGAGAAATGCATGAAAAAATAAATAAATAAGAAAAACAATCACAACATTGCCCATTCATTATTTGAAGTCCCATGAGATGTTTTCTTTGAGATCCTTGAGGTGATGGGCATTTCTTGATTTGGAACCTCAGTTGAAATATCTGATATAAAAATGACTTAAAGGAACTGGAAATTCTTCTAAATTAAGTTTGTTAAAAATCCTAAATTTTTTCTGAGTCATGAAAAATTTTCTATTCCTTTAAAAGTTATACTAATTGGTTTTAGTAATTAATTCAAGCAAGTGCTATTTGAAAAGATATTTTTTTAAGTAAAATACGCACAGGTATATAGGAAGATGGTATTCACAATACAATTACATAAGAAGTTTTGATCACTTTCCAAGCTTTATTAACAGTTTACAACAAATGTTTATTTAGAGTTGTTTCCAAATGAATGGAAACATTCTTAGATTTTTAAAAATCAGGAAAAGAATCTTCCCATGAACCTTAAAAATTTAGGTATATAAAGTTTGCTTCCTGTTATGAGAAAAATATTTAAAAAGTTACTAAATGACTGAATTATACATCTTTACATTCAAATGATAAATTAAACTTAAGTAAATTTGATTTTACAGTAGACTTTATTTATCCACCTGAGAGGCAAAGATAACAATTTTTAAAAAAGAAAATGCCCTGTGAAAAAAACTGAAAAAGTTCATCTTTTGATTTGAAAATTATTATTTACAGAAAATATTATAAACATTAAGTAGTTTAGAGGATATTTTTGCACTGTTGGTAATGAAAAGACTGATGAAAGAGCAAAAGATGTAACTCAATTAAAATTTCCTGTTTATTAAAAAAAATTTAATTATTTATAAAGAAACAAATTAACAAGTAGTTGAATTCAGCAAAACTTCTTATAACTGTAATGAATGATTCTTAATTTAAACAAGTTAGTTAATCACTTACATTAATACTTTTTCACATTCTTATAATTACATTGATGTTTTTATAAAATGCATATTTTAAAGAAATGACAGCTGTATATTTTTATTCTGATATATAAACTTGATGAATCCTTCAAAAATGATAATTTTAATTGAAGATAAATCTTTCCATTGCAAAATAATATACAGAACACTTCATAAAATTTATAAACCACCAATAAAAGAAATGTTAAAATAATTTTAAGGAAATTAATGTGAAACTGATGATGCTACTATTCCTAGAACCATATGAAATGTGCAAGGTATAATACACAACAGAGCATGATTATAATCCAAGCAAAAATGTATTTGAAATTAAACCATTAGAATATCATTCTAGTATTGTACTTATTACAACAATACTAGAATGATATTCAAATGGTTTAATAAATAGAATTTCCATAAAGTTTTTGTTTTGTTTACAAATATATGTTAAGATAAGACTCATTGTATGAGTAGAATCCCAGCAAAGGTAAAAAGAACATGTATAACCACTATTTAAATAATGGGAAATGATGAATGTGAAAAATACTTTTTAATTTGCTGAAAAATGTGTATTAAAGTAATCAGATAACATTTAATTAAAATGTTTATTAATTAAAAAAAGCTTCAATGTGGCAAAAAATAAACCATACACCATATTTTTGCTTATGATTTGAAGATATGTAATCAGTTCTATTAAAATTTATCCTACAATATTTCATTTACTTACAATTTAGAGTGCCACAAGAGCTCGGTCCTTTTACTGTCATTTGACACTATGTATAAAATTGTTTACTGTTTCTTTAAACCGAAATTTCATTATAATTTTATTAATATTTTTTATTTCAAATAGTCATTTTAAGATTTCTAGTATACATATTAGAAATTCTGAAAAATAAGTTTTCTTCTTTTCCCAATACACTGTAATAACAACAACTATTTTTTTAATGTAATTTAGTAGTTAATGATATACAAATAGTTCAAAATTTATGATATTCTGATTAAGAGTTTAATCTAGTAAAATTATGATACATAGGAATTATATTTTGAAGAAAAAGTAATCAAAGGTATATAAATGTAATTTTTTAATACATATATGTTTCTTTCATTATTTTTTAATAATATTTAAAAACATTAAACAATGTAATGTAATGTGCAATTACAAATACAAAACTTATAAAATACCTGGGCTAGTAGGTACTGAATCATAGTGGCAATTAATTAAAAGGGATTTGTTTGTTGACTTTTTGGGTCCGATTTTCACAATAATATTTTTGACATCTTGATAACAAGTCACCATTCCATCCTGTATTGGCAAAGGAAAACAACCACTAGCTTTTTGCAAATCGATTTCAATTTCATTAAAAGGTTTCAAATGAGTTTTGATGTAATGCAACTGTCTGGTTATGTAATCAACAGCAAGAACCTCATTTTCATAGCTGCCAGTCGGTTTAGGTCCTATGCTACTTAATTCAATAACAAAATTTTTTGCTCTTTCTTCACTAAATGATAATCCTCGAGAACCAACAGAATTTTCAAGAGAAGTAACAGATACTGGAGATGGAAATCTAATCAAATCACAATACAGTGCAAATGAAAATATCAAGAAATACAAAAGAAATATCATGAACCAAACTTTGTTGGTGATAAGCGGTGGGCATCTCTTTTTACCAAAATCATCATCAGGAAATATTGGAGTAGTTGAAGATCCTCCAACATCTAAAACTGGTTTTGTTCTCTGTCTAACGCTGGTGCTCATTTTTAAAAATTTGTAAAAGACATAATGAATAAATTACGAAATTTAGAGGTTCTTGCCGGAGAAAGCAACCTTGATGCTCACCGCACAGTAGAATAGTAAGCAGAAAAGAAAATAACGAAACTAACAACTGTGCGCGCGCGTGTTGCAGTTACAGAAAAGTAACTGTAAAAGTAAAAATTATGATGGATAGGCTAAATTAGCAAGAAAAAGTTTATGTTAAACATAAAAAGTGAATATTTTTACTTTCCATAAGTGATAAAAATAATTATATATGAAAATAACAACATATTTTACTATTTTGTTTATTATTTGTTTCCAATTTTTTCTTAACAGTTTCTTCAGTTTTTTAATACTGCTTTATTTCTTTTTTCGGGGCTATGTCTCCGTCATCACTCTATCTCGCTCTTACAGTGTCGGATTACAGTCGTTATCAGCAACCTCCAAGCTTTTTTTAAAGCTATTTATCCCTTAAAGTTTAAAAAACATCAGTTTTCACAGCTAATAATCGGTTTTTTTTTCCAAAAATTTAATTTGGAGTACTGAATTCGAAACATGGATGCAGATTAAGTTATGGAAAACAGTGCTATCTAGCAAATCAAGCAGATAAGCATCGACAGAATTGCTGATGGTATTGAACCCCCGGCAGGAATTCTCGAGATTATCGATGAAGAACTTCAAGTCTTTAGAGAATCTTTACAATCTGCAGATATAGTTGGTTGTGCCGTTTCTGATCTGGCAACCCCCTCATCTAGCAATACTAATACTGTCTCAGGCCAGGTTAAAGCTAACATTAATCCAGCTAATGCTGCTGACTCTGGAGTTAGTAAAAAAAGAATTTTGAAGAAGCGTTCAGAGGAATTTGTGAAACCCAAAAAAAACCGCAAAGGTAGCTACTGAAGTGCCCCAGGTGGCCCTAGTGAAAGTTCAAATTTTTTCGCGCAATTAAGCTGTACTCAGGGGGTGGAACAAATACAGGTTACAGACCCAAAATTAACCCAGGCCGAGGGAAAAATGTCTCCAGTTATTGTCAGTTATCGCGAAAGCCATACGGTTTTTCTAAAAAACTTAAGTATTGAAATTAAGCCGCGAACGGTAGGTGAAAATCTGAAAATATTTGCAAAAAATAGTGATGCTCACAGTGCGCAAACCAAGTACCTTGAAGAAAATGAAATAGCATACATTATAATTAAAAATAAAAAATTAAAAAGTTTATCTTACGAGGACTCCACATGAATACTTAATGTGAGGAAATAGCCGAAAACTTAGTTAAATCAGGCTAGAAAGCCATTAGAGTGCTATGAATGACTAACTTTAAAAACGGGAAATCGATGCCTCTTTTTGATACACATGTTGTCGTCATCAAATGGCGCCAATATTCTAAATCATCAATTAATTAGTCACATATTGATATGTGCCATATGTCACCTAGATGTGTTAGATGTGCGGGAACGCATAACAGCAGAGAGTGCCCATATGAAACTCCAGTGTTGTAACTGCCAGAGGATGCATCCGGCTAACAATAGAGGATGCACTGCGTTCCCTAAACCAAGACCAATAAATCCCCTTTTAACACCAAAAAACGACAGAAAGTAGTAACAACACATAAAGAACGAATTATGATACACCAGAGCGAACATGCGCTCAAGCTACGACTTCCCCTCTCCCACCCCAGCCTGAAGAACCAACTTATCACGCTTCTTCAAATGCTCATGATTCAACTGACTTAAAACAACTAAAAAATGAAATTAAACAATTTTTTATAGGTATCCCCTTTAGGGATCTACTCAATATACACAGTCCAGTCACATTAATGTGACCACCACGTACTTTCCACGTCAGAGTTAAATAACCAATCACAGAAGGCAGGTGGCAGCACAGCGCAGTTGAGCGTATATAAAGGGTGTGTGAGGGCTTCGGAAAACATTTCAATCGTTGGCGTAATGCAGAAACGAAGCGATTTATCCGACGTCCAAAAGGGCATGATCATTGACTTTCGGGCCAAGGGTGGAAACATTTCCAAAACGGCTGAGTTTGTGAACTGTTCGCGTGCCGCCGTGGTAAAAGTGTACCGTGCATGGCAAAATGGGACTGTCCAAAATCAGCGACGTGGCAAATGTGGTGCACCACGAGCCATAGATGACAAAGGCGAACGACGGTTGCGGAGATGCATTCGGGCAGATAGACGGGCTATTGTTGAGCAACTGACCACCAAAATGAACCAAGGGGCTACCAAAAGTGTCTCCCAAACTACTATTCAGCGAACATTGCTGCGTCTGGGCCTCCGAAGACAGACGCCTGGTTCGTGCACCTATGCTGACTGCTGTTCATCGACGGCGAAGGCTAGAATTTGCACGCCAGTACAGCAGCTGGAGCGTCCACTGAGTGGCGACAGGTTGCGTTTTCAGTTGAATCGCGTTTTATGCTCCATCGGACAGATGGATGTTGGCGTATAAGGCGTGAAATCTCTGAAAGGAACCACCCTGCAGCCATTGCCAGAACGTTCCAAGCTGGAGGCGGGAGCATTATGGTCTGGGGAATGTTTTCCTGGCATTCTCTGGGTTCACTGATCATTGTGGAAGGCACGATGGATCAATACAAGTACGCATCTGTCCTTGCAGACCATGTCCACCCCTACATGCGCATTGTTTTTCCTCAGGATGATGGCATTTTCCAGCAGGACAATGCGAGGTGCCATACAGCTGCCAGTGTACGTGCGTGGTTCGAAAAGCACCAGGATAAGTTTACCATCCCCCCCTGGCCAGCAAACTCACCTGACTTAAGCCCAATCGAGCATCTGTGGGACCATCTCGATCGAGTTGTTCGCGCCATGGATCCTCAACCGCGTAATCTAGCGCAGCTGGCCACGGCATTAGAGTCGGCATGGCTCAAGCATCCCAGAGAACACCTTCAGGGACCTAAGTGACTCTCTTCCTGCACGTCTCGCAGCAGTCCGCTCTGCGAAAGGTGGTTATTCTGGCTTTTGACAGATGGTCACATTAATGTGACTGGACTGTGTATGATGAAGAGCGATATACATGAATAATGAAGAGTGTTAAATATTCGACCATTATAATGAGAAATCCTTTAATGGTTGAGGTGGTCCTTCTTTTACAAAAAAATATATTTCTGCTTCTGGTAAGCTAGTTGGCCATAAACCTGGATTTGAATTTATTATTGTTCCAAATGCCTTTTCTTTAGATATCCCTGGAGAGTGGACGTTCTTGGAGTGATTCTTCATGATTAAGAATTGAAGCTAATATTTCTGTGTTCTCATCTTCCTTTTCATGGATTTTTTATTTGTAGATAACTTCCATCCTGTTCTTGAATTTGAACGTGCTTTTAAACTCTTTTTGTTTTATATTGTGTACCTGATAATCTTCTACGTCCGTCAGACATTCTAAAATTAAAAATAATTAAAAGAAAATGTTTCGATAAAAAATCATTTGTGTTTTACTTAAACAAAACAGAAGTGTTAAGGTAAAAATGTAAAATAAATAAAAATATAAAAAATGAATAAATAAAATTTAAAAAATAATAAACAAGCTATAATTTATGATTGGCGTTTTGGACTTAATCAAAGACTCATAAGAGCTTCAAGACTTAATTAAAACCTTATGGTGTCAGCCATAAACTAGAAACTATTTGTTTAACTCTAAGCAAAGCCAATAAATTTATCAAACTTATTCCATTTAAATTTAAAAAGCAAATTATATTCTATTTTTCAAGTAGTAAAAATATTTCGCAAACAATTTTGGAAAGACCTTGGTTTATACCAATGGATTAACGTATTCTTTATTGGGGGGTTTTCAAAATCCTTTTAACAAAAATTAAAAAATAAATAAATAAATAAACGACTTTTAAAAAAAATAGCATCAAAAAGTATAAAATTATTTTTAACACACTGGGGTATTAATGTACAGTAAATCTTTAAATTTTTAAAATCTAGTGCCTTATATATACATATATTTTTTACTACCATTTTTTTAAATATTTTTACCATCATTTCTTTAAATACTAGTATTTAAATAATCGGAAAATTTTAATTTTTTCGACCACTTAATATAAACTCTAAATGCGAAGGGGATGTTTTTTTTAAGCTTTACTTTTGCATTTTATTTGGATCCCCAGGGGTTTTATTCACATCAAGTTTTATCAACCCCTAAATGCTATCCCCAAAATTAGGGGATGGCATTTTAGACCATCTTTTTAATAATGGTACCAATCCGATAGCCCAAATTTTACTTCAAAAAATAGCATTCAAATCGGTTGAGATATGCTGAAGTAATTAGCGGACAAACATACAAAAAAAAATTGATCTAATTGATTACCACATTTTTTGTTGAAGTCGATTAAAAAAGTACGTGAAAATGTCTCGTTTAAAAAGAAACATCCTGTATTTAAATATTTATTGAGGAAAAATGAATATTTTTTGAAGTCATCTAACTTTTATAACACAACATAAGTTTAAAAAAAATAACCTGGCAATTGTATTATAACGCACTCTACTTCACTAGAACCAATCTGCAAGGCAATAAATAAAACACATTTTTTCCTTTTATAGTCACGACTAAAAGCGTCAGGACTGATTTTTCTCCCACGTTTTCATTCATGTTTTGACTATGCTAAAAAATTCTATTACAGCACTTTGCGTCCATTCACTCAGATTATAATAGAAAGAGTGATTTTTGTTTATACATTAAGCTATTTTATAAGTGGAAATTTAGTATGCTTCTGAGCAGTTTCCTTGAATTTGAAATATTTTGACATTTAAAATACTTTCCTAAGAAAACATACACACGCATATATGTTTTTAAAATTAAACATATTAATTTTTCATAGGATTTAAATGAATCTTGGTTTATTTTCTTCATAAACTAGTGAATGTTGCAGCCTATTCGCCGCATCTGAGTAGGGGCCCCGCTTGTCCAGGTCCTAGTACAAAACTATTGTAAATCAGTCATTTTGATTGTAAAAAAAACATATTCCTTTTATTTATTTCTTATAATATTTTACTAATTTTTTTATTTCTTAAAAAATTACTTTTATTAAATTATAAGACAAACGCTTATTTCAATACGAAATTAAAACTTCAAAGAATTTTGCTTAAAATAATCAGATGCATTTCATCTGAGTATACATATACTTTATAAGAGTTTAAATTTTAATAATAAAAATTTTTAGACTCTTAAAGCAAAAATTAGAAAAAAAATTTTTTCACACAAACAGATAAAAATAATTAAAATATTGTCCTTTTTTACAAATTCTAACGTAAAAATTTATTTATTTCAAATTTTAAGAAAATTTAATAAAATTTTCCTCTTTTGAAAAATTAAGAAAATGTCGAGATTATGTGAGGCAATCAACTTACATGCTATAACATTATTTTCAGAAATTATTCATACTTTTAAACTGTATAAATAATTCAATTTTAAAATAAAAAAATGGACAACATACAAGACAGGTGTTTATGAAGGAAATATGCATGATTCCTCATGGAAAATTAATGATTAAAATGAAAAAATAGAACTGTTTTCTTTCCCAATCTCTGTTTGATCAAAAGCATCGAATAATATGCTGAATGAAAGCATCTTCAAATGTTTCCCTTTAAAAAATGATTTCCTCTCATACTTTCCTCAGAAAATCTCTTGGCAGGATGCCACTTCACGGAGGGAAAACTCGATCCAATACTGATCACAACAGGAGATGGATGTCAGGTGGGTGCTTGGGACTTTTTCCAGGTTTTCTCCATTGAGACACATGGATGCAGTCCACTTATCAATGAAAAGTTCTTGTGAAAGTCCGAGGGACATTACAGCATAGTTAAACAGTTAAGAAGTGCACAACGCGATGTCAAATATAGCAATTATAATGATTGCATAAAACAGCTAAAAAAACAGATCATAATTTTATGAAGAATTAAAAAGAAACAAGAAAAAATTTTCTAAAATATTTCTTAATGCTTTATTTTTTGTATCGTTTTTAATATTAATTTCACAAATAAAAATAAGTTATTAAAAAATGCAAATTACAAATGAGTATAGGCAAGAGATTTCCTCAACCAACAAAAAATAGCTGCGATTTCAAAAAATTCAGAGAACTATCTTCAAGAGAATAAGAAAACTGGTGCCGCTCCGCCCAGCGATGGTGAGCAAAAGATGAGTTCATGGATGCAAATTTACGCAATTTGTATGGACGGATATCAGTATCTAATTATTACATTCTTGAAAAATTAAATTTTTAAACTGAAAAATATATTTAGATGCCTAATAGATCCTTGGAATACTGTTTGGATCTTTTATAAATATCTATTAATTGCGCAAAAGTGTTCCCAGATTTCATTCGGTATCAGTGGACTTCGTTGAGTAAGTTTCCAACAGCAACTCTACTTTTAACTAATTTTCATACTCTCAACATTCAAAGCGAATGTAAGCATCCTTCCACGCATTTACAACAATTCTTGATTTTCTTGACTATGCAAAGATTGATTTCAGCTTATACACCTTACAGTAGAATTCTAACTCTCGGAATCAATTAGGATCTGACCGTTTTCGAGCAGTCATCCGCTTGGTGATGAACATCTGCTGCACACCCGGACACCCACTTCAAAGGAGGCGGCAAATACTTCACCAACTGATGGCCCTGGGGTGTCTACCTCAAGCTGCACACTTTCAATGGCTTTACCATCATTCGCTATTTGAAATCCATTCATAATCATTCTTCAATACCTTCAGCATTAAAATCTGAACATCTTGTAATTTTCAAAGAATCAAGTGGCACACATCCCTTTCCCTCTCTCATTTCTCTTTTTCTCAATTCTCTTACTTTTCCTTTTCTTGAGCTCTTTTTCCATTTTACTCCTCTTCCTCACTCTAGTTTATTCTTCAGAAACCCTAAAAGAGATTATTCGGAAAGACCAAGTTCTGGTAATTGGAATATTTTAAAGTATATGGTCAATTTTGACATTTCCTTCATGCGTTCCATCTTACTACTTAACAGTTTTGTTTCTAGATGAAACAAGTTTCATCCATTAGATATGATATTATTTCTTCAAATAAAGTAACATAAAATGTTCAGTTTTATTCAGTTCCTTATAAGGTCTGGATAAAAACTCCTTGAGGAAAAAATGTCAAAAATTAGATAGATACTATAATATATATTCTTATATTACCGAAATGAGAGATATTCGAAACACATATTTTTTTTATTCTAGAATAACCACGCGAAAGCCGTCAGACCCCGCTGCGGTAAAGTGCAATTTTTGAGAATTTCAAGTGACTTCATGCAGGCTATATTTTAGAATGAAGAAGAGGAAAATGTATTTCGCAGCTTCGTTTTTCGGTTCCCGTTACACCACGCTAATTTTTCACGAAAGAGCAGTTCATATTTAATGAGGCCGCTGTGTAAGCACAAGTACTTGTAGCCTTATAAGCTACGAGTACTTGTGCCTACAAAGTGCGTGGTTCACGATGCGACTCCTTCAACACGTGTGGCAGAGTTCACAGTTCTGCATGTCTGTGTGCGCACTATGAAACTAACCACTTAGACATTTAATTAAAAGAGCTTGTAGTTGGTATGAAAGAAAGCTTTGAGAGAGTTTATAAGAATGCTCTACACTTAAAAAAAAGTCACATTTCTACCAATATTTCTTTTCACTTTATCCGTATATTATCTACAAGATGCTGATTGACAAACATTTGTTTCTGTATATTTCCATTCCTAACAGCTTATTTTCATAAGTTTGAGCAAACAAGAAAAAAGGTAACCAATTTGATTATTTTCAATAATGTGATCTCGTCTAAAGAAAGTTATATAATGCAAAAATTCCAACACATTAAAGTTCCTCTAAAACATTGTTACGTAAATTTTTAAATTTAAATAATTGTTTACAAAATTTCTAGGTTAAACATTATACTGCAAATTAGTTTAAAACTTTTATATCATACAAATGAAATAGGTTTATTTTCAATTAATCTCATTATTAATTTTCAGTATGTATGATTTGATCAAGCAACAGTGAAAAATTAATATACATATATAGTGCCAGATTTATGTATAAGCAAAAATAGGTATAACTGAGGGACACCTTTTTTCTCCATATTTTTCGGGATAAAAAATATATGAAATATCTATACTTAAAAACTTTAAATTTTGTCAAAATCAGTTTCAGATCTTAATACAGATTGATACTACATATTTATACATATTTTAATTAAATCAATAAAATCAAAATATTTGAATATTTGAAATTCCTATGAAATTTTTTACTATATATTGAATTTTAAGAAAATTTATAATATATTTATAATGAATTAGTATTTAGTTCGGGAAATTACCATTTTTTTCTGAAAGCAACGTCACTGGGAGAGCGCATCCCCTGTGCTTTGAAGACCTCCACGAGGAGGGAGAACCATTTTTCAGATTAAACAGGTCATAGTTTTAAGCTATTCAAAATGGAATTTTAACTCATTTGAAATTGTTCTACACTTACAGCAAAAAATTTTTAAACTTGATTCCTTTACCTGATTTCCATACATTTCCTTTTAATCCTTTATTTACTAAGTTATTTATGGTCTTAAAATGATAGGAATCTAAAGGAATGAAAATATTTTTAAATGAGTGTGAACTGTCGGAATCCTTATTTCATACAGTGAGTTAATTTTTTTCTCTAGTTTCAGGTGTGTCCCAGGGCATCGTCATGCACGCGGTTTTATTCGGACGGGTCGGGAGAATCTGGCATCGTAGTCAGTGTGACCTCCTTCAATTCATCACCTGTCGGAAGGGAAGCTTTCTAACACTAATTTTCATATTTCAGACAATTTACTTTTCAATACAAGTCAAAACACACCGATTGAAGTGTGGAAACTTCATTAGGAATTAACGGTGGAGTTTGTTGATGGAAGAGAAGTAACATCAGCAAAGAATATAAAACAATATAATTTTCTTTATGTACTTAATTAATCTTTTTTAGTCTGGCAGCTATCCATGTTTCTTATGTTCCATTTTACTTGACGAGTAGAATTTGCAATTTTATTTTATTGGAAAATCGTGGTAGGGAATTTTTCAAATAAGAAGTTTGCATTCTATACGAGTGCTCAAAAATAGCTTTCTTTTTATTGTTTATTTGAGGAACATTTTATGAATTCTCATTAGAAAAACTCAGAAGCGCAGAGCAGCCCCTATTCCGTCCTTTCTTAAGACATTCCTTAAGCCTCTTCCTGGGAATTCTTAGCCGATGCACAGAAATCCGCTTAGTTTTTCGATCACTTTCTGGCTGCTGGCACGTGGCTTGATCGCATTCATTTGCGTTTTTCTTTTCTGTAACGCATTTCGCTTTTCTCCTTGAACTCATTTCTACCTCACAATTTCTTGTGGGATTAAATTTTATAAATGACTGATTTTGATAATTGTTAATATGACTTTCGATTCACACAATCCTCCCAAAGACTCAAAAGACTGTCGTTTTTCAACTAGAGACTGGACAGGACATTGAATATCTTATTTCTTAACCCTGAGAGTGATTGAGGAGCTTGCCGAAGGATTCATATCCAAACGAGAAAGAAGCTTCAGATTGACTCACATCCATCTCCTCCTGCTCTTACGAAATGCCACACTGTCATAAGCGATTGTGCTTTTCCTTGATAAAAAATATATTTAATAGCACTAGATAATAGTTACAGCATGGATTTTTCAAATGACATTAGGATATTTAAGATTTTCTCATTTTCAAAATTAGTAAAATTTTTCTCAATTTTTAATACTTTTAAATATGTAAAATATTTTTATCTATTACTATATATTAAAACCTCCCTTGTGCTGGTAAAATGTCTTTATATATGTACATTATTTCTGAGAGTTGTGCAATTGATGCAATGCTTACGACATTACAGCATGTGAAAAAAACACATTTCAACAACTTTTTTGTATTTTCTAATACATATAAAAGCTTTTTATAAAAGCACGTCTTGAAATTAATACTAAAAATTATTCATTAACAAAAAATTTTTATCGCATATTTTTATTCATTTTTTTCACGTAATATAAGCAATCGATATATAAAAGTGCTTTTTGTCTCAAAATGATGAGAATACAAAAAATTATACAAAGAAGGAGGTCCAATTGAAGACCCGTTAAATGAAAAACAATTGTCCGTTACATGAAGTATTCGCTTCGTCAGTGATATTTATACGAAGACAGGACTATTTGCCGCCAACTTCTGACAGCTAAACAATAGTAAAATCGTTTTTGCTCATAATTATTATTTCATGTAGAATGAAAAAAGGAAATTAAAAATATGTAAATCCATTCACCTTAGGATTGCAACGCATTTCCACAGAATGCGCACAAGAAGCCTCGAAGCAGGGCGAGTTGCTTGCGATAACTAAATGGATCTTAAAATTTAAATATAGGAAGCAAATTCATTTTTTCACTCTTGAATTCAGACAAATATTTTACTTTAGTTGAAATCTACTAACATTTTCTTAATGCTTGTTATTCGCCTGTACAAGAACGTCCTGATTAAATATTATGAAAAGACCTATGTTTTAAAATGGAAAGCATTGTGAATTATTTAAAACCCAATATTTTATGGCTTAGTGATCATTATGCGAATGACGTAAGAAAATAATAGAAAATTATGCAGCGTATAAATGCTGTGTTCAACTTACAATGCTGTGAACGAGAGAAAGTGGATATTGTTAAATTTCAACCTTCTCTCATTCACAGCATTTTAATTTTATTGAGACTGAATAAAAGAAATGTATTTTGTTTTGCATAGAATTATACGTTTATTTTCCACGTTAATCAATTAAAATTTGTATATTAAAAAGGGACATCTTTTGGCACCATTATTAATAAAAGAGTTGTGATTAGAATATATATATATATATATATATATATATATATATATATATATATATATATATATATATATATATATATATATATATATATATATATATATGTTTCATTGTTGGTAAAAAAAAGCTTGTACGAAATTTCACTTGCGACAGTTGAGGTAGAGCCCAATGTCTCAGTGTCCCGATGTCAGAAGCCCTCACACGTTTATTCACGTAAAACCTTCCAAATCCTCGTCACAACAGGAAAAGGGGAGGAGCTGGTTTTCTAATATTTTGGCCCTTCCGTCGAACAAACTTCATCCTGATATTTTAGTAACAGTTTGCTTCAAGTTATTTTTATTGAGGCATAATTTTTACATTCTTAACATGTTGCATACTTTTTACAGCACAGAGTTTTCTGCTCAGATGCCTCCAACCAATGCCTCTGACTGAAACTCTCGCAAAGGCAGAGTCCCTCAGTGTTGGGCTTACGTTCCCGCTCTTCGTCCCAACAGCTCGGGTTTAAATCCTACTTCAGAATTTGCTGTTTGTAGTGGTTTGGAAAATACTTGAAACTGTAGATCCCAGTTTAACTGGCCCTCGTGTTCATAAAATGGAGTGACCAGAAAACCAAACCTAATGACACTCTGTAGGTAGGCTTTGCGTTTACAGTACTCATTTTAAGTAGAATGAACTTTTCCGATTCAAATCCGCAATCTAATTCTGCAGTTCTCATTTCTTTTCAAACTGTCAAAAAGCTCTGCAGTGATTAATATCGGTCCTGTATACAATTTTAGAAATTAAAATGGAGATAAATTATTTTCTTAGGTCAAGAGAGTAGCCGGCAAGGGAGAAAACTCCCAAGCACCCACTCTGACAAACGCACATGATTGAGGCGGAAACGCAATATCCCATCGCTCAAACCACTTTTCAACGATGGCAGATGGATTGGATCAAACCTGTAACTTTATGCTCCGGAGCCACGGTTCCTTACGTCATGATGAGAGCGAACCGAGAATCGAACCAGGGACCTTCGTTGCTCAGCGGTCATTTTATGCACGCAATTCCGGGATCTACAGTTTCAAGTGGATTCCAAAGCACTGCGAATACTTAAGAGTAAAGTGGGTTTCAAACCCACGGGCTGTTGAGCCAAGGATATTGAAGAGCTAATTAATTTGTCATCACTAACCAATAAAATATTTATTCAGCTTTTACGATATTTCCAGGAAGAGCATTCAGCACCGGACGCTATTTCGTTAGCTTGCGCAAGTTGGAGGAATCACAGGAAAGGATTAGTTGAGCCAGATGCAAAAATTATCCCTCATAAAGTCCATTATATATATATATATATATATATATATATATATATATATATATATATATATATATATATATATATATATATATATATATATATATATATATATATATATGGGTTCTTACTTTATTATCAGTAAAAATGACCGATAAATGTTAAATTATTTAATTACATTTTCAAATAATAATATAAAGTTATATACATATGTACAATATCAAAGCGTATTGTCCATTTTAACATTATTGTAGTTAGTTATAATTCAAAACAAGTTTAATATCCATTCGCGTCTTTGTCATCACGTCTTTTTCATTCCCTCACATCGTCGTTCTCCTCCTTTCTCCTCTGCATGTCCGGCGGCAAGCATGTGAGTGGCCCTCTGGTGGCGCTTTCAATCCACACACACACACACACACACACACACACACACACACACACACACACACACACACACACATATATATATATATATATATATATATATATATATATATATATATATATATATATATATATATATATATATATATATATATATATATATAAAGCTCTCGTGGTATATTTCATGAATAACGAGTCATATTTAAGAACTTGTGAGGAGGAAGCTGGTTAACTCTCAAGCTCCCACCACGAGAGAAATGCAATACACTAGGGAATGATGAGAATATTTTGGAGAGCCTGTTGAAGAATTATTCGTTGCCTTTGATTAGTTTTTAGAACTTTTTTTTAACAGATATTTATCTGCGGCAAGGAAAGGAACTTGGAGGTTTCAGTTTGTGTTGACGCAATTTGGCTCGCCGTCACTGCGATGTGTGATGGATTGCCTCAGGCGCTTGGGGGGATTTTCGGGTGCGCTTCTCATAGATTCGTGTGTCGTAAGGGAGAGAACCTGGAAAACTCCCAAGCACTCCTTTCGACTGACGTGCAGGCACAAATGCTCTTCATCTGTCATTGTTCATTTGGTTTGGTTGGTTTGTCGCTCAACGGTCATTTTTTGCACACGAGGGCTAATTAGACCGGGACCTACGCTTTAAAGTGGATTCTGAACCACTACAAACACCCATGTCCATGGTGGGATTCGAACCCACGAACTGTTCTACCGAAGACAAGAGCGCTAACCATTCGTCTGCCAGCTCGGCTCTCTCGTTGTTCAACAGTGCTCTGAAAAGTGCCGCGGTCAACTCAAAACAGTGGCTCTGCTGTAGGATGAAGAAGAGAGATGAATTCGCACCAGCAATGTTATCCTCTTCTAAGCCCAGACACAATAGTAATGACAGCTCGAGGCACACTACCCATGAAAATTTTTCGCGGGAAGCAAAACCATAGGTTATGGTGGATGCTATAGAAAAAAAAAAAACTCACTGGAGGTTTTGTTTTTGGAGCCATTTTAACATAACAGAGATGATCTCAAATTGTGGGTTGGTAATTTCCGAGGCAATATTTATAACCGTTATGTTGACATTTCCGCTAATTTGTAAACATCATTTCTACTTATTCTTTTTTTTTTCTTTCATTTTTCGTTAAAATTCACTTTTTTTTCACATCTCAAGAGATGAAACTTCTTCGGTATTAAAAGTCTTGTATTATCGCATTCGACTTGGAAAATAATCTCCAAGTGATATAAGATTGATTTTGCTAAGAAACTATCTGAGATTTCCATTTTTATACTCATAATAATCTCTTCAGATAAAATTATCCTAATCCGAGCAAAGATCGAATATTTTCAAATTAAATGAAAAAAATTTATATATATATTATGAAAATGTTTAAATTATACTCTAAATTTTTCATCACTAAATGAGGTTAAAAGTTATGGCTCCTTGCTTTATAATAGTTTTATTTTCTAAGAAATTAATGCTAATTCAATTAGGATCTATAATTTAAAGTACATTCAGAACACTCAGTTAGACTCTAACATTTAAAGGGAAATTGACAGTTGACGTTTGGAAGTCTTTATAATTTAGAAGAAAAAAAAACCTCCCCAATATTTAACCTGCCACTTCCTTTCACTTGAAGAAGATTGCAACCATATCCCCATTAGTAAACATGAGGGGTTTTTAAGTTAAGGCGGTATAACTTTTCTGCTAAAGGTGGGAATCAAACTCACGAACTTTTGATTAAAGTGCTAACCATTCAGATGCATGCACAGTAAAATAGGAATGTATACATCCTTTAAGACACACAAGATCAGGTTTTCTTTTCTATTGTGCATCAATTGCAGTGTTTCTATCCCTCAGAACATGAATAGAATCGTCCTTCATTCAAAAAACATCACAAATTTAATACTTAAATCAATTAGTTTTTCTTCTGTGGAATTTATTAAAATAACTGGAATCTCGCGTTTAGAGGGAATACTTGAGTGATTTTTCAGTAAGTTCCAAATCGCCAACAAATAAAAATGATTGCTCGATCAGAACTTTTAATCGACCGACGTAATTGCTGTATAGTACATCTGCCGACATGTATTTTATAACCAGATTCCGAAATGTACGTATATTAAGCCGCCCAACTTGTCTAGTGGTCAGCGTGCCTGACTGCGGATAAGGAGGTCCTGGGTACGAATCCCGGTTCGGGCATGGATGTACTTTCTCTATCTATCCTGTCTTTGTCCTTTCCTTGTACGTATGAGGTGTGAATGGTTGTCTACCCTATAAACGGGTTCCTATGGCAAGTGTGTAGAGCAAAGTTGTACTTTCACCTTCATGGTGCTCTGATTAAAACGAAAGACGCTCCCAATTGACTTAAATTCGCATAGCCAAGCCATAGCAAGCTTGGCATGTCCAAGTGTCATTAGTAACAACAAACAACGTATATTAGGCGCTCGTTTTATTGTGTTGTTAATTATTGCTCTCATACTGTGTCTACAAATAACTTTTTGAATTTAAATAAATCATTATGTTTTTAACATTGTTATTTATTATTTTACTTCTCAGATTCGAGTCTTAAAATGGATGTTGAAATTGGCTGTGTTTTTTGTGATACAAATATTATTGTTAATTTTGCTATAAAATTACCAATCCATTTACACATACAAAATTTATTGACGTTATTTAAATATTTAAGCATTATTGATTACCATGGTAACCACGTGTTACTATTTAACACAAATCAATTAAAGTAACAAAAAAATGGCACCACTTACAAAAAAATATTGGCTGGAAAAACAGTTTATATAACAAAAACATAGACTTAAATTATAATTTTAAGCCGATCTAATGTGACGGCTTTGATGGGCAAGTTCCTTCAAACTTGATGGGTAAGTTACTTCAAGGCTTTTCTTCACAATCTGGATCCATATTACAAAGTCATTTTCCATCTAAGAGCTACCAGGATTTTCACTTGCTATTTCGCGGTCTGAAGATTTAGTCAAACTTGAATACTGAGCCATAACTTAATGCTTACACAACGTGGAATTCCTTTTTTCAACTCTTCTTCTTTCTCGAACCTGTGACTCCTTTGTCCTCTTGCCTTCTCTGGAACCAGTTTCCACGAGTTCTGCCCTATTGCAGTCCACTTGCAGAAAAGGGAGGAATGAATTATTATGGATACAATCTTACAGGAAAATAGAATATAAAATTATTCTACTCATGAAAAATATGGATAATTTGGTTAGTTTATAAAAATATCCAGCCAGTGAATATAAACAGATTTAACGAACTCATAAGGATCCATGTCTAGGAATATACTAGACAAGGTCCACGAGTCCATTTACTTTCAGAAAGTCGAAAACAAGCGTAGGAGACCTATATAGGTCCTCAAAAGACAACCCCAGGCACTTAAGGATATGTGCCAGTGATGTCGGTTCATTTTGACATGTAGGACAATTCGGGTGCACCTTGAGACCTCTTTTGAATGTAAGTCCTTTCAGGTGTCCACTGAAGAATCGGGAAAGTGTTGTCTGAACATATCGATCGCAATCAAAAGCAAGGGATCTTCCAGGACAATCTGCTTGATACCAGGGATGACCAAATTCGCCTGTCAGCATGTCTTCTAATGGAATACAGTTGAAGATATGTCAGTGAATTGGTAGCTGGTAATGGTTCTTCAGAACCCTCCTTCGCCAGAACGTCTGCCATCAACATGCGAAGGAATCCATTGAAGGTGCACTTCACAAAGTGACGAGATCCATGCTTTGCATCATCATTGCAGGATGGATTGAAAAGTGTCCTGAGTGTCAATTTCATCCTAAATCTCGACCACGAACAATATTGACTTGAATATACTCCAATACATGACGGGATTAAGCGGGAGAAATTCTACACGAACTTCTTCCAAAAATCCGTGAGTTGTGCAATTAGTATTTAAATATGAAAGGTTTACGAGTCTACGACAAGAACGTCGATTCCAGTTTTTTAACCATAAAATGAAAAAACAAGTGTGCAAAATGTTAGTTGATGAAAAGTGAAAGCGAACGAAGAATGTATGCAAAAAAGTGGTTTTTAAAAATTTTAGTAGGGAATTGCCATTGCATCTGTAGGACCATGACAGTAAAGACGAAGTCACCTGTGCTTCCAATAGGTAAGAAAACGAAAACCAAACTGAGCTGATGTGCTTCAGAGAAGAAGTATTCCAGAACATTAGAAATATCTGGCAGGGCAACGACAACAATTATTTACCACTTTCTTTGGTCAGCTTGTCTATTGGTCAGCGTGCCTGACTGCAGATAAGGAGGTCCTGGGTTCGAATCCCGGTTCGGGCATGGATGTACTTTCTCTCTATCTATCCTGTCTTTTTCCTTTCCTTGTATGAATGTGGAGTGAATGGTTGCCTACCCTATAAATGGGTCTCTATGGTATGTGTGTACTGAGGAAGTCGGACTCCACACCAAAATAAGGTTCAGTTGAAAAAGTGGAGCAGAGCACCCTATATTGCCATCCTAGATGGCACACGACAACAACAACAACCATTTTCTTTTCTTTTCTACTCCCCTGGAAATAATGTTTGCGATTCACTTTTATCAATTTTTTTCTGATTAATTCATGATAAATCTTTACAAAGGTCATTGAAATAATTTTGGAATATTATAAATATTACCTTTTTATTAAATAATTTATTAAAAATTAATTAAAATATTTATTAATTATGATAAAATAAATAAAAATGTTGACTTTATAAAAACTAATATTTTTATAAAAGTTTAGGATGCTTATTAATTTTATATAAAACTATGCAGATCGAAGATATCTGTGGAATTCAAAAGATAGAAATTATTTTGACAAATAAAAAAATGCTCTATTCTAGGAAATAAGTCATTTTACAAAACATTTAAAATATCTAAGATGGATTATAATTTGTATTAACACTAAACTTGGATTTTTTTATGAAAATGTAATAAATTGAAATTCAAAATCTTATTTTTTTATATTTAAATATACTTTAAAATTAATTTAGATAAAATACACAGAAGAATATATTCTACATTTAAATATACTTTATTTAATATTATTGAAAACATTGATTCTTGTGTTTAACATATACATTTGCAACAATAATTTGCTATATATTGTATGTTGCTAACGTTGTTTAGGGGTGTTATATATTTTTAATAAAATAATTTCAATAGTAAATTTTACAATTTAAAAGAATTTGGGAATTACAGTAATATTTATTAACAACTCATTTTCATACTGCTCTGCCAAATTAAGTTTAAATACAAAATTATGCAAACATTTATTTATTGAAGCATTTATTGAAATCTGCATTCCGTAACTACCATTCACTTTTGGTTACGTAGCTAGAAGCATAGGACACGCACATATATAAAGAAATTTAATAAAATTTAAGTACCATTGAGGATTAGCTTGGATTCTTAAGGATTCACGAATCTATTATTATATTTTTTGTTTTTCATAAAATAATTTACAAGAGAAATATTTTAATACTATTTGTGTTAATAATTTACCTGGTATTTATGTAAAGACTTATAGTTATTGTATTTAAAGATTTACAGTTATTGTAAAAAATGTGATCTCAAATATTTATTTTAAAAATAGAATTACATTTTATTCAAAGCAATGATGTAATTGAAAGAGTGTGAGTAAATTTAGAAATTGAAATATAAACTAGTTTTGTTATACAATGATTGTTTGAAAATATTGAAAACTAATTATCAAAATATAAAAAAAATTCAAGAAGTTATATATTCTGAGTTTCTAATTATATATATATATATATATATATATATATATATATATATATATGTATATATATGTATATGTATGTGTGTGTGTGTGTGTGTGTGTGTGTGTTGTGTGTGTATGTGTGTGCTACTTGTAAAAACTACTTACTCAAATAACTGCACTATTTAACTTTTCATTTAGAACTAGAACTTACCTTTTTTTCTTGATTCTTAATAGCTTTTTAAAAACAGTAACAGAAATGATGGATAAAGAATTTTATTTACAAGTCAGTTTTCACGCTGTTTTTCTTAAATGGATGTATCTCAATATTGAAATTAATAAAACTGTGATTTCATAAAAATAATATTCTGACAAACTAAAGTTGAATGGTATAATTTAATAAAAAAAATATTAGGGAAATTCTTAATCTATATTAAACGATATCTTTATTTTTATACTTTCACTTAGTTCATGTTATTCTTTTTTATCATTAAAATAATTTCCGTAAGATAAAATTGTTTGCCATCTTTCCGTTTGTTTTGAAAAGATCCAAGCCGGAGAAAAGTAAATGGAACCAGATGTGCAAATGAGAAAAGTATGTCCTTAAAGTAAGCAGAAAGGAAATGCTAATGTTTCCGTATTGCTTCCTTTCATTTCTTTTTTTTATTTTTTATTTCTAAATGCTTAGGAAAAATATTCCTTATTCTTAAAGAACATAACTCCATAAATGATGAATTTCATTGGTTTTAATTGCATTGTATTCATTCATCTTTTTTATTCCTCATGCAGATCGCATTATATACTGCTGGCCATTAAATTTACTGTCCTATGAAGAAAAGCAAGTGAAAATAAAAGAAAGATTTATGTGCAGTATGGCATAAAGTCAAAATTACTAACTTTGCAAGCAGTTTAAGCGTTTACAGAGGTGTTTAACCAGCAGTTTCCCTGGGAGCTAAAACTGCCTTTACGCGGATGGGCAGAGGGTCGAAATGGGCTTCTATGACAAAACTCATTCTAAATGCTTCATTCATCACAGCAGTTGGCGAAAAATAGCAGACTAGTCTCTCAGCAAACCACGACCATTTGTTTTCAACTGGTGAGAGTTCTCATGCAGCAGATACATAACGGTGTAGGGGAGCCCCAGATTATACCCTTAGGATAACTACCCACACATCCACAAATATCTATGATATTCAGTCCGGATATCCATTATAATTGCAATATGCCCATGAGATATTCGAAATTCAAATTTCCATGGATATCCATTAAATATTGTAAAGTGATATCATTTAGACATTAACATTTGGATATTACTGAGATATCTCACGGATATCTCTAAACTTCTTGCAAACTGGATATTCAAATTTCGTAAAGGCTAGATATCTGACAGACATCAGAAATCTAGATTTCGTTAAATATCTACATTTTGGATATTTGTCGGATATCAAGCTCTGGATGTTTACTGTATTTTCATAAACAAAGTTAAAGAATTCTGAAACCATTATTAATACAAATTTTGATTATTTAAAATTAAAATGAAGTGGCGATAATTATTCTAGTTGATTAATCTCTATTTGGATATTCATGATAACAATACAGGCGAGGTAAGTGGATTTAAAAGCTTGTTTGAAAATGTTTGCGGAGTTTTCCAGTATTCTCTAATACTTTATTTTTTTCTGTTTTAAATGTTGTATTACTGATTAAATAGATTGTTTTCTTTCGCTTCAATATGATTTGTCATTCAGAACAAAATATAAAATAAAAAAAATCTTAAAATATAAGCTATGAGATCGGTACTGTTTCTTAAAAAATTGCTTCAATATATTAAAGCTAAAATAAGTACTAAAAATTTTTAATTAGAGTTTTAATTAGAAAAAGTTTCCTTCACAGAAAATACCAATTTTTATAGTTTGTTTTAATAGAATCAATTATATACTATTACAAACTATTCTATACTTTTTCAATGGTCTTTGTTTGGTAGGCGTCATTGAATAAAAATGTTCGAAAGTTTTATAAGGCACTCATAAATTTAATTTTTTTAATTACAAATTCTGTAAACTAGTTATTATAGAAAAATATTCTTAAAATCTTTGTGGATATTTAATTTCTTTATAAATTAATATGCACATTCAAAACTATAATTATACTTTTTAGCAAACAAATTGTATCATTCTAAATGATTAAAATAAAACTTGATAATAATTAACTAATACTTAAAATCAATATCTAAATATATATCAAAGTATTTACAAATCTGTCAAGTTGAAACCAAATCATTTTGTTACTTAGAGCATATTTAATAAAAACTAAAATAATTTTAAAATAAGTGTTTTAAGATGAATGATTAACAAAATTTGTACTACTCTTTATTTGCTAAAAAAACTAAATATGGATATTAAATTCATCATTTTAACAACCAAGAAAAGCTATTTAAATGGACAATTTAAATTTAATATTGTACTTCCAGCCAAATCAGTTTCATTCAGTTCTGTGTAGCAGATATCTTAAACTTTTATTATTTTGTGGTGCAAAATCCGAAAAATTATCAGAACTGAACTCTAATAAAACAGAAATGCTTCTTCTCAAAGCCATGTATTGTATATAGTTTTTTCTATTGTTGGCAAAACCATTCATCCTCTGGTTTGCCAGGATTTTGCATAAGTACCACGTTTTGTTACGTTCAGGAAATTATTTACAGTTCAGGGCTATTCATTTGCTCACATTTCAAACATGGTAAATAGAAACCGGAAGTAAATGTTAAAGGGTGAAAATTTACAATCGAGTAACTCATGATTCTTTGGTGATATTTTTGATGCCAGGCTGTGATTAACAAGATTGCCCATACACAAAAGCTATACAAACATAAGGTTACCAGATTTACCAGAAATTAAAACTTATCGCCAAAAAGTATCACCAAAACATGTGGTACCCGATTCTACACCGAAACCTGTTAAAGTTACATTGAGCATCATTCATCAAAAATACTGCCAGAGAAGTCACAACATATTGCAATCTTCTATCGTATAATGTTGAATTTCTATTTGAAATAGAAATTTATTAATAATCATTATTTATCAAATATCTCTAAAGAGTTTAAATTATGTGGCAATCTTATGTTGCTAAATTTCTATTTGAAATTAAAAAATGTTGATAGTCACAAATAGTAAAATTGTTAATTTAAAAGCATTATAAAATAGGGTTTACTTATTAAAATCTTTACATGTGAGGATTGCAAACTTTATTCTTAAAATTGGGTTTTCACTGGTCTGATGAAAACACAAGTCATAAATTTTGGCTTACTTTACTGGATTGAATTATATTCTAAAAAAACTGATTTTTTTTTTAAATAGATTTACTGCTTTTTAAAGAAATAGTCCAGTTTTGAATTAAATATTTTTATGAATTAAAATCTTTCTTTCCGAATTATATATATTTTCCGAGTAATTTGCATTCTCCATTATATGTGTAAAAATTAATCACACCATTAGTTTATATATTTTTACTTTGTTGGATGCATGTGTTAAATAATAAACTGAATTAAGAAGAATTAGCAAAACTATTTTGGCTATTATAAATCCATATCAAATTTTCTGTAATGTGTTGAAAATGTTGGTAAATACAGAAAAAATTTCTTTTCTGTGATTATTGCTTAATTGTCACGACTCGTTAGTGTATTTTGTAAAACAGATCCCTTTTTAAGAATAAACATCAACATTTTAAAAACACCATTGTTAACAGATGAAAATTTTTAATTTTTATAAACAAAAGAGAGCACAGATTTGTGGAAATATTTGTCTTTATATACCGGGTGATCCAAAAGTCAGGACGAACTTTAAAAATGAATAATTCGAAAACGAATCACGATACAAAGATGCGGTTTGCACCAAACGGATGGAAAAGAAACCGGGTTTAGTGTGGCAATGAAAATAAATAGTTCTGTTGGCGACCAACAGATGGCGCTATAGTGTTTTATTGCAACAAAAGATGATTTAAAAATGAAAAAATGATTAATGAATTCAGATTAATTACAGTTATTTAGTACTTACTACAGTAAATGTTCAATGTGCTGTCCATCATTCAGATGTAAAGCTGTGAGACGAGTCACCACCCCATTCACAACATTTAGTAGCATTTCTTGCGTTATGGCAGACACATTTTGGCGGATGGCATCTTTCAGTGCCGCTAGTGATGCCCGTTGGTCGCTGTACACTTTTGACTTCAAGAAGCCCCACAGCCAAAAGTCACAGGGTGTGAGATCAGGAGATCTTGGAGGCCATGCGTGATTAAAGTAGCGACTGATAATACGATCCTCCCCAAATGTTGAGCGCAGCAGGGGTTGCACAGGCAGAGCAATATGAGGTGGTGCTCCATCTTGCATAAAGGTGACTGTTTGGATTGCCTCGCATGGATTGAATGCGCTTGCAGTTCAGGAATAATGCTGTTCTGTAACAGTGCTAGATATCGCTTGCCGGTGACAGAAACTGTTTGGAAACCTGTCTGTGTGACTTCCTCGAAAAAAAATGGACCAATTATGAAATCAGCAGTGAAGCCACACCAGACTGTCACTTTAGGCTGTTGCAAGGGTACCTCAACAAATGCATGTGAATTTTCTGTGATCCACACTCGACAATTGTGGGTGTTAACACGCCAGAGAGTGTGAAATGTGCTTCATCTGTCCAAAGCACAGTGTGAAGCCAGTCGTGCTGCTCTTCCATCTTATTGAAGACCAAATTCGCAAAATGTCGGCGAGAGTCGAAGTCAAGAGGTTTCAGTTTTTAGTTATGTTGCAACTTGTAGGGATACCGTTGCAAAGTTACTCGCAGCGCTCTCAAGACACTTCCGTACGACACTCCTGTCTGCATCGAAACTTCTCGAGCACTACACTCCCCGTGTGCAGTAACCGCCGACATGGCTTGCACCGTCTGCTCCACTGTCATGGCAACAGCAGCTGCAGTTGAGGAACGTCCATTTCTTTGACGTGATGCCAAAGAACCTGTAGCTTCAAAATGTTTCACAATTTTGTTCAATGCAGAAGACGTTATTGGTCCTTTGCTATCTCACATACCCTTTATGTAGCGATATGCTCGCAATGCCACTTTCCGAATTCTTATAAAACAGCTTAACTAAGAGGGCTTTTTCAACTATGGACAGCTTTTCGATGCATACCAGCTTCGACTACCATTACCTGCTGCAGTTGCTTTTTTTTTATATCGTTTGTTGCTTTGCATAATCCTACATCAGAAATCTGACAGCGCCATCTGTTGGTCGCCAATAGAACTATTTTTTTTTCATTGCCACACAAAACCCGGTTTCTTTTCCATCCGTTTGGTGCAAACCGCATCTTTGTATCTTGATTCGTTTTCGAATTATTCATTTTTAAAGTTCGTCCTGACTTTTGGATCACCCTGTATATAAGTATGTTTTTTCTTTTTTAGTATTAATTTTGAATATTAGAACTTTTCAAAAATTTTGGTTTTAATTCATTGGGTGTGTATTATTTTTTTACGATATAAAAGTATATTGCACTTAGAATTAATTTATTCACTTTTGGTCTAAAAAAATGCAAATGCTTGTTTTTTTTCTCTTTTTTTGTTATCAATGATAATCTTAAGATTGAAAGGCAATATTTAATTTCCTACAAGGATTCTCTTTTTCTTTACTTTAGAATTTACTTATTTTTAGAATATTTAATAGTTACATTATGTTTAAATTTTTTAATGTAACATCTGATAGATGTAGATAAATTTTGATATTTACTATTTATGCCTTTTTATGCAATTATTGATCAGTGTTTTATCGCGTGAAAAAATTAAAAATAATTTAACCAATTTTAAGGTTAGCATATCAGCTTTGAAACAGTTGTTTTGTGAAAACTGCCTGATAGTGTTAACAAAAGTTTGCATAATTTTTTCTTATTTCAACTCTGTCAGAAGTATATTTTGCATGTTAATTACCTTTTAATTCACAAGTGTTTTATAAATAAGAGATTATTGTACATTTTCATCAAGTGACCCCATTTTATTAAGTGCTCTTACTATTGAAAGTTTAAATTGCAAAATATTATTAATTTTTACTCATGTTAATGTTTCATTATTTTTTCTTTCTTGATTTAGTTAGCGCTGAAACATCAGAAAAGTGGTATGTTGGCATGGAAAGCACATCTTAGCAGTCAATGTTTTCATTATGATTAAATAGAAACAATTTTTCTCTATAAGCATTGCTTTTGGACATTTGTTTACCTTATTGACTCTCATGATACATGTTATTGTTAAAAGGTAGATTTTTGTCAATTTTATGTTCAAAGTTTAAAACTATTTTATATTAAGTGCATTGAATTTTGCATATTCTAAGATTTAATAATTCTTTATTGCAGTAGTTTTTATTACTTTTGAATAATGTATCAAATAGAAAGAAATAATTTTAAACTAGAATAGTTTTGTAAGAATCATTTGCGACCACTATTAGATCTTAAAATATTGTAATTTTTTCATTGATAAATGGGATATATTTAAAGAATATGAATTAATCAATTACATGATTAAAATACATTAAATGCATTTTAACTTTGTTTCTATAAATTATTTTTCATAAAAAATTGGACTAAATTTTTAATTATGAATTAAAAAAAATATGTGAATTTATCTGCTTTTTTATTAAGAAATAAAGTAGGAAAGTGCTGTAAATGCATAACATTCCAATTAAGAATTTATTTCCCTTAATACAAATTTCTTTTTTAAAAAGTTCTTTAAGTTTTACTTAAAGAACTTAGGGTTAAAGAACTTAGAGTTTTACTTAGGGACATTTATGTTTATTAATGAATATGAAAAGTATACTGTTTGCCAATCTAAAAATTTTAAAATGAATTATTTTAAAGTTGTGATACATCACTACATTGTAAAGTGGGTAAAAAAAGTATTGGCAACTGCCTTAATTTATTCATATTGACAAATAAATAAAATGTTATGCAATTTTATTTGTCGTTATTAAATACAAAACATCTTACATGTATAAAAATAGTAAAAATTTTAATTTGCATTTTCTACGATTTTTTCTTTCAAAAACGAAAATTTGCATGTCAAAAATGTATTGGCAAAGTTTTAACTGCTATGCAAATTTTGTTACATTGGGTAATAAAAAACACCATTATTTGGCTCAGAAATGAAGATGTAACTTCTCGTGCTATTAGGAGTGCAGTTGAATATAAGTTTATTTACTGTCAGAAGTGTTGTGAAAAAGTTCAAGGAAACAGAATCAACAGAAAATAAGACTAGAAGTGGACCACCTCGAAGAGAAGAACGTGTCATTATTAACAAGGTTAAGAAAAACCCCAAAATAAATACACCCCAGGTAGCTAGAGATGTCGCTTTCACTTCGCAAAAGATATTCAGCGTACAGACTGTACGGAATGTTATTATGGAAGGGCAGCAAGATAGAAACCATTCATCTCTGAAGTAAATAGGAAAAAGAGGTTAGATTTCGCAAAATCCTACGTTGATTTATCTGAAGAGTTTTGGAACACAGTTATTTTTTCCGATGAATCAACATTTTCAGCAGTGATAGACGACGATATGTGTGGAGGAGGCCAAATATACTGAATTGGAAGAACAACATTTAACTGCTACAGTAAAACATGGTGGAGGCAGCGTCTTAGTTTGGGGCTGTATGGCAGCTAATGAAGTTGGCAACCTGTATTTTATTGAAGGTATTATGACAGCACGTACATACATTGACATTTTGCGCAGTAACTTAAAAATCAGTGTCCAAATTCTTGGTTGAGGAACATCATTCGTTTTTCAACAAGACAATGACCCCAAGCATACAGCGAATCTCACCCGTGAATGGCTATTCTACAATGCTCCTCGCCAGTTAAAACCCCACCTCCATCGCCTGACATCAATCCAATTGAAAATTTATGGCTCCTGCTGGATCTAGAAAACATAAAATTTCAAGTAAAGACGACCTCCAACGTTTACTCTTGCAAGAGTGGCACAAAATTAACAACGTTTCCAACAAAGACCTTTATTACAAGCTATTATAAATACAGAAGGTATGCATACAAACATACACTGATTTTGTTTGCGCTCATAATTTTGTCAATTTCATAATTTTGCCAAAATTTTTTTATCATTTAAATTTTGGATTTTCTCGTAGATTTTGACTAAAAAATTATTTAAATGAAAACTTCGTTATATTTGTTTTTTCTCCTTCTGTAACCGCTATGTTAAAATAAAATTTGTAAACATACTTTGTTAGCAAATATGATTATTTATAGGCAATTGCCATAAATAATCATATTTGCAATTTGCAATCATATTTACAATAATTATAGGCATTTTTTATCCACTGTATATAATATTCAAATTTTCAAAACCATTTAACTGCTTAGTATTTTTTTAAATTTGTATAGTTAAAATTTTTACATTAAGAATTAATATTTTCAGTATTCATTTTTACTTCTAAGAAACAGAAATTAATTGAAACTTAGAAATAAATTTAGCAAATTATGTATATATATGCATGTGTTGTAAAATTTAATATCTATTTTAATTATCTGCACTAAATAGAAACTAAGAAATCTCTTAAAAATCAGTAATTTTGTTAAAAATTTAATAATGCATATAAAGAAATTCCGAATTCTTGACTTCATACATTTTGTTTTTATAATAAAAGCTGATGCAACAATAAAAAAAAATTTTTTAAGAAATTACTTCCACTTTTTTTAATCTTTAGGAAACTATCATTAAAAAAAGTACATCAATAATTCATTTAGAAATTTTAAAAGCTGGATAAGAAAATTTACACGATTTTATTTTTAATAATTTGAAAAGTTAAAAGTAACATT
The DNA here is from genome assembly GCA_037975125.1 of Latrodectus hesperus. NCBI lineage: Eukaryota > Metazoa > Arthropoda > Arachnida > Araneae > Theridiidae > Latrodectus > Latrodectus hesperus. The sequence goes on from CM075856.1 coordinate 56,052,872, forward strand.
AAATGCTTTTATAAATTCTTAAAAGTTCTTAAAATTAAGTAACATTGTGTTTACACTTTTAATAATAAAAGAGTTATATTACAAAATATTACTTATAATATTTTTCTTTTGAAATTAAGTATTTAGTCAATAAAACAATAAATTAACACCCAAAAAATTCTTGCAACTGCTATGTAATATTTCAAAATATTGTTTCAGTTAACTCGTAAAAATTATGGGGAAAATACTTACATTAAATATGAAAATTTCATTAGAAATGCATTTCAGCTTTTGTTAATTCTGGTACATCTATATTTATTAGAAAATAACTTAAATATGAAGATATCTAAAATATATGCAGTAAGTTTCATACAAGATATCCCTTGGATATCGAATCTTTATTTATATAGATATCGCATGGATAGATCATATCAGAAATTTTTTAAATATTTAATAATCATCCTTGGGATATCCATTTGCTGCGACCCATTGGATAACTGGAGGATATAATGAAGATATTCGGATATCGTGTAGATGTCTAAAACACAAAGCGATATCCACAGATAAATGAGAGATATTTCTAGGATATAGTTTGGATTTTCGTGGTTGTTTGGGTGGTTTGGAACAGTCACCTATCACCAAACGCCTCGTCCCATTTTGAGCCGTGTTCGGGTGACGAGGTTGACACCAGAGCTTTCACTCTCCTCTCCACATTCACGCCACACACATGAAAGGACTTCGGGCATCACACGTGAACGTGCACACATCCTCAACCCACGGAACTCTAGCAATCCAGCAAGGGGGGGGGTGATGGTCACCCCCCAGTCGCTGCTACGCTTTACTCGTCCGATCTTGGGGGAAGGAGGCGGCGTGTACCTTCTGAGCCACTGCGACCTCAAATACTAGGGCAACAAACGTCTTCATCCGCGCGGAAGATGAGAACACGATGTGCTTCTGCATCATCCTGCCGAAAGATGGGTTTCCGTGGCCGTAGGGCGCTGTATTAAACTGTCGTCGATCCGAGTTGAAGGCTCCCGTGTAACTTAAATCGATGGTGACGATGTGCTCCCCCGCATCATCACATCGAGTACAACCACGAGGCGAGCGTTCACCGCTAGACACATGCACAGCCATCTGCGTGCAGCGCCGGAATTCTTTTAAGCTAGCCACAATCCAGTGGAGGGCTTCAAGATGGACTCCTGCTCCCACGCCACAGAGAGGGCCTCAAGTTTTCACTTCTGCAAACAGGGGTGCTTGGAAGCTTTCCTCTCGAATACAATTCACCATGCAATGGTACTTGGAAAGCAGTTTATAGAAATTTGCTTAAATATACTTTGAAATAGCGCTGAGAAGTTTGTTGTCAGTTTTTTTTAACAGAATTAAGAATAAAATGAAAGATTATTATAAAGGAATAAAATACCTCTTTCAAACGTGACCTCATCCTCGAAAAAGATAGGCGTTTCTTAAAACAGAGAATAGGAAAGTCTGTTTCTCAGCTGTATCACGGCCAAAGCTGTGCAATAGTATCAGACTGGCGAAGTGCTTTATTGTATTTGTGGATTTTATTATTTTAGGTCTACCGGAAAGTTCTGTCCGCTCCGGTTACAATCAGTTTCAACAAGTATTCAGCTCAACAAAACATTTCCCACCATATTCGAAAACTAGGGTTTGTGTGGAAGTATTCGAGATGGGTGCCACACAAGTTAAGTGAGAAGAATTTGAATGATCGAATCATCATATGCACATCTCTGCTTGCACGCAACAAAATCGAACCCTTCTTGGACCGGATCATAACTGGGGATGAAAAGTGGATAACCTTTGAAAACATCATTAGAAAAAGGGCATATTGTGAACCTGTAAAACCTGCCCCCTCTTCCTCTAAACCGAAGTTGAGCCTGAACAAGAGAATGTTGTGTATATGGTGGGACATTCGAGGACCAATACATTTTGAGCTGTTGAAACCAAGCGAAAGGCTAAATTCGGAGAGGTACTGACAGCAATTGGATAAATTAAAAACAACACTCCAAGAAAAGAGGCCGGCGATGTTCAATAGGAAGGACATCATATTGCTTCATGACAATGCCAGGCCACATGCTGCTTTGGGGACTCGTCAGAAAGTCGCAGAGCTAGGCTGGGAAATTCTGTCGCATCCACCATACTCCCCGGACCTAGCACCATCTGATTATCACTTGTTTCTGTCCTTACAAAATTTCTTGCAGGGGTAAACAATTCAAGAACGAACAAGATATCAGACAAGCACTGGTTCAATTTTTGGCCTCTAGAGATAAGACATTTTTTAAAAATGGGATATACAAATTGCCATCACGCTGGCAAGAAGTCATAAATATATATATATAATGATGGCAATTATATTATTCAATAAAGTTTATCCAAAGTATGAAAAAATGTATTCCTTTGTTTCATTCTAAAACGTACAGAACTTTCCGGTAGACCTAATATTTATCCAAAAAATATTCATCTTCATGGTTTGACGCAAAAATATTGCTCGCCCAGTTGAACCGACAGCGGAAAATTGCCCCAGCTGCACCTCCCAGATTTTATCTGTACACGTTCCATCAGCAAATAAGAGCATTCACAAGACAAGTCTACTGTATCAATTTAAAAAGGGACGAAATCTTAAATCCAAAAACACGTAGGAGAGTTGGCAATTGTGAACACGTGAGAGCCGTATTGCAAACACTAAATGAATTCTCAACGTCGCATTTGAATTAATATTTCATTATTTCTAGATTTTCACTATTGCAGATTGGCATATCCTGCATTTTCACGATGCATGATCTGCTTCATGATTTCTTAATAGATCGATCCGTTTATTTTTCGACTTCTAAAGTCATCTTGAATGAATTTTTTTGATTTAAGAAGTCAAAGGATATTAAGTAAAGGAATGTTGACCATTTAAATCCATTGAGTTACAAACATTCCTGCTACTTAACTTATTAGAATTGTTATGGTTTGCTCTATTTTTCAGTTAATAGAATATTAGCATTTTTATTTGTAATTTCACTCACAAAAGACAATTGGAATTTAAATTTCTATATAAACTTTTATTTAGAATTCGATTTTACTTAATATAACTTTTAGTAAACATTTGGCGGTCAAATATATGTTGCGCTTCTTCAAAATGAGTGATAATTCGGCACGGACCAACTATTTAAAGTAGATTTGGACTCCGCTATCATCCAATTTTGAGGTAGAAATTGAATCGATTGAGTGCTAATCATTCAGTTCGAAAGGATTGGGGCGAATCTCTTAATTATCGTCACCGTCACGAGGTAAAATATATTTTTTTAACCTTAAAATATATAACCATCCAAATGACATAAATATTAAAAATGTTAACTCAATTGCCCATCTTATACCTAAGCATGCTGAAGCCCTTGACTGAAACTAAGCAGACAATCAATTAACAACTAATTTTAAACTTCGGGAGAGAAAAAATGCAGTGCGTTTCCATTATTTTCTTATTCGAAACAAGTTTGCGAAATCTAAAATGATAGCACTCTCATTTCAAAGAAATTTTACTGTATACATGGTCTTTTTTGCTATGATATTCTTCGATTAACGAAGAATTTTTATTAAATAAGTATTTGTATTTAAGTAAATTAAAAAAAAATCGAATAAGAAAAGTTAATCGAAACAATATCTGCTATTAATTTTACATCGATGAAAATTCTAGAAAATGTAGATAGTGCTGTAGCATTTTGTGAGTAAGCTTTTAAAAATACTGATTATGAAACTCCGGCTTAAACAGGAACCAGCACGAAACTGGAGAACCTAGAATAGCGCTTCAAATTGTCATTTCCCTTCCATTACAATATCAATAGCAAATTTAAGATGTTTTTCATCAGTCTACGATCATAATGAGAATAAAACAATCTTTTTAATTAAAATTATACTGTCACGTAATTGCTAATAGGGCAGATTAAAGAAAAACTAAACCCTTCTTAAAAATCTCAAAAATAATGACCCATTTTTATGAAGTTATAATATAGTATGACTTCCACCCTATTCAGTGATATTTTTGTTTCATATCCTTTCTGTTATTAATACACTTAAGACTTATAATAGTATGAAGCTTTATTTCTAAGGAAACACGAATTCTTAAAGATGAAAACTCAGTACTAGTTTTGAAGGCCTTTCCTGAATTAAAGATACTGAGTGATATGCATTTTTACTTAAAATAAAACTTGTTTTATTGAGAACCTATTGAGATCAAATGAATAGGAAAATTAGAATGAAAAAGCACTAAAAATGATGTTCAAGGGATCACAAATTATATAGCAAGTTTCCAATATTGATTGCTGTTGCAGTTCTGCAGTCATGTGGTTATGGTTTAAAATTTGTAATCATAGAACAAGATTTACACCCTACTTGAATAGTCAGTTAAAAAAAATTATAAGTTGCATCGCCAGAGGTTATAATCTTGCGTTCTTCAGAGCCGTTATTGGATAACGGGAGACTGCCCGTGCTTCAGTTTTCTCTTAAGACGCAAATGTGACCCACAGTCCAAGAGGTCCTCGTGGGTCGCAATTGACGAGATGGATGCTTGCAGTGTCCTCCAGTGAGGCACCCTTCTACGCGGCGTCCAAACAAAGAAGTTCAACCCTCGCAAGGAGATTGCCTTACTGAATGTGGAGAGTGGCAGCTCAGGTGTGACCTGGCCGTGATTCAAAATTACGAGGCATGGACGAACTTAAAGGTTCAGTCCGGGGATCACCTGCACCGCTATCTGTGTGGCCTTATTGAGGTAACAGCGCGTAATTGCTTCCGGACACGTGATACTCCTTTTCAGTGTTCCAGAATGTTGGCCCCTGTTCAGGTATGCGATTTCAATTGCTCCTGTCTGCTTGCTTCAATAGCTTTTGCAAAGAGAAATTATCCGTCTATCATTCATATGTACAAGACTGCTGAAACAACCGTATCTTCTGGATGGACAATACGATAGGAGCGGGACAGTTACCCCAAATTATGTAGTCATGTCACCCTCAACACAAATCTTACACTACAACTGGATTTTCTTGGACCGCGCGAATGTTCTCTCAAATGCGCGAGTGTTTTCATTAGAAATTTCAATAATTTATCTTTAAAGTATACAAGATCTGTTTATGATTCGATACCTCTTTTATCGTATTTGTTACTTAGGCCGCTCGGATGCATCTTTTTCAAATCAAATTTCACTACGGTTTTGACATGGGAGGGATGGTTTGTCACGCAAGGGCTAATCAGATCTGGACCTACAGTTTAAAGTGGGATGAGAAGCACTCATAAGCTTACCTGATCGAAATGCTGTTTGATTCCATAAACTGTTCAACCAAAAGATTAGAGCTCTAACCATTCGGCTACCAGCCCATCCTACTCATTTAGAATGTTATGTTTTTCTCATAACACGAAACCACTCCATCTGTGAAATTGCTTTTTAGTTTTCTTATAATTATGGACCCTCTTATGTGCCCTGTACTGTACTTTTTATTAGAATAGCCATTTTTAAGATTATGTTGATTAAATTTTACGATTGGTTGGTTTCTCAACGGTCATTTTTTGGTTACTTGGGCGATTAGACTGGAAACCAAATCTACAATATCCAAATGAAAGTGGGAATCGAACCTGGGAGCTGTTAAACCGAAAACCTGAGTGCTAGGCATTTGTTTGGCAGCACGGTAATCAATTAATAAATACATCATTTTTTGTAATTTTACAATGGGAAGCAATAGACTAGTGACAAAATAATTCTTTCGTTTTGAGAAAAATTTATTACATAAATACAATACTTATAAAATCCAAACGCATGTACAATCTCATTTAATTCACAAAAGATATCATTTCTCGCTTGAAAGGAACTAGTATATCTCGCAATGAAACCAAAATTAGTCTCTGAAGAATTTCCCCGGCGATAGTAGCTTCGAGTCCTGTGTTCCTCAGCCCGTTGAACAGCGTGGACAGCAGCCTCAGTTTTCCCGCAGCGCCCCCGGAAGAACCCAGCCTCTGCAGACTGTTGCCACCGCTGGAACCTTGGAGACCCTGGTTCACCTGTTGCCAAGGGTTGCTATTCCCCTGGAAGGGAGGGAAGTTCGCTTGCAAACGTCCGGTACTAGAGGCAAAGGTTCTGTCGCATCTTGAGGTCCGGAGCAAAGCATACAAGACAAAGGACACGGTCAGAAGTCTACAGTTGCCAGATCCCTGAAATGGGCTTGAAACCATCTTGAAAAATAAGGCAGCTAGAATTGGAAGCAAAAGGGTAAATATTCTCACTAAATGTTGTAATTACTGAAATATCTAGTGAAAAATTTTCAATCATTAAATCTAATATTTCTTATATTTTTACTGAAGTTTTTTAACTTTTTAAAAAATGAGCAGTACCTAATTGAGTTATTGTTTGATTTAGTATCTCAAATACAATGAACCAGATTCCTTTATTGCACTGTTTATCGAAGTGTTGGCTTCAGATCATTTATTCTGGAAATTTAAATCTGAGATTAAAGTGAATTCCGAACGCTCACCAACAAGCTCGAAGTGAAAGTCTCATTTGTTTTTATTTTACAGCCTAAAAACAAGTAATCTTTGAGGAAATTAAGTGTATTAGAAAATCATTAAATAAAATCTGAGTGAAGATGCAAGATAATGATCCAGAAAAAAAAAAGATAAAACAAATTTGTGAAGACCAGAAGGATAAGACAACTAAATGCTTAGAACATCAATGTACACTAGGTATCTGAAGAGATTTGAATGGGTAATTTCGCACAATAAAATTTCCAAATTAATATTATTCGAGGGGAAACTACTTCAATCTATATCCATTAAAAGCGGTGAAATCAAATTGACTCAATTTCTTGCCACACTGGCAACATTCTAGAAGATTTCACAAAAATTAAATTTTTTTGTCAGGCGTGTATGTAGAATTTGAAGTCTTGTAAAAAGAACACGACGTCTGTCAAAATGTGTCTTCTATATTTAATATCTTTGAGCTTCTCGATTCCATCTTTTCGGCAAGTGACAATAACACGAATGACTGATGGCAAATTTCAAGCCAGCATAATTTGTCGAGTTAGGAATTTGTATGATTTTTCAGCCTTTTTTACTAATTCATTTTCACTAATGTCAAATGGGAATGCAACTCTTAAGATTTGGACTTCTTTTGAAAGTCATTTATAATTATCAGATTTCTTCAATAAATGAGGTATTAGCAGATTTCTTCAATAAATGAGGTATTAGCAGATTATAGGTATTAGCGGACTTAGATTCTGCATGCCTTTGAAAAGATTCTAAGTATAAAATGGTTTTTGAACTTCACACATGTTTATGCTCTGAATGCAAAATAAACATATGTGATTTTTGAAGGGAAGACGCGGGTAAAAGGATGAAGTTTCTAGTTGATAACATGATTTAATAAGAAAAGCACCCACATGATTTAAAGACTTGTAACCCTCTGTCCATGGCTGGCAAAATTATCGGTGGCGTTGATTAAAAAGTGATCTTAAAATAGAGTCTTAATTTACCCTTTTGAAAGTTTTTATAAAGTGGGATAATTGGTCTTCTACTAATGAAAGAACTATTGGCGAGGACTTATATTTACATATATATTAAAATATATATTTACATCACAAAAAGCATCTGGAAGTTTCGCATTTGTATGCCAAAATAAAAAATACCGGAAGGCCGTTTTTTGAAGAGATGGTAGTGCTATAAATACTATTTCTCTGGTGAGTGATGTTTGTCATTGGCTAAAATCCGAAAGACAATATACATCTCCTATTCGTTAATGATGGCACAAATGCCTCTCCACGTATGTACAAGGGCATGCCCAGAAAACTACTAAATACAATTTTAAAGTCCAATGGTGAATGCAAGGCGTTTTAAGTAAGAAGTTCATGCAATATACGAGACTTTCACTCTATCATAAGCCGGATGTTGCTTCGGTAGATACAAAGCAAAGGTCTTTTCTCAAAATGTATTGGATAGAGTTCAAGATATTTAAAGATAGAAGACGCCTTTTCCGCAAGTTGTTAACTTGCGGAAAGTCAGACGTTTATCAATTATACCAAGAAATTTGTATTCAACTTGAAAACGAATAGAAGTGCCCTTCATCAATTCTGAGTCTTGAAGAAAAGGTTATTTTTTACTCTATCCTATGCCAATTTTTTTGTTGTTACATTAGAGCATGCTTCCCTGTACCTATCCCTCAGTTGGGCTCTACAAATTATATAAAAGCAACAGTTGGAGTTTGTGATTTGAATCAAGGATTATGACCCCCAATACTTGGCCTGACAGCTCCAGAGATATCATTTCACTTGGAGGACATTGTGACTGCTATAGTTAACGTGATCCAGCCGCCTTCAGGAACACGACGTATTTTCAGTCAAGCCTGGATTCAAACTCACCTTCCTGTGATGAGAACGATGCCTAAAGCAACCAGGCCATCATGACTTCCCGAAGACAGCTCGATAGTATTGTTAACAGCAGTCTTGAGAGTTGTCTGTTAACGAGATTTATATTTCTAGCACAACAGGAAATTTGTAAAACGCTTACATAAAGATTCTTTTGCAATATGTGGAATTATCCATAAAATATAACTGATAGTTAAAACGGCATATTTCAGATTCTTGAGGAGCTCTTATCAAAATGGTATTGGAATAGGTATTCCCAGCTATTCTCTAAAAATATTTTGCTAAAGAATTTTTTTGTACAAATACTGATAAATTTCTTTTAAAACAGAAGTCAGATTATTTTTTAACACAAAATCTTCAGGTACAGTCACAGGCTTTATAGATATCGAAGAAAATAGACACTGCATTGTATAAAAGGATAGATTTATTCATTCTTTTCCGGAATGGGCACCAATTGTACATCAATTCTTTCGAAAAGTTTGCACATGCAATTAATCGGGGCTATTGGTAATTGAGGATTTCTACTCTGCTTTGCTAATTGAATTATAAGTACACGTATACAGCTATCTGCAAATACGTGCTCTTTTCAAAAACGATTAAATATGTCTAGAATATTTTGAAATAAATGAAAAAGAGGAAATACAAATATACAGGTAAAAGGTTTCATTTCAGCACAATATGAGGTAGATAAATGTGACAGCAAAAGTGTCACTAATAGTAAGTTGTCTATTTACTATTATTTTTTGTGTTTTATGAAATAGCTTGGAATTTGGGTTTCGTTGGCAGCATTTCTTGTTGAATAGGGAAGAAACATAAAAATAAACATAATCGAACACACAAATAAAATTAAAACACTTCTAATGCCGCGCTTCGTTGCCAATCACCCTCACTTTACGATAAAACAATAAAATAAATAACTTTCTTACCCTCTAACTACAACCAAGCTAATTTATTTTGTTCCCTTGCCCGTTCAGGTGTTCCCTCTCTTTCCCAACTCCCCATCTTACCCCTGCCACCATGCCAAACGATTTCAGGGGCAGTTTTCCAGTGCCCCTCATCCGATGCCATTGAAAAGATGAGACGCCACTTGGCATAGTGCCAATGTCTGGATCCAGAGAGAAAGAAGGGGATTAGGAAGACCCAACGGCAGCCATTATAACACAGCTCCCATTCAGAACAGGGAACAACCCACACTTTAAAAAAAAGGGGGGGGAACATATCTCGAAAATAGACTTTTAAACTTGTGTTGTTTGTGCGTTCCAAAGCTGTTAGGAGGGTGGAAAAGTAGCAGGACGGTGATTCCAAAAGAATCACCCTCCAGCTCCAGAAGCTTCTACTATTTTTCAGCTGGAAGCATTTTTGGAGAGGTGGACTTTTATTTTGCAGCAAAAAACAAAGTAAAGCAAACACTCTCCAATGGCAAATATTCGGGGTGTAAATATTATTACTATTTTTTAAATTCTTCCGAGTCAAAAGAACAACATTTTTTATAAAGTGAAATGTCATTTGGAGTTGGAATGAAAATGTACAAATGAAAGACACATTGTTGTAGCAAATAGAGATTCCAGCAACATTTTTTTTCGTGAGGCCTATAGAAATTTCGTAGATTGCGCTTTCACTAAATAATACTTTAAGAGAAAGATTAAGTTTTGCATAGTAGTTTTCACTGAAAATATTTTTCCTGGTTATAAACTATTTTTATAACTACAATTACAGTTCTGTGAAATAATACGCTTAGAACAGGGCCAGATTCATTTCTGATAATGATTTTCATTCAGGAAAATTTTGCAGAATTTTTTTGATCGTCATCTTTACTTTATAGATAAAAATATTTCGCTTATAAAAGGATCCTACAACTTTAAATAATTGATGAAATAGGTAAAAGAGCCTATACGTTCTCCTGTAACAAGGATAGAAAACGCTGATGAAAAGTTTTATTTTCTCAACAGATAAGAAGGTAGAAGTGTTTGGGTAGATCTCCATCGCATTGTGTGCATCTATTGAAGCTCTAATATTTGCTCGTGTTGACATTTAATTAGCAAGCAGGACAGGAAAGGATTTATGCCAATAAACCCCTATGACGCAATTCAAGCCCACGTCATTGGGGAGGGTATCGTGAGAACTCTATTCAACATGTAGCTTCATACTCTGCTTGAATTGCACGGGTTAGATTATAAATTAAAGAATCTATTTTTTCAGAAGATTAGGAATTAATTAAAATTTTTCTGTTCTTATTTATAGGAATCAAATTCATACAGACTGGACAAAAAAACGAAGCACTTAATTTTATATTTTATTTAGATGCACAAAATAGAGTTGGTGTCAAAATCAATCTTAAGTAGAAGAAAAGCAAAATTAAGTGACACAAAACTGAATACAGCCATTCAGTTTACGATCTACGTTAGCACAGTTACTCACAAAGCTAGTTAAACTATTATTAAAAGTTATTTATACATATTTTAGAAATGAAATGAAAATTTTAAATGATCAAGCAAGTTGGGTATTCAATTAAAAAAATAAACTCTATATAGCCTTAATTCTATTCTAAGCGCAAATAAAATTTTTAATTAAAAATAAACTAAATTCTCTGCCCAACTAGGATTAAAAAAAAACCGCCAATTCACAAGGTGCTACGAATATAAAATGAAGAGGAAAAAAGTTTTCCCTGCTCTTTTTTTCTTCTTGTCTAACCCAATCAAAATAACAACGTGATAAAAAAGTACCTTAAAATCAAGCTTGTAAATGTAAAAGAGAATTCCCCTAAGAAAAAAAAATAGCTCTTTCAAGGAAGATGAGGGGGTAGAAATCCTAAGGAATAAAAGAGGCAATTGCTTTGAGTACAAAGCTAAACACACAATGGATTAAGACCTTCTTTGAAGTAAATAAAATGGGTACCTACAAGAGAATCTAGAAGGACAGAGTCTACTTGAAGTGCTCCATTCCCTCAGTCAGATGGAATCCGAGGCAGAGCAACTCCCCCTCCTTAAAAGAGGTGGACGTTTTTCTTTGAAAATGCTTTTTGAGTAGGGCCTCCTTGATGTGGCAGCTGAAGAGGGCAGAACAGGGATAAAAGAGGGATTTTCGTCCGGGTGAAAAGCTCCAGCCTTATTGCGATGATAATAAAGGAATTCCCGATTATGTCCTGGGAAGGGATTCATTAAGGACAATTTGCCAATATGTTTAGATCTCCATTTTCAGGCCTGGTAGATGGAAAGTTTTTCTGACATCGAGAAGTTTCGGAAGCGGATAAAAGTTTCCCTCTTAATTGAGATGGTAGTCTTTTTATTGACAATATTCTGAACACTCGGTAGAACGAGCCAATTAAAACTTCCAATTACCCCCGAAGAAGGGATTCATTAAGGAAAAATTGCTAGCGTATTTAGGAATTTATTTTCAAGTTGGCGAGATATAAATCTTTAACCACATTGAAAAGTTTAAATGCATACCAAAATTTTTTCTACCTAAATGATATTGGTCATTTTTGAGTGTAAATACTAAGCAGTGTCAATAATGTTACAAAAAAATTATATTACGGGAAGAATAGTATAATTGCCTTAAAATGTCTGATTAAATTCGAAAAAAAAAATTAAGGACAGGTTTATGGACAGTTTTTATGCATCTATATTTTTCACGTATTATAATAGGCATTAGAATGATTGGCAATTGACTAAAGGTTAGTATAGAGTGTAGTTAATAGTTTATAGATAGATTTAAATAATCTTCCAAAACTAATTAATATTTGCTTACTAAATTTATGTTAATGTTTGAAGAATGATGAGAAAATAATAGTTACGGACAAATTTTTCTGAATTTAAGCAGACGTTGAATGAGTTTGTTCATGAAAACTTATATAAATTGTTCTACTGTAATGTATCATGATGTATATATCATCCGTTATGAGTCAATTATTCCTTTCAGCATAACTGAATTTTAAAATAACGAAAAGAATATTTTTACCCGTCTAGTTACATAAACACATTAAATTTATGAATATAACAATTTTCAACGCACAATATCATTTCAAAGTAAGTTTTACTTATTTAGAAATGTCCGGTTCTTCTTCGTTTGATAAAGAAAATAGTGTTTTTTTTATCGATATCTTATAAATAGCATTCTTTTTTATTATAGACTAAAAGATGGCAAAGTAAAAGGGAAATATTTGGGAAACATGGAATAGGATTAAAAATAAATCGTTAAGTTAAATGGACTAATGCAGAAAACGGATTTGGATTCGGCATGACAAAAAGTTAAAAGAATCGTACAAAGTAGCGAGACTAGCATAAAAACAGCTCCCTCGATACGTTCATAAAGCCAACTTTACCAGATATGCCTCATACAGGCTGAGAGCAATAACCCATCAAAAGCTTTTCGATTTCCAGACATAAGTTTGGCTCCAGAGATCGCTTTTCCAGAAATGATTTTTGCATAATAGAAGGAGTGTAAAAGAGATCACTCTCCAACCATTTAGGTGGTTTGGAGAAAAACAGGAGCCAAACCGATGGGTGTGGTGTGGGAGATCGTCATCGGAAATCAATTGTCCTGATGGGGGAGGAAGATACCTCCAATCAGGAAGTGTATTAAATTCGTCTCACTCAAACATCAAGAGTGAAGGGAATAAGAAATTCGTTGGTGGGGGCAGCAGCACCCTTCTCCTCAACTCTTCCGGCGAAAGTACCTTTTCGGGATGGTGAGTTGCAGACTCCTCAAGTTACAAGCTGATTCAGCTGCAGCATTAGTCTCCGATTCCTCCAGGATTTCATTTTTCCCTCTCTTTTTCCTGACATTTTATTCTCAGTCTCAGGGGTCCAAAGATGCTTGTCACGTCCCCGAGTGTTTCGTCTTTCTGGACGAAATCATTTAATGTAAGCACTGGAAAAAGCATAGAATACGGCATCTATTTGACTGGCAGTCAGCACAACTCCACATTTTGGTACACTAAAACTAAATGAGAATTCAAATGGCATTTCTAATCTATTGTCCATCAGAAAAAACGAGAGTCCAACAATAGCTCTTCAAATAGCTACTCATCTGAAGCATAAATTTATTTCTGTATAGAGTTCAAATTTAGACGGAAAGAGCTATTGGGGTACTTTCGATCAAGTGAAAAGGAAATTTTCTTTTACTATCAATCGAATTAGCGGTTATAGATAGAGTAACTTTTTTAATAGCAGTTTTATCAAGCATTCAATGAAAAATTTCAAACTTAATTTGGTAAAGTCAGTATTCGCGATGAGGTTACCATTGACAATTCCACATTCCTTAGTAGCTTGGAAATTTCAAAGAAAACTTATTGAATTGTAAAAAGGTCAAATAGGAGATATAAATAAGCATATTACTGGCAGAATAATTCATTTCATTTAAGAATTTTAAATCGATCAGTACTTCACGTAACGACATTTTTCTGCTTTCTCCGCCGCGTTTTGGCAAGAATAAAACGTTTCAGCTGAAAACTTGCCACTCGAATTCTTTTGAGTTGCCCATCATGGGTTTTGGATTCTCTGGATTGAGCGCTTTTTCTGCTCTCGGAGGTTTTATCGGTTAGTGTTTTTTTAGGTTGCCTTCTTTCTGACTTGAGAGTATATGATCTAGAAAAAGATCTCCGGAAAAAGCAGTGATTAATCAAATGCCTTTAACTTAACAATACTGTCACAAAATAAAGAAACAAAGAAGTTAAGTAGTTTTAACTATTACTTTATTTACTTTGGGCCGAGCTGGCAGCCGAATGGTTAGCGCTCTTGCCTTCGGTTCAACTGTTCGTGGATTCGAATCCCACCTTGGGCATGGATGTTTGTAGTGGTTCGGAATCCACTTTAAACCGTAGGTCCCGGTCTAATTAGCCCTCGTGTGCAAAAAATTACCGTTGAGCGACAAACAAAACCAATTATTTACTTTGGATACCAATGATATTTGTGAAAGTGATAAATATCACATTTTAATGTTCCTTTGAAATCAGGCAGCATTCGAAGAGAGTATCCAATGAATTCAGAGAAACTAAAAGAGAATCAGTTAATTTTTCACCAGACAATTAATTTGGAGAAAATTTTTCCCAACTTATTAAATTAGAAGTTATTGAGCAGGAGTTTTAAATAGTTGAGAGAAAGAGAACAATTAAAAGGATAACAATAAAATGTACTTCATCTAGACAAATTTAGGTTACGAGTATTCTTGATTATATCAAATTCATATTTTTGCAGTTACTGATTTAAAAATTGGAATATTAATTGTTTACCCCAAGAAAGGAAATAATTAGTATTCTGGGGAAATGACATACATCAGATAGTTAATACGTTATTTTCTAGGCACACCGTCTTTTGTACTTATGACTTTTATTATTTTTATTTCAAATAATGAAAATTATAGATATCTTCATCGTGAATGATTTGCTTCCAGAAGACTATAACTGTTCAGTTTTATTTTACTTAACTTTTCATGTTTACTCTTTACAAAAATAACGAATGCAAAAGTAAATACTTTCCTAAAAGAAAAAAATTTAATTCTTCCACAGACATATTTTATTTTAGAAATAAATTAACCGTAACCACTCACTGAGAAAAAAAGACGCCCCAAGAAAATACTTTTCTTTAGAGAGATTTTTAGGGGAAAGAAACATTTTTCCCTTATTTATTTATGTATATATGTGTGTGTGTGTATATATATACACACACAAACATAATGCTTTTTTTCACTCGGCCGATAAGTTTTTCCAAAATGGCAATATCACCTATGATATCAGGGGTTTGGTTTGTTTGTCACTCAACGGTCATTTTTTGCACACGGGGGCTAATTAGACCGGGACCTACGGTTTAAAGTGGATTCCGAACCACTACAAACATCCATGCCCAAGGTGGGATCTGAACCCGCGAACTGTTGAACCGAAGACAAGAGCGCTAACCATTCGGCTGCCAGCTCGGCTGGAATCCGGTGAAGTCTTCGTCACTTATAAGCAAAGACTACACAGAAAATCTCCAAATGTTTGACCTGCCAATTCCAGAGGCAGCACTTCACTTGGAGGCTAATGCTACCACGACACCTTCCACCATTTGCGAACACAGTGGATCTTTGGTTAAGCCGCGATTTGAACTCTCTATTACGATAACTAGTAGAACGACGCCCTAACTAACCAGAGCAGTGCGGTCTAATGACTGAAGAGCTTTACTTCATTAATGGAAGTACGCTCCTTCTCCATTAAGTAGTCAAAGATTGAAAACATGAATGAACTCAATTTGTCGGCTACAAAGATTAGCATCATACTGCCGTACAATCAACTTTGATCATTAAAAATGAGCAGATAATTCTCGTACTAATTTTTCAAGGTGTTTACCTTTTGAAATGGTTTTAGAAAACTATTTTATTTCCATCAATGTGTTTTTGGAGTTTTTTTTCACCATACTTTGATTTTTAATTTTTGCATAGTCAATCGTATAGATTTAAGAGCTTACGTGGATTTTTTATCACTGGTAGTTGATGCCATGGTAATGGATTTTGATGAATATTGATAGAGTCATGAATACTGGTAAGCTTTTTCTGTTGAACGATAGTCTGTTTTTCAGTTCTGTTTTAAAAGTTTAGAAGTATCCTGTTTAGAAGTAGTTAAAGAAGTATCTGTTTTAAAAGTTTAGTAGTATATATTAGTTATCCAACTTTTGGAATTCTGTTTCACTATTTGTACGAGGAAGTAATATTCTTTTTCTATTATCCATACAGAACAAGATTTGGAAAATGCAATTCTTACGAATCAAAACGAATACATTTGAAGATTTCAGACGTAAATTTTCATTACCCGATTATATACATTTATCACACATGGGATCAGTAACCCGACCCACCTGTTGAGTGACCCTATTATTCATTGAGCTGGAATAGGGTTATCTCCAACTTTTAACCTACTTCCTTGGATTTTTTGCTACTAGTGCCTGTAAAGTGAAAACTTGCTGGATAGAAACGAATCTACCGTCACGTTCAGTATTTATACGATGCGTAGAACAAACCACTTGATCGCGAAATTCTAACACTGCATCTTTAACATTCGTGTTTAAAAGAACACCGCCAGAAATTAAAATTTTATGTAATATTTCAACTAGAAATAAATCCAATTTTTATCACTGATTATCAAAGCTTGTTTCGAGTTAACTTATACCAGAAGATCCTCAAACTGGAATTTGATATTTTGCGTAACCAACTGATGCGAGAAAATTTTACTGCACAGAAAGGCAACACTGCCGAGGGCATATTAACACATCGAGAGGAGGAATTTGTTTCAACGACGCGAGATCCAGGTAACCCAGACATTTATACATATTCAAGTTGACGACACTGAATCCGACAAGAGATGGTCATCAGCTGGAAACGTCAGCCTTGGCGCTTACCATGATACTTGCAGACATCTCCACCCTGGGGGACACCTCCGGCGACAGACTCTTAATGTCAGGCCCAAATTGAACTCTTTCACCCGATCCATACAAGTTAGCTACGAAAGATGCTAGGTAGAAGCCAAGTAATAGACTATCAATGCGCCATCCGGGTTTTCTTTTTTTGGGCTGTAAAGCTGTGCAATATTTAAGAACTGAGATTAATTTTTCCGGAGTAAGATATGAAAAGGAATCAATGCTAGGATGAAACAAAAGTATAAAATATACATTATAAATACACATATACAGATAATGACGAAACAAAATATTTAGATCTTGTATACAAGCTATCCACTTGACTTGAAGGGAAACGTTTTCTCATTGTTATGTTTTCAAGACATTTTTATTCATACTTTTCAAACAGCTGCGTTATGTTTAGTGATTTTTTATTACACGCAGTTAATTGAATTATTAGGTTTAATTTATTAATCTTTCCCACTTATTTTTTCACAAGGTTTATTCACAGCAAGGCCTAAAATCCATTCAGAACTAATGCAAATATATAAACTCGAAGTGGAATTCAAACCCACGAACCGAAGTGCGAGCCATTTGTGTGGGGTTGCCAGCTCAACTAAACTCTTAAGGCCATATTCACTGTCAACCTCGACCGCTATACACGAGCAAAACCTAAGATCAAAGCTGAAGCGGTATTCTCCCCTAACTTCAGGAAGAATAATGAAGCGAAAATCTGCCTCTAGATCCAAGGAACCAAACCTTCCTGTACAGGAAGTTTAAACCAAATTGCGCGTGTGCAGTTCATGTAAGCGATCATGCTCACTTTTTTATAACTCTTGTGTACTTTTATGTTTACTAGCAGCAATATAAATTTCAAGTGTGCAGGGATTCAACGTTTATTTTCCACATAATGTCTAGGTCATTATATAATCTACAGCGCTTCGAGTTCCTTTAGAAGCAGTGTAAAAGAAACCTAGAAAAATGGATGAAATAAAAATCCACAAGCAGCATGTCTTAACGAAATTATTTTTTTCACAGCTGTTAAAATCGAAGATTTAGAGCAAAACGAGTGTTTATATGGGGATGTTCTTAGAGGTGTACGGCCAAATAAACTTCTCGCCAGTTTGTAACTAGTGATTTGACAGAGGTAAGTGAATCAACAATTTCAAGAGATGTTTCCAAACTAAGCAAAGCTATTTCTTCTTTGTGACCAAATAATAAATTCTTAATAGAAGAATGATCAATTGTTATCAATTCTCAGAACATCTATTGGTAACATGTTTGGCACGATCATTTTGGATAGATGCATGTGGTTCTAAAACAGACGTTATAGATAAAAATAAATTAGGAGGAAAATCATGGTTTTTAATATCTAGTTATACAGAATTGCAAGAAACTTTAATTATATTTTTATTACTTGTTACCTAAGCATTATCCCGTCAACCATTTCCGTAAAAAATTTTAAAATTTTGAAGCTCAGTCAACATTGTATTTTTTTCCACAAACTAACGGTACACTGTTTCCAATTTTTGTTGTGGAAATTCTTTGCTTGAACGTAAACGGGAAATATAGGTTTTGGCAGGATCGGTGAAGTGGACAAAAGCGAAAAAACAATGCAGGTAGATTCTACCACAACAATGGATCTGTGAAACAAATTAACGCAGGTGCCAGACACGAACGCTCTATTGAAGGAGAAAAACGAAACTTCTATTCCAATTCACATATGGAAATTGTAGAAGTAATCACGAAGAGGAAAATTTCGATCATTTCAAAGTGAGGCATACAAACTCGCCGATCCAGAAACTGAAGCATGTGCTAAAGGTAGATTGTGAGGCAGTGAAAAACATTGAATTAAAAAAGAAGAACGGCACGCCATCATCGCGGCAGTTTCGATGAAATTTATTCGGGGAGGGCAAACGGAGGACCCATTTGGAAGATTTTTAACTATATTAAAATTGTTTATGCCTTCAAAGACAATTTTTTTGAGTCATTTATTTATGCGAATGTTGTACGCGTGCGTTGTGGGAAAGAAAATCTGCTTGGCGTGATTTGTATCGGTGACCGTGTGCTGTTGCCAAAAATCTGTTTGACAAGATCTGCGCCGGTATATTGCGAAAGTACAGGCAACTTATATTTTAGCTTCCGTTTTTCATAACGAATCTAAAATTTTCAAAGCTATAATCATAACTTTAAGAAAGTTTTTAGCTATTTATTGAAGCTATAAATTAACTTTTTTCGTTGATATGTTAAAAAAAGATTATAACTAGTATATTTGGCAGCACATTTGTCAAGTTTTATAATACGATAATATGTACAATTCGTAATGAATTCTTTCAAAATTTATTGAAATTAAACTTTTACTTTAGCAATTTTTTAAAGATTTAATGAAATAAGAATATTTTTTGATTTTATCACAACAATGTATGATCAAGATATTCCACAAAAAAAAATTGAAGTACTAAAATCGCCTACTATTAGTGTGGTTCACATTCATTTTTAGTATTTTTTCCTTTGAGGAAAAATTTGTAGCGACTACTTGTGAAAGCCACTTTCCGTAGTAAAGAGGTTTTTTTTCCTATTCAGACTTACTATATTGATATGGTAATGAAGCTTTGATTAGAAAATATTAAATCTACAATTTCCTGTTGTGTAGAAATAAGTTGTTTTTGCTTAATTTTTACGAAAATTATGTATTTTAAAAATATACGTGAACAAAATGTAAGAATTTTCTTTTGTTAATTGGCAATATTTTTATAAAAGCTAGTGGTTTAATTATAAACAGAGATGATTTCATTTGATCATATAATATCTTCAGAACTGTGCCTACGTAAGCGTTCCTATTTTCCCTTTGATTATTTGATTCTCTTTATTTGAAAGTGTTAAATTTTTAATTTTAAACTTCTAAAATATTTTTATACAAATGCTTACAATGTTAGAAAATTCATATCACACATTTTCAAGGAAAAATCTTTAATTTCGTATTTTATTTGTCAAAATGCTCCGAATTTAGGAATAAATTCAGGTTATTTTTTCAATACAATATACACACATCTATTGAGTGTTAATAGGCAATTGTATTCCACATCTCTATAATTATTACATAATTTCTAACTACACCAAAACATTCTTGTTTAAGGGAATAAAACATAAAAACGCAGAAATGAAAAATGTTATCTCTTTAGATTTAATTTTGAATTCTGAATTTAACATCTATATTTTTTCGTGTACACTGAAACTACTGCGAATTTTATCTAGTACTAAGCACAAATGAAATTATTCCTTTTTCTATATTAATATTAGTACATATAAATACATAATGCAATATATTGTGATTATATAAATATGTAGCGGTTATAGTTACAGCTGCCTTCCCTGCTTAAGTGGGTAGATGCTGCTATGCGCAACTAATGAATTTCCCAGAAAATACACTCACGATTATGAAGCAGTTCGTACGTTGTTCTTTTGAGCAACTGTTTTGTGAAATTATATATAATGTGCCGTTATTGACATATATTGTGATGTGGAACTTTAATATAAATAAACATGTTCCTGAAGCTTTGTTATTCCTGTTTATAGTTATATTTCGAATCATGTGTTTACAAATATACATATTCTATAAACACAAGTGAATACTTTAAGAGTTTCTCATAAAGATAATTTCTCATTTTACTTAATGAATCGTTGAGTTGCTGTTGTATATTTTGAAAGTGATTCTGTGAAGCAAAGTATTTGGTTTTGTTATTCATAAGGAACTGAGCAAAGATTAATTTAAATTGCAAATCTTAAAAATATGCTAGGACCTTATTTTTAAACAATTAGCAGAAAATAAAAACAAAATTTAAACTAACATAATATGCAAATTTGATTTTCTCACGAATTTTGTTTAAAAAACTGGCAGAAGTGTTCATTGAATTCGAATTATTACATTAGAGACTTAAAAATTTACACCCTCATCAGTACAAACTATTCAAAAGTTACATCAGATGAACCTTTATTTAAATAATTACTACACATAGTTTTTAATGGATATCCTATTTTGATGTTCAATTAAGCAAATAGAGTATTTGGTGGGAAAAATTAATGGGTATAAAAATATTGTGAAATACATAGCAGATATTACACATATACATATATAAATGTATTTAAATAAAATGCATAAAGTTTGGTTGTATTCGAAAAGTTAATTCTTGTAGAGGAACACAGTAAAATATCAAAATCTGTTGTATAAATGAATATACAAAGTTAGTGTTTAGAGATTTAAATTAATGGTATAAAAAATTAGCAATAAATTTTCTAATTCAGCAATCATACTTTAAAACAGAAACATTAAAATTTCGAAATGCACACAGACGATGTAATCTAAATTTTTACTAATTACAAAAGTAAATTGGTGTTAATCTGCATGACATCTACGTTGGGTATTTAATCTTGTGACTAATTTGACCAATGAGCGATCAGGTTCAATTCGTTGGCTGAATTACTGTCTATTCTGTTTCCCCCCCCACCTATCAGGTTATCTGTGAACACCACTTTCTAACTCTGCCATTCAGGTTAACCTCTTGGTTAAGAATAATGGTAAATACGGGGGTTAGTTTATTTGGTCCCCATTTTTTTCACTTCTCGTCCAAGTTGACCTAGGTATGCAGTATGAAGCCTATTCAAAGCAAGTATTCGAAGTAGGAATTCAGCCTCGTCAACCAATTAGCAGCCAGCTCTCGTCTTATTGAGCCTCGCAAAAAATCTTTACATAACTGATGATTTTATACAAGTATATATATAATTTTTAATTTAACTAAATTTGATACTCTATAAAATCCAATTTTAAATATCGTCTAAATATAGTTTTCATACAAACCCATTATCATATAAATCCAAACTTTTTTTTCCATAAAAACTTACATTTCAAATTATTTTCCTAAATTTTAAATGCTTCAGAACTAAATCTAAATTTTGAAATTTCTTTTTGGAAACAATTCTCATTTAAAAGAACTGATTTAAAATTGTAAATATATATGCAGTTATATTTTAACTGAAATGCGTACATTAAAAGTGCGATTTGAAATAAGTTCAAGAAAGCTGAAGTTCAAAAAAGCTACAAATACTCATTTTAGAATACATTCTATTAAGTTCTTTACTCACACATAGCAAAAATACATTTTTATATCCAGTGTTCTATTTTACGCTAACTTATTATAAATCAAGCTCTGAATGATGACAGTGAATTTATAAAGCTCATCTACCTCAACATGAAAAAACCTGAAGTGAAACGAAAAAGGAGTCACTCCAGTCGAGAAGTTAATTCGAATCGAAAATAAAACTCAGAACATTTTTCTGGACCCGGAAGTTTAGTCAAGACATCCTGAGAATAACTGCACTTAAGAATAAAACACGCACTTCTCATTAACTGCTTCTAAATTAGGACGCCAGTTTTATTTATTTTTTTATGTTGTACGTATCAGAACGATACTCTGTTATGTTTAGTTTCAAGAATTTAAGAGATGCTGTTTTTAAAGAGTTATTGGATTGGACCCAATCGAAGATTCATTTTTGGAAGGGACTTTAATCTTGTCCACTACAAACGTCGAGGCTACGAACCAACCACCAGAGCGCTAATCAGAGAGATCTTGGATCTCAACAAATAAATTTAAAGTGGACGCCGAAAATATTCCCTCCCCCTTTTCGAGGGCTCAGTTTTTATGAATTATTTCGAGAATATAAATTACAACGTCTGTTGTCACTTTAAAAATCAGAATAACGCAATTGTAACACTTAATTGTGAATCCTCACGAACCTTCGGCTGAATCACAGGGTTCCATTTATCAGCGGGTCATATTTAATTCTTGTAAGTGAGGAATCTCTGAAAAAATCACGACCTTCATAAAACATCGTCCTCGATAGACTTTCAAAAACGCAACGCACTCCTTCAGTTGAGTAGGTGCTGCTTTTCAAAGATCTGCTGCTGTTTGAGGTCCCATTCTGAGAAAATCCTTTCGGAAGACTTGCCTGCTGAGCAGCTGCAGTCGCTCAGGGCTTATTTGTTTGACGTAACCGTCGGACTCGTTGAAGGTGGCACATAAAATAGGTCATGCCCGTATCGACGACAATTTTAAACGGTACCTCTGGTGGTTGCAGCCAGTTATTGGAGAACCCTCTGCTTGGTCTCCACTTCCACTCAACTGATATAGAGCTGAGCAGTGCACACAGTTCAAAAGTGATTAGTGTCGAATCTCGAAAGAATGACAGAAAATCGGCTACCAAAGCATGACGGCAGAATTTGATCCTAAAGTACCTTTCCGCGATGTGCACCTTGGGACCAATCCTTCTGGTTGACCCCCTTCAAGTGCCAGAAGATTGAATTGAAGGGTTTGTTGGAAGAGCTCGCATGCAGATCATCTGCGGAATCGGTTAATGGGTTGCCAGAAATGGCATTAAAATGCCTTTTTACAAAGAAGAATTTGCAGTGAAGAATTTACAAGTTTAATTTATTTTTAAGGTACCCACAATACATCGCCTTGAAATGAAAACAGTCAACTCAAATAATTGACCGATATTAAAAAGGATCAATCAATAACTTTTTTAATTCAATTCCGTTTCCTTGACCTTGAGCAGAATCATTAAACTTTGCAATATAAGATTCGAAATGCCCCACCAGAGAACGTGCTACGAAAATACATTGGAAAATATATTTGTAATCAGAATAATGGCAAAATGTTGTGCTAGCTCCAAGACTGAATATTCAAATTAACTCAATGGTTTTGCCGTTGCTCCGTCAGTCGACATAGTGAGAATCTTAATGTCATAACAATGCTCGTTCAATTTATAATTTTACAATCAGTAAATAGGACTATTTAAAATGAACTATACGAACAGATTAACAAGATTTAATGTGATAACCGGAGTTTTATTTCGCCATTCTTTTCGGGTTCCAAACGGGCACGTTTTGAATACAAGAATCAACTCGAACGATACCTATATTTTAAATCCATTTTCTAAATCATAACAAATAGCCTTAAAGGAGTTTGATTTGCTTCCATTCAACGGTCATTAAAGCATACGAAGGACAATAGTTTTGCTACGAAGTGGATCCACTTCAAGATTCCATACCTAAAGTGGGATTCGAACTCACGAACAGTTAAACCGAAGACAAGATCACCAACCATTCGGTGGCCAGTTCGGCACCTTAATGGAGGAGAATACGAATTATTAAATTCACGATTCCAGCACGCTCACACTTCTTTCCATTGAGTGCACAAGAACACAGTTGCGCATCTTTTCGGACATGAACTGCATCAAGTGGAACAGCGCTGCATTGCTTCAAGTTCACCGAGAATGCCACAGAATCAACACTAGCGCTGCTTGTTTGGTTAGTTGGGTTTTATGGAGCAAGGTCCAAAATTGGACATGCTGCACCGTTATAAATTTGGAGATTGCATTAAGTGATGGAAAAGTTATCAGTAGCATGTAAAATTTCTGTAATAGTTTAACTTTAGACTGAATTGTATGGTCTTTATTAAACCCAACTCTTATCTTAAACATTCATTATATAACATAGTTGAAAGTTAAATTTGTCCGGCAAACAATTATGAAAATATCTGGGTTTTTATAACTGAAAACAAACTGTCTGTAAAAGTTTACGAATCCTTGCAACATGTCTTTACTTCATAGGAGACACGTCTGGTTTTTATTTCTTAATTTTTAATTAAAAAATAGTTCGATAACGGTAAAATTATATACTGGTTCCCCCATTTTTGAAGTGAAGACGTCAGATTTTGAACGAAACAATTGAAGTTTCGCTTTGAGGAATTCCCGGTACACTGACAAGGACTGGACTTTGGATTCCATTCGATCAAAAGCTTATGGTAAAGCGTTTCACTTCGCACTATTCTTATTTATAAAAGCTTTCTTTTTATTGCACCAGTGAACTTATGACAATAGCATAATAATTAAAACTAATAAATGAAGCCATTTTTTTCAAATTCTTGAAGCAAAGATTTTTTATTTTGCATTAATTTTTTTTTTAAGATGAATATAATAAGAAAGCGTTTTAAATTTAGTTTCACATGGTTAAAAAGATATCTATTCTTATGTAACAGAAAATAATGCGGGTTCCATATATTAAGATACACCTCATTTCCGAATCTATTTGTTCTTCACAAGAGAACGTGTAAATTTTTAATTGCATAATTATACAAAATTAATTTGCATTTTATTTTCGAAATTCCTGTATGAGCATTACACTCTCATTGCTGCAATCAGAAAAGCGAGTACAGATATAGATTAATTATAAATTGAATTTGCTATGCAAAGAGGGAATCAACTTCCTTTAATTTCAAAAAGCACATTTAAAACCACATTGGCGCGGCATTCTTACTACTCAAGTTCAATCCTATTTCACTGGAAGAACAGGTTCGGGTTTCAGATACCCCTGAGACCGGGGCCCGCGATTCAAAATGGATTCTATACCACTATAAACATCCATACCCAAGGTGAGTGTCGAACCCACGAACTGTTGAATCGAAGGCAGAACTTCTTACCATTCGGCTACCAGCTCAGAATGTACTGAATAAAACGCATTCTGAAAACTTAATAGAGACTCAAGGATTACTTGAAGAAATTGACGTTAATAACATTAACAGCTGGGATAAAATGCACTTTTCATAATCGTGTTCAGCTAGGATTCTAAGGAATTTATATCGTAAATCAAGATTTGCTTTGAATCATCCCAAAGGGACACCTTTAAGAAGTGAATTCAATCGGGCCAAGCTTTAAATAGGATTACGAAATATGCGCACGAGGTGTAAGAATCGAACCCACAAGAATATTGAACGAAATGGATGCGGAGCTCTGGTGGAAGAACCAGTTATCTATCTCTTGTATGTAAACTTTTCTAGCTAGTTGCTATAGTAGATATGAACCAAAACAGACATTGATTCTTCAATGAAATTAAAAACTCATTGTGAATAGTAATTTTCTGTGTGAAAAACCAGATTCCAAAGTGCTTGAAGCCCTTAGGAATCTGGCTTTGGGTTTGTCACAATGGTCATTTTCTACACACCAAGTCTATAAAAGTGGATTTCGACCTTAAACATTCATGCCCAAAGTGAGATTCGAACCTATGAGCTGTTGAACAGAATGCCAGGGCTCTAACCATTCGGCTTGAGTGTTTTTAATATGACATCCCTTTTCCTCCCAAGTTACCTACTTGGGTCATTCACTTTAATTAATAAACACGTACTGAAACTGAAATTGCAACTTTAATTGTAAAAAAATTACATTAATGATTAAAAAATCCTTTTATAAACATGATTTGTTATTAATCATTGCAGTAACTAAACTTTTGCTCAAAGAAATTAAATTCAAATGAACAGCAAGATGGCAGGGATTCCGGAAACGACACACGTTGACTGTACTGGGACCCTTCCTCTTTTTATGGAGTTCTAGTACACGTTACAATAGCGAATTCTTGTCAATTTCTTGTGTGAAACGCATGTAAAAATAAAACTATAGATTGACAATTTTTCTAAACCGTATTCATTAGGCATTGTTCCACTGACGCGCGTATTAACAAAATGAGAGAACTCTGCGGAAATTGAAACGAGAAGAAAGCGCGTGAAGTGTTCTGGACAAATGCTTTGCGATGTTTATTCAGAACCGAAGCAGCTTCTGTGCGCGCATTGCAGAGTGGGAAGCACAAAATTTTTCCTCCTGTGACGTCATTTTTGTTGAAGCTTCCTTGAAAGCTTTCTTTCCCGGAAAATTAGAAATTCTCTAGCGGGAACGTTTTAGTTTGATTTTATTTCTGATATAATTAGTCTGGCATTGTAACAAGTATTTATAAAATGTGTTTATTTGGAGCAAAGTATATACATAATGGAGTTTTAGGAAAAAAAGAGTGTCCCATTTAGACTATGCTTTTTGTACTAGTGGAAGGAATAATTAGGTTTAAAATGACAGTTGTCTTACGAGAGACTCAGTTTGAAGTGAACCACAAAACATATATGCTCGATGCGAGAATCGAAGCCACAAACACTTGAAATAGTAAATACTATTGAGTGCCAGTTTGGAAAAATCAATTGGCCTAAGGGTTATTTGTAAGCGAAGGCATTTCACTTTACAAAATTATAATATGCATTAAGAGCCTAACTGTTTAGTTCCTATATATCATTAGTATATAAAAGTTTAGTTTTCTTTAACATAATTTGTTTTCTTTCGTATTCTCTTTCAAATGAAATTCAAAGCGTAGAAAGTAATTCTATTTAAATTTAAGCATTTAAATTTCACTTTGCATACACTGTACAGACAAGAATATTCGATAGACTGCACTGGACTAATATTTTATACACCGATTAAAAAATGAGCAAATACGAGGGTGACTCTGAAATTTTTGAGATACAACTAGGTTTTTAAAGTTATACTTACAAAATTTTAGGTGTGTTCAAAGTAGTTTCTTCCAGCATCAATGCACTTTTGTAGACGAATTTTCCACAGATTAAATGCCTCAAGCCATTCATTTCTTCGAATAGATGAAAAAATGCATTTATAGCCATATTAATCTCTTCTTCTGAAGGAAAACGACGTCCACGTAAGTTCTTTTTTAGATTAAAGAATAACCAAAAGTCGCACATAGCTAGATCAGGTGAATACGGCGGATGTTCGATCACTTTAATTTGTTTTTAAGAAACTGAACTGTTAATCCGGCTGTATGTGAAGATGCATTGTCATGGTGAAGCATTAGTCCCCTAACATTCAGTTCTTGTAGAATTTCTGGAAGACATTTAGTGGTATATCAGTTTGCTGTTACTGTCTTCTGCCCTTCCAACTTGATGGCTTTGACCATTCCCGTACTTCTTAAGAAAACGCCATACATCACTTTTTTCAGTGCTCGTTGTTTTTCCACCATTGTCGGCGTGAGATCATCATCAAACACCCATACTTTGCTTTCTTGACGTGTTGGAACGTCAAAAAAACGGTATGTACGTTTCATCACCTGTTACAATTTTAGAAATGCGGCCACCATTATTCAGCATATTAAGAGTTTCTTTACTGATTCTGACACGCTTCTCTTTTTGATGCTCAGTTAGATTATGGGGAACCCAATGGCAAACTACTTTTTTCATATGTAATTCTTCATGAATGATTTTGTGTATGGCTGCGGATCCAATGTTAAGTTCCTTCTGTATCATTTGATAGGTACAGCGATTATCATCCATTAACATTTTTCGTATGGCAGACACATTATCCGGGATTACTGCCGACGGTGGCCTTCCTGTGTGTTTTTCATCCTGAAGAAAATTGCGACCTCTTCTAAATTCTCTAAACCATCTGAATACAGTAGCTCGAGCTGGAGATTCATCACCAAATGCTATATGCAACCGTTGAACGCATTCTTCTTGATTTAATCGCTTTGAAATCGTTGAAAATCATAGCGCGAAAATGTTCTCGCGTCAACTCCATTTTCTCTTCTGTTTAAAATTTATTCCACGCTCAACAAGTTGAAGTAAGTCATCGTCTTCTGTGTTAAAATACTTTGTACTTTAAAATTAAACCGTTATTTTTATTTTGTAAATTCTCGTCTGCGCGTATCTCAAAAATTTCAGAGTAACCCTCGTACATTTAGTATTGCCGGATTAAATCATTTAGAGATTTCGTTTAGACAAATAATTATCTTTGTATACATAGTCATTATCAGGACTTTATTTTTATCATGAAGCTAAACGACACATTTACGATTAAAGTGTACTCAATTTATAAATTTGGACTTCAATAAATTATATCAAAAGTAATGCCCCTTATCAGAAAGCCTACCAGCGGGCTTTCAGTGGTAAACAATGTTTCCTTCCTTAAATGAAGTTCCAAGCGTAAACCAGACTGCCCTTGTAAAGATTAATGGCACTAGGTCCTGACTGATGAACTTTTCTAATTAAACACTTAAGATATCGTTATGCAAGGTAAGGTCTTGTATTGATTTATGGCAAAATCAAAAGTAAGCATTTCAAAAGTATTGATTTATGGCAAAATCAATACAGTGTAGGAATTTAATAGAACGTAGAAAAGCAGAGATGACGGTAAGAAGTCTCATCAATAAGATCTTGTTACATGAAAAATTTCAAGTTAAAATATGCTGTATAATAATGATTAAAATCAAGTCAGTTAATTAAAATATGCCGAACAGTGTAAGACACGTAGTACAAAAAACTTAGGATCACTTAAAAAACAAGTGCGAGTATGCCCGATACGCAGATGAGTGACTCTTACATCAGTTCTGAGTAATTGCGAAATTGACAATGGAATGTAATTTGTTCAGTCGGAATAACAAAATAGGATTAGATATATTTTATGGATGTTGGTTTTCTGGTGCAATGTCTAAAAAGAACAAGCTGTGCCAAATTTTGCTTCGTAAGATTGTTGTTAATTTTGTTAATTGATGTTAATTTTATTAATTGATGTAATTTTGTTAGTTGATGTTAATTTTGTTAATTGATCTACAGGATGAATTTCAACCCTGGTCATATCTGTAAATCTTACATAAGTTGCCGTGTATGGATGATGGAATCCAAAGGAAAAGGCTGCTAATATATTAGTTGGAAAGTATTACGTTCAGAATGCTGATAAAATCTCTCAGAGTGAACAAAAGTATAGGATGAAACTGTTCTTGTGCAGACTAGCAGAGTACGCATCTGTAAAGTTTTAAATGTAAATCGGAAAGTCATCCTTTAAATCAAATTTAAAAATTTGGTAAATACCATATCACCAAGTACAGCTGCACAGTCCTTTTCTACGCAAAAAGAATGGAAACAAATTGTTCTTTTTAACAAAAGCATTGTGTATTTATTTCTTCAAATGAAAAACGTTATCAATTGTGTTTACTTTTTTCCTGAAACAGCATTGTCAATGTGATACTTCTCTAAAATATACAAGGCCATATGTTAATGTGATATTAACCATATGTTCAAATGTTTTATCCAGGCAGCTCGTAAGAGCTCTTGGACTGTAGCTCAAAAGGATCTGAAGAATCTTTACCATGCTTTAAAAGAATATATAACTGTGGCCTTTCTAAACTATGATAAATTTATTCTTTCTAGATTCTATTGAACTAAAGTGGATTTGATAAAGATGACGTAACACAGCATAACTTATACCATCAGGTCCTGCACTTCTGTTTCGTGCTTGTAGTATGGCATTATTCAATTCAAACTCATTGAAGTTACAATTGTATGTATGTTTGTCTGAGAAATCTTATTGGCGTTTCTTCAGAAAAGCAATCTGAAAACTGGTACTACACATTTCCTTTCGAGGCATAATAACAAAATGTTTCGCAATGACATAAAATTCATCAGGAGAATAAGGAATAGTCTTGGTATACAGAATGGAAACTGAAAATGCTGTATGTGAACTACCAGTAGATTTAATCCTTAAGCACAGAACTTTTTTGCTTTAAATTGATGTTAAAAGGTGGAGATTATAATGTTATGTTAAAGTAAACATCTCCAATACGATATTATCTCCAAATATATTCTATTGTCTTTTCCTTAACTGTCATACAGATATTCTAAAATTTCCACTAGTACACAAGGGCATAGAATAATGCCCCACCACTGATCCCTCTTACAAGGGTTACAAGAATTTAGTTGGCGCGATGGCGCAAAACTCTGGGATTCACCATTAAGTCTTCTAAGGCTCCCTTTGATCATGACACCTGCTTTTACGAATGGCTTTGGCTCTTCTATGCTTCACGGTTCTCAGAGGGATGGTCTGCCCCATGATTTCCCCACATTTTATGTAATTGATGGCGCGAAGCGTAAATCTTAGGAACAGCTATGTGTGGGCTGCATTACAAGTATTTAAAACCATCAACTTGCCTTGACCATAGAGTCAGAAATCACTTCTAATTGTGATAAGATATTATAATCAGGTTGATATAATCGGACCAACGAAGTGATTCATTACAGCCATCTTAAATGATGACAAGAGAAAAGTGATCAGTATTGTAATGTACACTTTCTACATTAAATTTTGACAAAGCTAAAAGTAAAGGTAAAACAGATAGCCAAGCCAAGAGGGGGAGTCTTTTAATTTGTTCATAGAAACTTTTCTCAACATTAAGTAAATGAGTTGCTTGAAATGAGCTGCTCTAATATTTGATTAAGGATTTATACTTTAAGCCCTTCACTAAATACGATGGCATCAAAACGAAAGGTGGATCAGGTTAACTTACTAAATGGAGTCTAATGTTATGGTATCGTGTAATGGTAAATAAATGATTCAGACTAATAATACGAGATTTTTTTTTTTACACATACAATGTCTGCAGTAGTACACGCAATGGGTATGAACAAGAAAATTCATAAGTGAATAACCAAATACCTCTCGAAATTTTTATCAATCTTTTCTGTAGCCACTAAATCCATGTTCTGTACTAGAGGTGGATTGCTTTACAAAGGTTTCCGGCAGCAAAATGCAATCTGGATGATAGTTTGACAGAATAATTTTAATATTTCCTCTAATTCGATACCCGCGACACTTCTAAGAAATTATGAAAACTACTATTTTAACGCAGATTGTTTCTTTAGGAGCTGATTTCAGAGAAATTTAGAGGACACACATTCCTGAATATTTCATTATTAAGATATAATTTAAGTTTATTGGGACATATTCTTGGATTCAGCTACTCTTTTTGGAAAGTGTTATCTACGAAAATCTTTTTGGCGATTTCAATGCTCTAATTGCTTTTTATTTGAAAAATCTTTTTTTAACAGGAGAGGCTAAAATTAATTTTGCGTATTTGATAACACATTTCAATTTGAACATTGATTGTAATTACTTTCATTGTTACATTGGAATGGCTAGAATCTTGTTTTGGAGAACGAAATATCACAATAAATCGTGCTACTGGACAAGAAAGATATTTTTAATTTTATAGGCTTCTACTTTTTCAATACAAAGTTAAACAAGAACAGAAGTGGGAAGGAAGAGCAGCTCTGTCTCATTCTTACAACTGACATTTCTTTGGCAAACAATGTCATATTTGGTCTGCACAGCGAGCACACGTCTTCTACGCTCTTCTACGTACAGTTTTGGAATGTCCAAACCTCTGACAATTGAAGCAGCACAATGGTTTCAGAACACAAAGTCGGATTTAACAATTTAAATCTTTTGAAAACTGTGGTAAAAACAAAATTGACTTCTTTATAAAATAGTCACTTTAAAACTGCCATAACATTCAAATGAGAAAGTATCTGCTTGTTGGGGAGTAAAAATTACAACCAGTAAATTCCCGAATAGCAATTTACAGACTTGTTTCACATTTCCAATAGTACCAGCTAAACTTTTCTGTATAAGAAAATGAGTTACTTTTAGGAGGTGCCTTCTTTAAGCTTACTAACAAAATTTAAATTTAGAAATATCACTGTTGCCGTAGAAAGAATATAGAAGATTTGATTCCAGACAAAATAAGATATTAGATAAGCACTTAAATTTTGAGGTCTGGTGGTACCATGCATCATAGAGCCCTACAAGGGGAGTGCAAATATAACTGCAATCATTCTAATCAGAGCTTATAAGCTTCCAATGCGTACTGTTGTGCATTGCACCCTTAACAGTGCAAGATCTGTTGATTCTTTGAGCTGAATGATGTGAAGATTGCTACAGATCATCCGTTTCCCTGAAGCTGAGGCAACAGTAATTTATTTGTCTCTGGGGCTTCAATTAACAAGATCATCCTTCATCCTCAACACAGGTCTCCTCCGCATTGCAAACACGCGAATTGTTCAGTCACTAAGAGAAGCTAATAGTAACAGGGGGGGCAATAGCTGGGAGCCCTTAACCTCTCGCTAGGCAACAAAAGCGAGGGAAAAGATGAAAAGAGTATAGAAAAGGAAATATCACTGGAGTTTCTCGGGAGATTACTTTCAACACGGATGTCGCAAACTCTGAGGGACAAGCATAAACTAGCTAAAGTAAATCAAATGAACTGTTAGCTATGAGGATTCCCTTTATAACGAGTGTATTATTCAAACAAAACCGTTCACTTATGTTCCAATACCTTTCAAGATTAATTGGGGAAGCGATTAATCTTGAAATGGAAATGTATTTGCTGTAGAGAGTAAGAGCAGTGGTTTCAAAAACCGAAACTTTAAATATTTGAGACACTGAAAGTATACGAAGATGGGATGCTCTATTTCTTCACTCTCACCAGTTGCACACCGATAAAATTTTAAAGAAGCGGACGCATTTTCGAAGGAAGAAGAGTTCTAGAACTAACTATTGCGATGCTGGCGTAAGCAACTTTATAGTTAATACAAATTGGCATTAAATTAGCTAATTAGTTAGAAACGTTGTAATCAAAACCTCGATTGAAAATTTAAATTAGAAAAAACATAGCTGTAAACGCATTTCATCAATGAACAAAGATTAGGTAAACAAACTGAATTTTATATTGAAATGAGTTTTAATTAAAATTTATTGTAATTCATCAGCTGAATCTGCCTGCTTCTCCATATCTCATTTAAGTTATCTAATGAGGCACGGTTCAGTTAATGAATTACAACAAATTTTAATAAACCAAGGGAAAACTAACAGTAATATACTTTATTCCCGAGTATGATAACTTTATACCTACATTTTTAGATATAGAAGCCTTGGTTATCTTTTACCGATGCATTGTCCTTTGATGTATTTGGGAAGGTCGCTGCAGAGGAATTTCTCCAAAAGCATAAAAATGCTAACCATCATTAAAAAATGCGGAGAATAGGGATGTAAAATATTCTAAATGTCTTTATTTCACTGCCAGCGCTTATGTATGGATCAGTTAAGAGAACTAAGTGCTTTCTCGAAGTGAGAAAAGCTCCTGAGCGGATTTACATGGGATAAGCAACTTCACAGGAACTTCAAATTGTGATGAATTTGAAACAAATGCCTCACTCTAGGAATGAGATTTCGAAATGAAAATTGATTTTAAATAAACTAAAGGCTAACACATTTTAATACAAGTTTTACTTTATTCTATGCTGCTGCTCTCATTTAGCTCCATGGACTTTCTAAGTTCCTTATTTTTGACAGAGAGTCATCTTTGGGGACAAGATCTTTGCAATGAAGCTTGTCCTAACGTTTCCTATCCAATCAAGCCAGACAGTTTTGTGTTGAATATACCAATAAGCCAGGCTTATCGACATATTCAACACAAAATTGGAATCTAAATTAAAATTACATTAATCCACACACACACACACACACACATATTTCAGTTTAGTTTCTTTCTTGCTCAAATAGACCTTTTAACAAGCGATTGTCAGATGGGAAACTATATTTAAGTTAGAATCTAAACTGCCATTATGGAAAACCCAAGTGAAAATAAATTTCTGAACCAGACTCCTATCATTTGGTTTCCACCTTTTTTTAATGTACTCCATATGTGCATAGTTTTTTGCAAATACGAACTGGTTATAAGATATAGAACTGGTTACACATTCGTTGGTAAATTTAATGATTGTTGCTTTCGAATTACGATATTTTAGCATAAAATTTCGAAATATAAAAACGCCGATATGAATCAAAGCTATCTTACTTCTGAAAAATTTATAAAGCAAAAAACTTTACTAATAAGAAATACAGGAAAAACATCTGTTTATAAAAACGAGACTTAGTTTCGTAAGGTATTTGTGAATTTCAATCACTGTTGAATCGATTTAAATTTTTGATCGTAAGGGAAATTGTGCTGAGCTTTAGATATCAATTTTTACAGTTCAAAACTAATCAATAGAGACTATTCTAAAAATTGCTTGAAATGTTAGGGTTGATCATTAACCACAACCATAGCTTTTGAAATTCCTTTATAACACGAATCTCGAAATTTAAATCGTTGAAAAATCTTATTTTACTTATAGGATTCCTAAATTAAGTTTGTAGATAAGAGGTTCGAAATATTTTTTTATATTTTGGTTATCGATTTATGATCATTGATTTTTCTTTGGTGCAAGTAATGCAGAAAATAACTTTTCAATCAGTTTTGAAGATTTTAAATACCAGTTTTTTTCCGAAATTAAAATACTTTTTACTATGCGGAATCATACATGTAAAAGTTAAAATAATCAGAAAACTTGCACTCCATTGCCTAGATTTATTCCTCAAAGGTTAGTTTTTTGCACACTAGACTATCAACTGTGATACACTAATTAGACAGGGACTACAGTCGATTCGGAACTGCATCCAAATCCAAGGTAGGATTTGATTTTTTGAACCGCGAAGGCAAGACCACTATCACTTGGCTGCCAGTTTGGCTCTCGATTTCTTACACTCACTTCCAAAAGTTAAGCACGAATATGTAAAATGCAAAGAAAAAATTAAATACTGCTTTGACTGACAAAATTCGGCAGGAAAGAAGCATATTTATGCATAAAATAAAATCAATAATTATATACAAAAATGAAAACACATTTTTGTAAATTATCAGATAATATACTGGAGATCTAAACAGAATTATGTATGAATGAAAATAAACAGCATAAAATGAAAAAGGACATTAATAGGGTATGTGATCCTCCCTCATCTGTATACAAAGTTTAGACCTTGTGACCATGCTTTCAATTAGGTGGTCAACCACCGCAGAATTAAGCAATAGCCATTCTTCTTGTAGAGCAGTTTCCAGCTCAATAAGAGTGGCTGGAGGTGGGAAACGAAGATACATCACGATCGAGAGCATTCGAAAGATTTTCAATGAAATTAATGTCTGCGGATATGCTGCCCACGTCATACGTGCAATCCCTTCTCTCCAGGGAGTCATCGACGATGTCAGCTCTATGTGGACGTTCGTTTTCGTCCATTAAAACAAAAGTAGGGCCAACTGATGCAGTGTAGAATCTCAATGTGGATTCTAGGACTATCTCGATACCAGACAGTCGTCACACAACCCCGTTTAAAGATGTCCTGGTAGGTGCAGTATCCTTATCAAATCCATGTCCACACCATAATCCTTCCACCTGGGAATGCGTATGTTCTGTGAAGTTTTGGGGCTGATTGCGTGTTCCTTGTTCAAGCCATATCCTTATACGCTTGTCATCTGGCTCCAGAGCAAATCTTGACTCATCAGTAAACATGACATTGCCCCAGTCAGACACAGTCCATGAACACCTGAAGAATATCTGATATATCGTTTACACAAGGCCCGAGAATAAATCAAGTTCACTTTTGTCAGACAGTATGTGATGTCTTGTATTGTAGCGTATTTTATAGTAATGTTCATTGAAGCAGCTGGAGTGTAATAATTATTTTATTCAAAAATGGGACGACACACTTATACACACATACATGTATTGGCATTATCGAATTGTTCTGTTTGTAAACATTCTTATAGTCTCGAACTAAGAGTGTTCTGCTTACTTTCGTTTTAAAGAAAACTACATGTATCCTCCGAGCCACAGCGTTTCTGACAGGTTAACACATTTCTTCTGCAACTACGCGTTCTTTGTTCGTTTCTCCATCGGTGAATGGCTTTCCACGTTTTGCGATTTCAAGAGCCACCCGAAAGCTGACACGAGTTGCAACCCCCTCTTCAGTGTTTACTTTCCTAAGCAAAGGGTGCTGCAATTTTAATCCGCGTTTCAAGCTTTTCTATCCCCAAATACCCTGTATATTTTGAGTAGTTTTGAAAAGATTTCCTTTCATGATGTTTTATGTTATATTTGAGAACGGCTCCAATGAAAATCAAACATAGCATCTTATTACTGGCCTCGATTACGAAATATTGGTTTGTCTCTCGTCGATCATTTTTTGCGTACTAGGGCTAACTAGGTCCGAATTCACAGTCGATAGTGAAATCCGAACTGCCAACATCTGCCGCAGATGACAGAATTTAAGCCCACGAAGTGTTAAACTGAATTCTAAAGTAGTAATTATTCGACTGCCAGCTAATTTAACTCTAGCATTTAGTTGAGAAATTTTTTTATAGAAAATCTGAGATGTTTCCATAAACTTCGAAAGACTTCGATCTTTTACATTTTACTAATCGCGAACGCTATTTGATATCATTACACATTGTTAACATTAAGCTCGCTTAAACTAACTTCAATAATCGGTCAAAAATAGATCGTCAATTGCGCGTAGTTTTAAAAACGCCCGATATTAGTCTAGCGCACATATTTGCCTCGCCATGGTTCATTCAAGCATCAGTTTCCTTGTTCCACTTTTGTTTCACTTCATGCTTATCAGTAAAAAGCGCGATATTATTCTTTTTACAATTGAATTGAAGGAAGCTATTAACAAAATTATTTCATCACGTTGTTCATTTCGGCCAGAAATGAGCACCGAAATTAATTTAATAACGATGCTCTTTTTGAGCTCAAACTTCCTCTTGGAGAAATGTCCTTCTGCATGAAAACTCGACTCTTAAAAGCTAACGCCATCTGGAGTTCGTTCTATCAGTGAACGTTATACTAAAATATTTCTTTTGAGATACAACTTTCAAGTTTTATTATTGGACTTAAAATTTTAACGAATTAAGTTATTTAAAATTGTGCTAATATGTAAGTTTGTGGAATCGAAACTGTTAATTCGAAAAGATAATTTGGGTTGAAATGATTTATTGTAAAAATCACTTTAAAATAAGAAAACATTTTCAAGTTTGGGCGAATTAGTTTTCATACTCTAGGGATAATTAGGACAGAACTATCTTTGAGGAGGGTTTAGCAGATCCGGCTGTTGAATCGAGACCGCTTGATCTTGTATTAATTTTGCTCACGAACTCAAAATATCAATTCGTGTGAAGGTTTGGTATGAACCAGTGAATGCGTGTGAGTGCTTGCGAGTCTTCCCTTGCGACCCACTGTCGAGGAAGGCAATGGACACAGAGCCTTTCACCCTCAGATGCAACGGTTGAAGTCTCGAGACTGAAGCGGAATTATTTCAACGAAGCTGCAATACTGTTAATGTTACTATTCTTTGATTTTAATAAGGAGTTTTCAATTTTAGAAGTGCTTGGTTTTCAGAACTAAATTGAACTACTATTTGTCCTGTCACAATATTGGGCAAGGTAACATTGGGCATTTAGGATGATTTTCCAACAAATTACCATTTATTACGGGCATTTCCAAACATCAGGAGTTTTCAGACCTTAATAAAAGAATGATCATTTAAGATCAAAGTTAATTTAAATAAAAATTAATTCTTTATAAATGCGAGGTTCATCGCCTTTATGTCCAATTTTTGAGGATTAGTCTATCTTCGGTCAGCAGAGGCCACTCCGAGAGCTGTGGACGAACCGCTTAGCAACAAAGCAAAGCTAAAATTCTTACTTTTCCGTACGTTGGAAACATTTAAAGTTTAAGACATTTTAAGGCACCCGTACACGTTGAAAACGTCAATTTTGAGCAAAAATGATAGATTTTTTTTTCTTTCGTTAAATAAGGAATTTTAATAGCTTTCTGAAACATGTTTGTTTTTGTCTTTACGTTCGATTTTGAGATATGAAGGATTTCGTAAAGATTAGGAAACCAAAAGTGGACATATTTAAAGCACCAGAAGTGGGCGTTTAATGGGCCAGAATGATGTTAAAAATTAAACAGTGTTTCATTTTCGAATATAAATTTAGTAAGCTTTTAAAAGATACATAATTACTGTTCCGGAAATCAATCAGCAAATCGAATAAAAAAATTAGTCAGCAAATATGAGAATTTCTTATAAAGACAATACTTTAATCTTTTAGTGCGATTTTCTCATAACTGGTTTTTGCTTATAATTCGCAAGCTTCAAAAATGATAACTCCATATATTTTTATAACATCACTATGAAATTTCATGAGATTGATCTGTATATTGTCTTCTAGAGAATGTACTAAAACAATTTTAAATCACTTCAATATTTCTCAAATTATGGCCTGTTATTCGAATAATGGCATAGAAATATTGGCTAAAGTTTCAATATAAAAATTCAACTGGCCGTAATTTTTTTTTTATCTTTTAACAAAAAATTTTAATACATGCTTTAGATAACCTAGATTATTTGGTATTAATTTTTTCAAATATGTTTAATAGTGTTTGATGTTGCATTTAAGTTTTTTTAAAAAAATGCTTAAAATTGTATATATATTTAACATTTCTGAAGAATAATATTTGCATATATCAAATATTAGTAGCTCAATATTAATGTTTTCTAAAGCTAAATAAGAAAAAATGGTTACAATGTTTATATGCAGTGTATTTAAAAAAAATGCTCTGAACGTGTTCGGGTACCTTAAATTCGCTAAAAATATCTTCCCTTTACCATATTCGATGAATTGATGGCAAAATATTCAAGTTACGAACATGACTGTTGGATTTATGTGAAAATTTAGTTATAAATCTAATTATTTCTGCCGCATTGCGAATTCGTAATAGTTAATGGAAATGAAATAAAACAGAAGTAATGAGATGAATGGAATTTTTCATTTTACGATTGCTAAGGTTAAGCGATTGTAGTATTCGCTCTTTTTTAAGATCTTCAGCATAATATTACTTTATAACACTTTCACGATCCGAATGTCAAATACCGACAGAGGAGGGTACTCTGAACATTTCCTTTCGGGTTTTGTAAATGATCCGAACCAATAGTGGTTTGCTGTTCAAGTTAACAAGATTAATTTTCATGCATTTCCAATTTAAAGAGGATTCTATACAACTACTTAAGTTCAAGTTGCTTCGTCGCGGATTTTTAATATTACTCGAAGGGAAACTGGATCGAAACTTGCTTAAAGAGAATTCCCGACATTTACCACAGAAACCACACGAGAAAACCATTCGGCTGCCAATTTTGAAACTAGGTTGGGAATCGAACCATTAAAGGCACAAACTGATCATTCACTCGTCTCAAAAAATTATAAAACAATCCCCTTTTTAAACCAATTCTATTTTACAGTAAAGATTTTTTGCGCAAGTGTACAAAGCGACGCTGATGGCATATAACGATCAGGTTAAACACAGGAAAAACCTTAAAAGTATAGATGAAAGCAATGCGTGTTATTCTAATCTGGTTATTTGAGATTTATTTTAAAGTTTCTTGATGGAATCGTTTTCCTGAAATTCGTCACTCCCTTATTGATAAGTATTAAGGAAACGTTAAAATGTAAATACAAAAAAATCATGTGCAGTTTGAGCAAAATAAGTGGCCCCATGTCTGTTCAATTAATGGAACACAGGGCCTCTTATTGTGGCCACTAATCAAATTAGTAATAAATATGCAGATGAATAACTTCTTTCATTTTTCAATACATTAACCACAGTGAAAATTCCAGATCTTTCTTCTTTTTTCTTTTCTTTGTCGCTCAACGGTCATTTTTTACACATGAAGGCTAATTAGACCGGCACTTACGGTTTAAAGTGGATTCCGAACCACTACAAACATCCATGCCCAAGGTGGGATTCGAACCCACGAACTGTTGAACCGAAGGCAAGAGCGCTAACCATTCGGCTGCCAGCTCGGCGTGAAAATTCCAGAAAAGAGTTTCCCAGAAAATTTAATTGCATTTGCAATAGTGATTTCAAAGACATTTGTTCAATAATATTGATATTTTTACTCTTTAAGATTGGAGAAGCATTTTAATAAACTGCAGCTTATCAGTTTTCAATATTCCTAGTACGAATGAATACATTGGGAGGAGAACAGAAAGAGAATTCAAACGTCAATATTTTATACCTAATAAGAATTTTTAAGCATTCTATACCTCGTCCGATTTGTTTTTATCCGATTAGATCTGATTTCACTGTGCAAAACAGGGGTTTGAAGAAAACCAAATAAACCTTTTCATCGCAAAGGAAGGCTTTTCATTGGAAGCCAGCAGGAACTTCGGTTCATTAGTTAAAATAAAAAGCGGTTATAAATTTTTATGAGCATTTCTCACTTTTGGCTTCTTGCATGAAGTGATAAATGAAATGCGGTGGAATAGATTAAAAACATGTACGTACACAAGACTTGAAATTTAGATAACCCGACTTAAATAAAAAAATTAGTCTTATAAAATTTTGTCAGTTTTATAAAGAGTTTGAAAACATTTCTCTGGAACAGCCATTTATGTGTAAAGCAAACAATCTTTTCAGATTTCGGAAACACATTCATAAAACTTAAATACGGTACTATAGTATTTTTCACGTGTATCTTTAGAGCAATGAGTCCTTTTTTAAATAACATAAGTAGAAACTAGGATCAATAGCATGTTACTTGGATTAATTTTTTATAAAATGGATGAAGGCGCATTGGACATTGTACGAGTGCTTATGTTTAACACGCTTTCCCCCCACATACCTGTAAATTTTTAACTGTAAAACTTAAGACAACTCAAAATTGAGAAGTTCCAGTAAAAAACATTACGAAAACTCAATCCTCTATTAATATATATTTTTACAAAAATTTCAAAATCTCTGAAGTTTGTGGATTAAACTGAAACCTTAGATTTAGTTCCGAAAAAGTGGATATTGAGAGAAATACTTATTTTTATTGCCCTCACTGTTTAAATGACGCCAAAATGAAAATACGAAATGTAGCGAAGTTCGGGCGTACTAAGCCGTTTTTCACTCAACTTTATTTTGATAGAGGAAATTCACGTTTTGTCGATTTATCACGAGGGCTGTAAAAATAATCCCCGTAGAAAGTAACTTTATGCCTGGTTAATATTCCTCAAAATATTAAACCAATTTCAGGTTCATGGAAGATGTGCGATGATTAAGCTCTGAAACCATCATTGATCACTACTTTTGTAGACAAAAATAATTGTTCTGATAAGAAACAAGACTGGAGCGATCAGATTAATGAAGATTTCATACAATTAAAATTTGTGGTGACATGCTATTTCCTTCGATCTCTGGAACACCCGTTTAGTAAATACTGCAAATTCAGGTAATACTGATTCGGAACTTACTATTTTATTTGGGATCCAGATGTGCCCCAATAGAGCCTGAAGTACAAATACATGTTCGATGCCGGGAGTTTCTCAGTACCCGTGTTTCTTTGCTGCTCCTGTTCGAGACAATATTCGTAGGCAAAATGTGATACCGTGCAAATGACGCAAGTTACGTGTTTAATGTAATACTCGTACATTTTTAAAGACTTACTTTTGAGTAAGACTTCACAAATTGAGTAATACAGTGGAAACAATATTTTAATGACAAACATTTAAAGCCTTCAGATGTTTGAAAAATATTCTGTAATAAATATTACACTAGTTCGTGCATTTCACCTTTGCTTCCCGGGCTCCACTTCATGCTCAGCAAGTGTTTTGATTCTTAACATCTTTACGTATTTTATGAACGGTTTGCATAATCGAACTGTGCTAAAAAATTTAATCTAATTTAGAATTGATCAGGTCTTAAACTGTCGAAGGCAATGGGATCACTTAATGTGTGAGAGTTAAATATATACAGCATTTTTCAAACTTTAGTTTCCTTAAGATTATTCAAGATTCACAGGGAAC
Source organism: Latrodectus hesperus (assembly GCA_037975125.1). NCBI lineage: Eukaryota > Metazoa > Arthropoda > Arachnida > Araneae > Theridiidae > Latrodectus > Latrodectus hesperus. The sequence continues at coordinate 56,095,045 of CM075856.1, forward strand.
TCTAGTTATACTTGTCAAGTGATCTGATAAAGATTTAAAATCATTCATAAAAATAAGATGTTACCATCTGACTACTACATCAAACCAGTGATCAATATAAGTTTCGAAAAAACTAAACAATTGTTTGTAACGCAAGATCTGAGGAGGGATAAGTGAAGCCTTTTCTTACAGTAAAAATAGATTTCCTGTAGTCCAGCTGCTTTCCTCCATTCGCTCTTTGCAAAATTAGAGGGACTCACTCATAACAGGAACCTTACCCCCAACCAATGAGGCTTGGTTCGCTCAATAGTCACCATTCGCGTACCTAGGGTCAGTTGGACAACAATTTACAGTTTTAAGGGGATTCCAGACATTCAGGTTCGTAGTCGAACCCATGAACCAAAGGAAGCTTTCGCGACCTTCCGAGAACTACTGTAAAAAGCCCTCTCCGGAGGGGGGACAAAGTTTTCAGTAGTTAACGAGAAAATAGAGTTGCATTGATATTAAAGTGGAATCTAATTTTAAATGTAGTCTATTGATAAAATTTAAGTCATTTAATTATAAATCTGTCGCTGCTTTAATAAATTTATAGATTTTTGAAAATTGCTTTCTTTTAATATTTTATCAGTAACATATCAACTTAACTGTACAGATTGTGGGATTAGAATATTCCCTAGCTTTTTAAGATAAATTATACGTTTAAATTAGTGTGCATAAAATAGGATGTTTTGCGCATTTCAGTCTTTCCTTTAATGAAAAAATATAAGATGTCAATTATTTGTTATTTCTATTAAACGGAAACTCTTCAGAATCTTCTTTTTAAAATAAAATTGATAAAATAATTTTACTGGCCGAACAATAGTTTACTTTGCTTAGAAAATATTATGGAACAATTCGAAAATGTTTAGTTGTGAATCAGGACCCTTGAATAATATTTTCTAGACCGTGTTCAAAGCAAAGGCAAGATCTACAGAATATTTTGCAGTGAGAAAATGGAAAACTATAGAAGCTAAAAATTCTACAACTGTCTACAGTACTCAAGCGAAAAACTAAGATGAATGAAAAATTAGTTTTGAGAATTAAGCTGCACATTTATAAATCCAGAACAAATATAAAAGTAAGAGTTAACTGGTGTCGGTTTTATTAATCGCTTCGTTTTTTTGCTCATTGGAAGGGGGCCCGCAGTTTAAAGCGGGCTCGAACCACTCGATTCGCGTCAATGATATTGCTAGTTCTTATTCAGACGACTTCAATAAAAAGCACAGTTGCCAAAATGAACTCTAAACTCAGATTTAACACTAATACAACTTTAAGCCCACCTTTTCAGAACTATATCTCTTCCCAGTTTTTGCTCATTAGAGAGCAAAAGAACTAAAACATGAAGAGAAAGCAACAATTTCTGAACGAGTGTCGATGAGACGGCTGAGTACTCAGCCGTCTCATCGACAAAATGAATATTTGGCCCTTTTTAAAGTATTCTTAATCAGATCATTTTCTATTATTCTTTCTTTGAAGCATTCTTTCTTCAACTGGAGAATTCGGAAGTCTTTTGATGCTTTTAGTTGCATCCTTCATAGTTTTTTTAACTTCATTTATAGACATATCTTAATACTTTCGCAGTTTGAGACAATTGAGTTCAATGGAGATTCTATAGGTAACTACTCATAAATGAGAAATATTTAAAAAGTATCCTAAACAATTCTAAAATAATTAAGTTCTAAGCTCGTCTAGAAAGAATATTTAAGTTGTTATTAATGTAACATAGTATAATAATGCAATCCATGTGATTTTAAAATGCACTGAACTTTTCAGTACTTGATAAATTTTCGATTAAAATCGTTACAAAAAAAAATCCTACATCTTCAAACTAAATTAAATCAATTTTTAGTTTGAAGAGGCTAGTGTTTCTTTTAGCAGCTTCACATATTTACTTTAACAGACTTTAAATAATAGAAACTGTGGTAAAAAAATATTTATTCTTGATTTTGAGACTAATGTTTAAAATGTGTGGAAAGAAAACGACAGTTTTTAAAGTGAAGAAAATTAATGTACATGATTTTAGTGAAAGGCTGTCAGCATTTTTAAGTTATTAAAATAAAGTCTAATATGAAAAATACAGTAAAACCTTTATTATGACAAAAAACGTTAAAAGTTTCAAAGAGTCGGCAAAGAGAAATTATATTTTAATGCAAGTAAATTAGAATCGTTGAGAAAAGTATGAGTTTATTTTACTTTTTAGATTTCAATTCAACATTTATTTAAACAAGTTAAACTAAATTGTACAGAAATATTGTTGTAAAAATAATTAGTTTAAAATAATTCTTTAATAACATTATATTGTTTTAAGAAATTTAATTTTTACCTAGCAACTAAATGTATGCAGTGAAATGATTGAACACTTAACGTAAGTTATTAATATGAAAAAATGCAATTTTTTAAAGAACGTTTTCAACAAAATACGTTGTGCATTAATTTGATAAGAATTTAATTACAATTTTCACTTTTATAACTTCAAATACACTTTCAACGAAACAAATGATACAATACATTTCGTATGTTTAAGTTGTAATGAATGTAACAAACTTAATGCACTATTTTTAAGAAATATTTTGAAAATACATACCCACAAAAATTCTTCAAATTTCGAGCTAAAAATTTCCGTTAAAAAGTATTTAAAGAAAGCTTAAGGAAAAACACTCCTTATCAGGAGAAGGGTGAATATTCATTTAAAATCCTACCATTTTGTCCTTCGATATTTGATGACAATATGTTACTGCCTAAGCTAAATCTCATTAGAATTCGAAAGGAATATATCATGGTTACGTGATCATTTTTTTCCCTACCCATTTCACTTTAAGTCAAATTTTCTGCACTTATCTGGTTTTGTGTCTGAAAAATAATGCGATCAATCCTTGATTCGAACCGAGGTCTTCCACTAACATTATTTCTGCTGCATTTAAATCATTTGTGATTTCAAAAAGCAGAGTTAATGGTTTGCATCATGGTTTTCTGGACTCATAGATTGGATCATAAACCCTAAAGTATCTTTTAATTAGCAGAGCATTACGACTTATTTCATGTGATTTAGCCACTATTAGTTGTTCGAATAAATTACAAAGATAGTCTCCTTAGAGAGGTTTTAAGGTAATAACTCAATGTTCTCTGATTTCAGTAGAGTTATTAGTTAAAATTTGTTCTAAGTTTTTACGTTAAAACATTTTTCTTGAATAACACAGAAACAAGAAGAGGGAATCTCCATGAAAAACTATTTCTTGGCTAGCTCTCAGGTTGGCATGTGTCTCTTGAAGCACCAAAGCTGTGCCAGGTGGGTGGCACAGACCTTAGGTCAGTGTTTCCCAACGGGGGACCCACAGAGGAGCAATTTGATTTTAAAGGGGGCTATTCGAAAATGGACTCTACAATTTAACCCTTTTGCTTCGGGCTATTTAAATGCAATGCTAGATTTCGGTGCCAAAATTGAAAGAAAAAAGCAAATTCTTAAATATTTGCGGGCAATAAATATTCGTTTGACTAGACCAAAATACCTAGTGGGTTTTTGGCGTCGTCAAGTTAACCTCCTTGCGGTTAACCTAATTATTTTCAAACTTTAAAGAAAAATTTTGAAAAAAAGAGCAACAGTAAAGTCTTTATTTACTACTCATTCTTCAATTCATTATCGTGTTCTTGAAGCTAGTTATAAAATTTTATTTATTCATTCATAATTATAAAAAATAATTTATTCATCACTTAATCTGGAAAAAATCACATACTATAGAAAGAATTAAATAAAAATGTTAATGTCAGCATTTCTTAAACGGTTATTGAAAATAAAAATGACAAAGATCGAAAAGCTATGCCACTCTAACTATATTGTTAACAGAAGAGTAGATGAAAATATGGAAAGACAGCTTTTGAAAAGCTGAAAACAAGAAAATTCTCGATGAAAATGGATGAATCAACTTCGATAGACAGTGAGGCAGTACTGATAACTTACGTAAGATTTATTGCTAAAGAGCATTTTGCTGAAGAAGTGTTCGATAAAAGATTAGAAAGCCCCACTACCACCAAAGATATAAATAATAACTAAAAAAAAAACTACTTAGATGTCAATAATATACCAATGAAAATTATAACATCTTGGGCTGCAGATGGTACTCTTAATATTAAGGGGAAGAAAAATGGCTGCTTAAAATTGATGAAAGATGAAAATGATTTTTGTGCATTGTGTTATTCATAAAGAAAACTTGGAACTAAAAACTTTTCTTCTGTTCTAAATGAAGTACTTCATTCAATAATAAGTGTATCAATGCTATTAAAGCTAATGCCAAATGTGAGCGTCTCTTCAAGCTACTTTGTGAAGAACAAAATGAAGGTCTTGTGAATTTTACTTCACGCTGAAGTAAGATTGCTCTCTGGAGGGAACTGCTTTAAAAGATTTATGAAACTATATGATACTCTTACCGACTTTTCAAGGGACAAACCTGAAATGAAGTATCTGTTAACAGTCGATGGTAAACTATTTGTGAGTTATTTAGCTAATATCTTTTAAAAACTAAATATATTAAATAAGAAACTTTTCAAGGAAAAAACAAAATTGTTGATGCAAAAGCGAAGATATTTTTTCATTACTCGTATTGAATTATATCAATATGAGTATCATATCAACATATTTCAATCAGAAATATATACTAACAACAAAAACTTTGAACAGTTTCATTGGCACCAAAAATGTGAAGTAAATGACACTTGTTATTGCCGATCATCTGAAAATTCTGTTGGCTCATGTAAAAGAAAGGTTTTCTAATTTAAAATTAATTGATTTTCCAACTTAGATGATGCTGCCAATGTCAGTGGATTTCTCTGATATATCAAATATTGCAGTATCAAGAACTTGCAGAAATGCAAAAATATGAGTCAGTTAAATCTGTATTTAATATAAAATGCATGGCTTTATGAGAAAACAGAAATCAAATACCCAAATTCAACCTAATGTGCAAAAAAACTTTTGTTACCGTCGCCATCTTGTAATCAGCTGAATGTGGATTTAGTGCTGTAAATGATTTACTGGTATAAAAAGAAATCGCCTGGATATAACGCAACCGGGACACTTGAGATTGAAGCTAACCAAATTGGAACCGAAGACAAAATCTCTGCGCAGCAAGCATCAAGCGCGAGGAGATATCACTAAAATAAAATATTAAACTACTACAGAAAAATCTTTATTAAATATTAATTTGAATTTCAGTTTCTTATTATATGTTTTAAAAATTTACTTACTGTGCTTTGTTAACAATTTCCCAGTGATTTCTTCCAAAAAACCTATCACTTAAGTTTCTTAAATGAACACTTCGATTTTTTTATAATAAAAATTATGTATATGTTACATGTGGGGCGTAAGAATTTTAGAAAGGCTTTGGTGGGGCATGGCACAAAAAAGGTTGGGAAACACCCCCTTATGTGTTTCTTATTGCACTACATTTCTGGGTGCCCTTCTCTTCTGATTGAAGAATCCGAGCTGACAGTCCAATGGTTAGCGCTCTTGCCTTCGGTTCAACAGTTCGTGGGTTCGAATCCCACCTATGGCATGGATGTTTGTAGAGGTTTGGAATCCACTTTAAACCGTAGGTCCCGGTCTAAATAGCCCTCGTGTGCAAAAAATGACCGTTGAGAGACAAACAAACAAACTTTTCACTGAAGCCATCCATTCGTAATCTGCAACCATGATTGGGCAATGGCCTGTTTTCCCCATTACAGTATTGAAGGACCCTCTAAGTAACAGTGTTTTGTTGCATGACCTATCGAATCCATTATCTTATAGCCATGAGAGGGACTTCTTTCACACTAGGTTAATCTTTAACATTAATCGAAGTAGGCCTTCAGTTTTAAAGAGATCGCTTTTGATTCGAAAATGAATAAATAAATAAAATAAAATAAAAATAAGTTTATATAAAAGAGACTGAAAAATGACATTTAGATTTTCAAGCAGCGAAAAATAATCGTGCTGATACTGTCTTCCAAGTTGTTGTGCGCGTGTATTGAGACACTGTGGGTGATACATTTTCAGGAAGTCAGTGACTAATTTACATGAACATCAACTGTAGAGACCATAGTCTCCAGAGACAGCCTCTATAGAACGCCTCATGACAAAAGAGAAGTGGAAACATGAAATGGATTGAGTGATTAAAATATTTATTGAAATACAGAGACAGCATAGTTTGAAAAGGGAAACCAAAGCTTGCCATAATGAATCAAGTTCTTTTCTCACCATCTAGAAGACAATGGGATGATATCTAATTAATAGCTAATTAGATTATAGCAGTTTACTTGAATTTAGTATACATTTTATACTAAATGTTTTTAAATTAAATAACTTATTTGTTTTTATTTAATTCTGTCATTGAAAATAAAATAATAAACTACTATAGAAAAATCTTTATTAAAATTAATTTGAATTTCAGTTTTTTATTATGTGTTTTAAAAATTTATTTACTTTGTGTGCTTCGTTAACAATTTCCCAAACAAGCAAATGTGTTGCAGGGTTATATTTGGATTATTTAATACTTTATTACAATTTTTATTGCATTCTACTTTAATTGTAGTCGATGATTATTGCAAATATTTATACACAAATAAATTTTGTATCAACAGAAATTTAAGAATAACTGACATTTTAATCCTAAAAGATTTCAGGTCAGTTTGTAAGGTTTAAGCTCATTTTACAACTTATGGCCGAGCCCAAAATTTGTTAAAATGCATTAAAAAAGGAGGAAAAAACCTAACGGTCTGCAAGGAATTACACCATGTAAATTGCTTCTCATATATAATGAGCCACGTGTCGCCAAGAGGAAAACTCCCACGCACCCATCCCGTCACGCATCCGAAGAGCCCATACAGATGTGCAGTTTGAAAGAAAAAGGTCATCAAGAAGTCCGATTTCACTTAAGAGATAGAGAAAAAATTCTAATTAAATTTAATTTCTATGATTATTAGAAACTATTTCTATTTGAAATGAATGGCTACAATAAACAGATCAACGTATGATTAATTTACCTGTATAATTTTCAATATCTTTTCACGTTTCGTTTATTGATTATAAGTTTATGAAACAATAAATAATTTTTATAATAATTAATTTTATATTAATTACTAAATACAGTTCCTTCAATATGTACAGTGAATACTAACCTTTCTCATTGCGATATATTAATTTTCGTGAATGTGCAATGGGGTTAACAATCTGACAACACCTGAGATACTAGTTTCAAAATGAGAGCACACTTAAGATAAACACAAAGAAAAGAGAAAGAAGTCTCCAGAAGAGGGCGCCATTTCCTTCATTTATTCATGCAACAGTTCAAAATGAATGCCACTGCATTTTACATTACTAAAGTTACTAAGGCGAATCACAACAATCGTTTCAACAGGGTGTCATAATGAAGTTCAAGAACTTCGTGACAAGTAGAATGCTTGAGTTCATATGTTAAATGGGGTGAATGTTATACAAGGGCTTTTAGAACTCTCAGAGATTTGCTGTCAGGTGATGGTGGGGAGATCTTAAAAACTCAACTGATCGGTCTGTGTTAAACAAAGGTTTGCATCAAGGATTGGCATAATATGATGATACGCTATACAGCTTTAAGTTTATTGGAGATAACACACCTCTTTGATTTTAACGCATTACGACTTTATCGCGCAAAAGCGAATTCTCACTCACCGTTACGACGCACATTTCAAGCAATATTATCGACTATTCTTCAGAGAATAATGTGGTCCAAAAATAAGATATAAGTGAATTCCGATTTTGTTAGATGCCTCAAAGAAAAGTCTTGCAAACCACACGTCTTTCTTTTTTTATAAAAAATTAAAGTTTCAAATAATTTTTGGCTTTAGCTTATAAAAAATTAAGTTTCAACATATGGCCCGGTGAAAAATGAGAATAACCAAGTAGAGGGTAGTTTGTCGCTCAACAAGTATTTTTCGCACATGAGAACTAATTGGACCGGAACATGCAGATGAACTGAGATAAGACACTAAATGTTAAAGGGCCAAACAAACCAATGTATATCAACAATTTTATTTTGTTAAACCAGAGCGATTTAGCTATATTCATATTATTCAACATACATTTTTTTTTAAAAATATGTTTATTTGGTCTCCCAACAACTTATTCTATGAGCCGTTATCACTTAGCGATACAGTTCATTACTAGTCTTAACAAATTTTCGGCCATTTCATTTATTGATGCTGTGACATACATTTTACATTCATTTCATTTTTCTGCTTTATTTTCAAAAAACGCTGGTATTTTTAAAAACTCGAAATGATTATTTACAAACTTATCTGTTTGAAAATGAATAATTATTCTACAAACGATTTAATCATGTTTTCATGATGGATTTAAGTTGCAACGTCTGTAAAACAAATAAAAATGAAATGAATTTCAAAAAGGCAAAACTGGAAAACCCATCTTTTATGCAAGCCATTTTATTGTTAATTGACAAATCCATTATTCACAAATATCGTTCATGGTGTTAAGATAAATTCATGGAAGCTGCATAGAATTTCTTCCATGTGCATTTATCGCCAATTACTCTTCAGATCGACTGCTCACTCAAAAGCCGACTGCAAGAGGTAAAAATGCATCACGAATGACGCATTCTACCCAAGACTGCCCACGATCCACTGTTCTGCCGAAAGAAATGCGGACCGATAGGATCCCAGAAGTGAACAGTCCAAAAATCATACGATTTACGCGTGCCTCAACTATCAAGTCCATTTGAATCAAAATTGTATAAAACTTAGACTATAGAACAATTGTTTAATTAAATTGGCCAATGGTGCATATACGCACCATATTATTTTTTAAATAAAATATTTTTCTTCCAGGAAACTATCATAATGAATGAAACTTAAGTATTCTTCATCGAAAAGAATATTTTAGAATGTGGGTTGATGGATTTGTCGCTCAGTGGTCATACGAGGGCTAATTGGACCGGGGTTTAGTTCAAGGTGGATTCCGAGCCATTACAGTGCTCGTGGTGGCCAAACGCTAACCACTTGTCTGCCAGGCTTTCAGGAGGATAACGATTTAGATTTTATCCTGTTGAACAATGTTGGAGAAACATTTCTTACGTACACATCTATCCTGGTGGGTATTTGTGACGAGTGGATACACCACCGATGAAAAGTCCTCCAGAAATACAAAATGCCATACCACGGTTTTAAATCACCCACAATGCAGTGCTACAGAAATTACGTTATTGTAGGAGAAATAATTTATCTTCTAGTTTACCTTTTAATTGTTAATCCAATAAATTTACCTAAATTAAAACATTTCGTTAAAAGGTAATACGAATACATATAAACTAACAGGCCATAATTTCTAGAAGAAAATGTATACAGTTTTAAGTGTAAAAATGATGCAATAAAATAATGAATATTTACTTAATTTTGCTTCAAAAACTGTTTTCCACTATGGAAAGGCTTGCACATAACAAATCGAAAAAGGAGTAAAACGAATGAAATTTTTTATGAGGGTTCCTTTCATTAACATTTTTAACCGCACAGAGATGTATTTGAGAAAAACGTAATCCCATTCTTTGAACTTGATAAAAACAGGAAAAATTGTAAATCTCGTTACTTAAAAAAATAACTCATCGGAGAATGAATTTGAAAAAATAATTTACTGGGAGAATGAAGAAAGTAGTGAGATACAATAATTTTCCAGTTGCTAATTTAAAGATGATTAAAACTGAGTTGCAGATAATTTACTTTTTTAAAATAATTCCACGAAAATAGTTCATGGTGATTTTGCAGCAAATATACAACCCTCAAGAATCTAACTTTTTAAAATTGAAGAAAATTAAGAGATAGAAAAGCGTTCAATTTTTTAAGGCTTCTCTATGTCTGTCACAGCATTTCTTTCACTAAACACAATAACATTTATAATTAATTTAGCAAATATTGTAAGTATATTTTTAAACAAAACTATATTCAGCAATTACCAAAACCCAGTATCTATTTTTTTAAAAAACATACTTTGAGAACTTAAATGAAATTTTGAATGCTCAGTTTGTCTGAGTGTAACTTATCCACCATGTGATTATAGAATCTTGTTGACATAGTAAAAGTTAAATATTTATATGAATATTAAAATAATCTTCTCATTAATCACACAACTTTACTTTTACATTTTTTTTCCTTTTTTCAATTAGAATTTATATTTATTTGAATCTTAGGCTTTAAAAATATGCCTAGCCATATCTCTTTGAAATATATGGTATATGTGCTTCATTTTTTACATGAAATTTTATTATAAATAAAGTACTATAGAAAAAAATTGTTAAAGTACACAATATTTTTCTAAAAATATAGTTTCCTTTATTATTTTGCAGACCAAAACATATTATATTGTATCTCTTAGAATAAAGGGTTAGATTTCTTTTTATTAAACAATATAACAATAAAATTCAATAAAACATTAATGCTTCCTTCTCCAAACAGGATCAGCTACTTCAGATTGCACTCTTGAGACAGTAATTTTCTCTTTGTGGTTATCATGGACATTGTACATCACAGAAAGTTCTTCAATAGCTTGGTCTTCAATCTAACAAATGAATAAAATATATGTATTTTTAGAAAGAAAATGTCACATCTAGAAAACATTTCCTACAGATTTGCGTAATTATTACTAAAACAAGCATTGCAATATATAACAATTTATTTAAACACATTTATCAGTTAAGAAATTTTTTCAGTCAAGTACAAAAGCTTAGTTAAGAAACATTTTTCAAGTTTGTCAGTTTTAATTATTTTATAAACTTAGTTAATTGCTTATAATTTATATGTAATTCAAAATTAATTTAGAAAATATTGTAAATATTTAACAATTTTTTCAAAACATCGACGCAGCCATGCTTCTACTCACCTGGAAGAAAAATATTTTAGTCTTTAAAGTTAAGTATCATAGCATACATAATAATTATGTATGCTATGAAAGTGTGAGAACCGTCTTTTTCTCAATATATTGTGCTTGTGGTACCAACGAGGTCTTTTGCCAAAGTACCACGAGTGAGCAGGGAGAACTCTCCAAAGTGTACTTAATTCTTTTCTTTTGATTGAGGGAATTTTAGAATAGGTTAATTTAGCGTTGTCATGCAGGTTATCAGCAGTGGCCAAATTATCGGCAATTTATTGCTATTCAATCCAACATGGGAGGGGACCCACTGAAAGAGTATAAAGTGTCTTTTAGCAAGCTGATTCAAAAGTTCTAGTATATCCAGGCTTGTCATATGCTCAACAGTCATCCAATGAGAGAGGTGCTGTATAGAAGCACGACTGTCCAATAAAATCCAAATATCCTTGAAGACAAGTTCAGAGGTTGTGTATATAAAATGTAGTCCCTTGTAAATTGCCACAAGTTCAGACCTGAAGATGTGACAGCCGTCACTATTTCTAAACTTAAGATCGATTGTGTTACTTAGTGTCTCGATATGCACTCCACTTCTAGATACATCACAGGCACCCCTGCCACTTTCAGTGTGCATTTTAAATGTCGAGAGAGGGATGCCATGTATTGTCTCAAGAGCCATCTGTCTAGTGAATTCAGGAGCATCTGTCTTTTTACGCACCCTCGTCAACACTTCAGTCTAAAAATGTATACACTCTGTAACAAAAAAGAAAAAAGGTAAGGGCTTTAAGAAGTGCAGTTCCACTTCATCAAAAAACAGACCCATCTCACTGGCAAAGGAAAAAGGACTGTGTTTCTTTAAGCATTTATTGTCTTGCTATTAGTGCAAAAAGGCAGTTCTATGTTGCTTCCTGAAGCTATAAATTTTATTCAAATATTTTGAAAGGCAGAACTTTCTTCTCAAAGAAAATGGCGGCAAATCACTCTCATACAATACAGTGTTGTTAGGGCAGCTGTTATGGAGGCCAGTAATTACTCTTTCAGCGCTAAGTTGCACACATTCAAGTTTATTTTAAGTTAGTCTCCGATGGAAAAAAATAAATTGGAAAGTTATACTTTAATACTGGAAGCAGAATCAGTAAGGCAATGACTTTAACAGTAGTTTAGCAATCATTCTCTTCAGGGTCTCTAAAGTCTTATCCAATTATTACAATAAAGTAGACAAAGAAATGTATGCCTCAGAAAATAATTTGTCATGCCATTTGGAATCAATTTCAACTGTACATTGCAAACAAACAAATTTATTGACTTAAATTTGCAGTAATTGAAAAAAAGATGCATTCATGAGAACACCGTGTGATGTGCTATAGATAGACATTAGTCTTACTGAAATCATAATTATTTATATATTTCATTGCAGAATATGAATATTACCAATTTCATGCTATTTGAATTACTTATTTTCTAACTGCAGCAATTTTCAGCTGTTAATACAGTGCAGTATTATAAATGAAATAAAAAAATTATCCTTTAGTACAGAATAATAATGAAATAAGAAGCACTTACATTAATAAGATGCAGTGATTTAACTTGAGAACTCTGCAATTTTTGCACCTCTGCTTTTTGAATATCATGCAAGCTTATCACAATATCATTTTCACTGGCCGGACTAGATATTTGTATCTTTTCATTGACTTTAAATGATGTAGCAAGACATCTGAAAAGTTTGTATGATTAACATCAATAGATGAAGCTTAATTAAAAAGAGAACTTAACAGAATAAAATTATTACAAATCAGATATTTATTTACAAGAGTGAAATATGTTTAAAATAATGAGGAAAGTGGACTAAAATCATGATTTAATATGATCAAATACTAGATTTATTGAAAAATATAACAAGTTTCTTGCTTTTCTTAAAAATTTTCATAATTCATCGTTTCATAATTCATCATAATTCATTCATTTTCATAAAAATTTTCATTCAATTTTCATAACATTGCAAAGAGAAAAATTAAATTTCTTGTACTAAAAATCTCTATTGTACAGTATTTTTGGTTTATTGTCAATTTTAAATATGAAGAAAGGAAAATTCATTATGATTTTCTTTGTCAATAAAAAAGAAATTTATACCTATTTAAGGGTGATTGTGGAAATTCTTTCTTTGCAAGAGAATCCCAAAAGGATGGTGATGGAGGAGATTGCTCAGATAATTTTGCCCTGTAAAGTTAAAAATAAGATTTATGAATTTTTCCAATATTACATGAAATAAATATAAATATTATTGTAAATTGCATTTTAAAAATTTTTTGTTAAATTTTACACATAAATAGGACAACATGGGTACCAAATAAAAAGAGCATTTATATATTTGATGACACACATTGATTAGTTAAGAAAAAAGAGAATGAAATATTTTACTCACTCAAAATATTATGTTGACATTAAGATTGAATAAAGAAACTAAAATTAAACGAAATTTATTAAATTTGGTAAATAGGACAAGTATTTGTACAGGACAGAACAAGAGAGAGTATTTATATTAAATAATTTTAACAAATTTATCTAAATAAAGAACTAAGAATTTATTTATTTGTTTAAATTGTTTAAATTTAACTAGAAATAAAATTAAAAATAAATACACCAGATTCAAGCAATTGAATTTTAGAAGAACGTTAAATAATATTAGGTAATATGAACTAATATTTGAGAAATTACAGAAAGAATACTAAGAATAAAAAAATTGAAATTAATAGTGTTAATGAAAAAACTCCATTATCATTAGTTGTATTATGTACACCAAATTTACCTATTACAAATCTAAATTCACTCTTTCTGCTACTTTACCATTCAAATCCTATATAATGATTTTTATATCCTATTTTCGCCAACAGCAGTATATTATGTCTAAATTTTCACAGAAACTTTTCTCGCCTCTTCCATTTTATCTTCAGTAGAGACATAAGCACAAATAATAGAAAACTTAAACGAATTCTTAATAACTGTGAACTGTCTTAGTCTTAGGTTTAGATATTTCCTACAGTTCAGACAATTTGCATGCATACTAAATGCTGAAGCTTCCTGTTATTATTTGTAATTAAGTAGTCATTTTCTCCATTCTTCTTGTGAAGTCTGTTTTCATCAAATATGCATTTTTTTAAAATTTCCTCTCATTTTTTATTTAAAAATAAAATTATAATTTTTTAAATTAAAACTATTTTAAGAAAAACACTTAACATGAAACAAATTTTATAATAAACACATTAACAAAAATGTTTCACCTTTACAAGTGAATCTGGCAGGTTATGTCTGCTGTTACACAAATGAAGTAGAAGTTAGTGAAGCCAATGTTTCACAACAGTTATTCCACATAATGTCTATTTCTGCCTTTATTTAAAATCACTATTTTTAATAGTGTTGTAATTTTTTTAATAATACCATAAACCAAAGAATCAAGAACAGTAACTAAATGTAATATTACTTTAGTTACAATTCTTGTTAAAAGAACATATTTTTAAAACCATCATCCCTCATATTTCTGATTTTTTTTTTAATATAACTCTGAAACAAATTTCCAAAATTTTCTTTTTATTTAGGGACTTAAAAAAAAGAGCAGAGATTTAGGGCCTACAAGCAGCTAGTTGAAAATCCACAGAAAAAATAAAATTGTTATATATGATCAGATATTTATTGTATGTCGTTTTAGAACTGATCAAACCAAAAAAATTTATATGGAAATATAAATTTAATAAACCTTAAATAAATATATAATTGAAGTGATTGTAAAAAAAATTAAAACCATGGAATAAACTATTTAACAGATTTTACATAAACAATTCCCTTTTCTCTAAAGTTTTAACAATTATTAAATTTTTATTTATTTTTGACACAACAAGTTTCAAATGAAATGGATCCCAACTTGCTATTATTGTTAATTGAATGGAATTTAAATACAAAATGAAGGTTTAAACAGATTTAGAGTTAAAATTATTTTGAGAAATGCATAATTCCAGAATCAATACACCAAACAAGGAACTTGTCTCGAATAATAATTAAAAGAAGTCATCTCCAAAACTAGTGAGAAGCTTCAACTAGACTAGGAAATATTTAGAGAGAGGTCTTTCCTTCTCTCTCTGAGGAATTAATAAATGAGGATGAAACATTAAAATTTATAAAATCAGCATGAGTAAAATAAAAAAGAATCTATTGGTTTTGGTTTGTTTAACTTCTTTGTAATGTAAAGATGGATTCGGAATCACTACAAACACCCAAGTCTAAGGTACGATTTGAACATTGAACTAGTAACTATTGAACTAGAAGAAAGAGCTCAAACCATTCAGCTTAAATTAGTTGAAGTTCATTAGGGACTGAGATATGATAAAGGGATTTCAATGTGTTTGAGTAGCAGCACCAGCTTATGTCATGGTTAAAGATTTTTCATGACATTAAAAAAGCCTATTATAGCTTTACCTATAGCATAAAAATGAGCTTTGCAAAATTCCCCGAGTTAACTGTCCATACTAGAGCATTTTACCACAAAACTCTTTTCAAGAAATAAAAACCATTAATAGTAAAATACCTAATGAACAAAAAATCTTTAAAAAATAAAAGCATGTGACTTTTATATATTTTCAACCTTTGGCCTCATACAAACTCATTCTATAGATTTGAAAATTAATTCAAGTTCAATTTTCAAGATAGGGGCAATGCAATTTTCAAATAAATTGTGAATCATTGCATTACGAACTTCCCTAGGAGATTTCCTAAATAAGAGCATTTATAAGAAAGATAGAATCTGTATGCTATTATTAAATTCTGAATAGTAAAACAAAACACTATTTTTCAAATTCCAATGTACAAAAATTTTATTGAAACTGTAAATACTAAGTAAAACCATCACTAAATGAAAAATGGACATAAAATATATAAAGTTTTTGATGAAAATATTTTTATGATTTGTGACAAAAATAATTTCTAACTTACACTTTCTTCAGTTGGTTGGTTGTGTTTTAAGGCACAATATCCAAAAAAGACAAACTACATTTTCACTTTTTTAAAAATCAAATTATAACATATTTTAAAAAGGATTAGGTTGGTAGGGTTCTGTGGTGCAAGGTTTAAAAACAGATAAACTGGGCCATAGGATTGAAAAGTTATCAATGATTTCTTTCTTTTTTTAATGTTACATGAATGAATAATGGAATGAATCTGAGAAGTAACTAAATAATAAATTAATAATTTAATATGCATTTCATTATCACACATGGGCTTATCACTCTAATCTTGACAAGAAAAGGCATATTAACCTAATTAATGTATGTGCAAAATTCATTCTGGTTCACCAGAAGAAAAGATTTAACATGAATTTAAATTTAATTTTGATCAGTACATATTTGCAAAGCATTTATTAATACTTTGCAGTTCAGTGTTCCAGGTGATGGAACACCAAACTCTAATTTGTTACCAAATTGTTGCATTTAGTGATAAATAGATGAAATTTGGCTTAAAATGTTCGTTAAATTTTCTTTTCTGATAATAGATGGCAGCACTACATAAGCGGATCAATAATTTTCAATTATATCAAATTATTTAAATTCCTTTATTTTGAAGGAATATTTTCAAACTTTTTTCATATCAAAATTATTAGAAAAGAAATTTCTGTGTCATTTTGTTGACTGTACCTTGAACTATTTATTCGATATTACTTTAAATTTTTTATGCATATAGTATGCGCAGGATTGTCCACTGGAACACTGCGCCACAATGGCATATTTTCTTTACGCATTCAGACTGTGAACTAAATGACGAAGGAAACAACTGTGTTTATTTTTTACTGTTTTTCTTTCTTTTGGGGTGGAATGAACTAATGTTGAGGAATTTACAAGGAAGAATTACTTGTATGGGTAATATTTCTATACCCTTTTTGGCCTTTTGAATTGGAAAGCTTCAGAAGGGTAAAGGATTATATCAATTAGTTTGAATCATCTCTAGTTAGAGAATCATTATTTTTATGCTCTTGATTTTCCTTTTTGCTGCTATTCATTTTATAATATTGTATTTATATATTTTTGAATTTATATAATTTTAGTTTACTTTTTTGCAAATATAATTTTAATTTCTAGTCAATTTTTTAAATTTCTTAATTGCAAATAAATGGTACATTGAGGTTTTAGTCATTTCTGAAGTAATAAAAATGCTTCAAAAATTGCTCTCTGTTAGTGAATCAGAACATGTGGATAGTGATACAGAGAAACATATTCCTAAGCCACTTGATCAGTTATAGTCTGGTAATGTTGAGTCAGATGCCAGTAAAAATGATGGTGATGATTTATCTCAACCAGGCTGCTCCATGCAGCCCCGAAGCCTTGATTACATAACTAAAAATTTGATACAATTTTTTTTTTTGGTGTAGAGTAGCAGGCCTTCTTGTGGTGCACCCTGGATCACACTAAATCTGCTAAACAGGTGTAATGCATTGCTTTTCATGGATATGCAAAAACATTTATGCGTATATGTGCTTCACTGCAATGCTTGCTTTTTACGATCCTCGCAGCATATTGTTCCATGTGATGGAACAACCCCAAAATCAAAATGGTAAGTGCACAATTTTTAAAAAATTTTCACTCTTACGGCCTAGACAATCTACAAACTTTTTTTTATCAAATATTTCAACTTTAAACGGTAGTGTGCCTGAAAGGGTTAAGACAAATACATGCCTATCAATTTTCCAAAAAAGTTTCATTATTCAACATATTTCTTACATTCTCTTAAGTATAATTAAATAACTTGTTATTTTTAAATATTAACAACACAATTTTTTTGTCCTCTATAAATCATATTCATCAAATATCTCAAAAATATATTTTTGAGAAAAAACTTTAAATACTTAAGACATAAACTAATGACTACTAACATGATGTGTTCCTTAATTTAACATGCAAATTATTAACATTTAAATGTTATTCCTATGAAATAAATTTGATTGAAAATTGAAATGAATTGTGAGGGAAAACACTTTATTATTCACTCTCACAATTTTTCCTTACTTCAATATTACAACAAAATTTTCTTTGATATTTCTCCAATAACTTTTTAGTTTTTTGCAACAAATCTCTAATAGTTTCATCATGTCTTTGTTTACTTTTAAAACTCACATTAATATTTATATCTGGAAATACCTAAGGAGTTCAAAATACAAAAATGATTTAATGATTAAAGATTTTTAAAGTAAGAAATGCTATGAATGCTCCTAATTACATTAACAAATAAAGTAAAAACTAGAAAATGTAAACTTGTAATGCAAAAACATTTAAATATTTATCGTTAAAGAAAAAACTTTGCCTTAAGGGTATTTCAAAATCACACAATAAAACATTAATTAAATAAAATGTAAGTAATACATAAGTTTTATTTTGCATCTAAATTACAATTAAAAGAATCCACTTTCTTCTAAGACAGATCATTTTATTCTGTTGGAAAGCATTTCCATCACGTATTTCTCTAATTTTAGAAGTTAGCTTCATTTGTCACTCAACAGTCATTTAAAGTGGATCCTGAGCCACAACAAACTTCTATGCACAAGGTGGAATTTGAATCCATGAACAGTTGAACTGAAAACAAGGGCACAAACCATTTGGCTGCCAGTGCAGCTTTAATTTTTGAAGATTTAGTAGGCATATGAAAGTCAAATTAAAATAGTTTTTACTTTAAATAAATTATAACCTCATTTGAATAGTAAAATGAAACTCTGCATACAATATATGCAAGAAATAAATTTAAATTTTTGAATGAAACAACAAACATACCAGGGACAAGAACTTTGGCTAGGTGGACTATTTGGTATCACAATAGCTTCATTTTTCTGCTTTGCCATTTTTTTTTGTTTTTGAGACAAATGAGGAATTGGCTTCATATCATGCATACTGAAAAAAAATAATGAATTAAACAACATTTTATGAGAATTTTAGAAACAATATACAATAATACAGCTTTCATAATATTTACATAATACACTTACTACTTATTCAATATACATAACATAATTCCAGGATACAAAAACATTAAAGGTACACTTAGCATAAGTGTAAAAATAATTAAAAAAATATTTTTTAAGCAATTGAAAATAGTAAACACAACTAAATATTTAATTATACAAATATGTAAGACAACATTTCAGTTGTTTCTACTGAATAATTATTAAATTTCTAAACACATTTTAACATTTTTCAGTAAAATTTGAAAACAAAAAAATAAAGTACAAGCACACCTGAAACATTAAAGTCATGATACAAAAAGAGATTTTACTTTTAAGGGTTTTAATCTGACAAAATATAGAAAATTTAATTAAAAAATTTTTTTATTCTGCTAGCAGTTATTTTCATAAATTTGTGTCAAAGAGGAATGATGTAAAAATATAGTCGAACAATATTTTAGAAAGTTAATTATGTTTGTATGCACTACTACCTTTCATTAAATGGAATTAGTTATTAGTATGGTGCATAAAAATTCCAAATAATCTAATAATAAAAAACAAATATTTAATTTTTTGGCAGAATTTACTGAAATATTTTTACCTTGGAAATACTTTATATAAAAAATAAAGCTCAAAAGAATAATATTTTATCATACTAATAAAATTTTTATTTAAGTATATACATAAAGATTCTACATTTATAAAAGATTTATAATTATAAGATTTATAATTTAAAGATTTATAATTTATTATTAATAGATAAATTATCACTTGTTTGAGAGACATAATTTAAAAAACAAAAAAAATACTTGTCCCAAAATATTATAAGACTTATAACAATAAATAAAACTAAACTCCTTACAAAACAAATGGTATCTTTAAAATGTTATTAATGTGAACCATACGAATGAAAAAATTATTTAAAAATGGTTAATATATAGAATTGGCTATTTTTTAAGAAACAGTCGCCAAAACTGGAGGAAGATGTAGGCTGTTTTAGAAGTCACAATTAATATGATGTTTTGATTAATAAAGAGCTTTGTAATTTTTCTTGTAATTTGCAGTATTAGTATAATTTGCAAATAATTTTACATAGGAATCACCCTGGACTTGTAATAAAGTAGCACTCTTCAGAGAATAAGGTTCCGGGTTCGATGTCAAAAAATAGCTTTAAACATTTAGGATAAAAGAATGCAATGCTATTTTGCATTAATATTAAACAATATTGAAGACTGAGACAAAGAGATATTTTAAGTCAAAGAAGAAGCAAAAAGAAAATAGCAAAAGTTTTCTCCATTCTTAAGGTTGATACAAATAATTACATGATATAAATGAATATAATATCTTTCAGGCCAATAAATTAGCTTTTTCCCTAAGTTTTAATAGTAGTGTTCCTTAATTCATCAATGTTATAAAGATATTAGGCAAAAAAAAACTATAATAAATCAAGTCATCAACTAAAAAAAGAATTATATCTATATTTACGATTAAAATTGTGTTTATCTATATTTATATATAAATTGCTACAAAGGAAGACATTATTAATAAAATTTAAGGTGCTTAATGTAATAACTAACAATACAGTCATAAAATTTCTTATTTTACCCGGATTTTTTGTTTAAAGTTGTCAGCTTCATTTTTTCTTCTTGCATAATTGTATTCAGACTTAGGATTTGATCTGTATTTGGAACATGTAAAATCCATTGACCTTGTTTATGACTTTTGGCTATGTCTGGAGCTTTTGTATCACATCCTTTTTTATCTTTGGGTGATTTATTAATGAGCTATATAAAGGATATAAATTTTTAAACTCAATGAATAAAAGAAGTAAAGTGTATTAACTTACAATATTTTTCTTAACTAATTTCAGAAATGATTTAATGTTAACTTTTTAACCATATTTAAAAGATAAAAATAAATTACTGTTTAGTGGATGAAATTATACACAGATTAAATCCTTAAAGTTTACTAGATCATAAAAATATAACTTATAGTTAAAAAATTTGTATTTCTATAAAGATAATTTGACAGCTTTTATGTTAATATATAATAAGCATTTATTTTAACAGCAGATACAAATCAAATTAAATGAAAAATCACCTTTTCAGTATCTGTATCAGGAGTTATAATATCAAGCACAATATTTTCATTAAATTCTTCAGAATATATCTTTTCTTTAATATTATCAGTTTTTTTCACTTCTGAACGCAATGAACTGCAACGCCTCCTATTCTTAACTTTTGTTTCATGGAAATCAAATTTATTCTTCTCAAAGTTAAATGTATCACTGACAGGGAATTGTTGTTCCACTACTATTAAATCTTTCTGTAATGGACCACTGGAGAATGACATTTTTCTCCCCTGGAAAAGGGGTGACTATAAAAAAAATAAATTTATTAGGTAAGACTTTATACAGATAAATGATTTCACATTTAGCAATGAAAACAAAAGAGTAAAATAAAATAAAAGTAAAACATTTTCAACAATTTGGCACTTTTGGTGGTGGTGGTGGGACTAATCCCCACCTGGTCTAGTGGAACTAGACCAGATCCATGAGATCATAGACAGCCAAAAAGTCCAAAAGCAGATGTGGACTTTTCACAGCCTCCTCACAAGAAAACCCCAAGCACATCAAGATGTGTTGTTGGCAAAACGGAGCATTGTCGCACTTGGGGCATGTTGGGTATTTTCTTTCACGATCCTCGAAGATCATACACTTCAAGTGACCAGTAGAAAGTCGAGACAGTGTCATCTGATGTACTCTAGAGCCCTTAAATATTGTGACGGCCCCAGGATGTCTTTGGAAGTACCAAGGGTGAGCAGGAGGGTCAACCCAGGTTTTATAAGTATGTTGTTTAGTAATGGAAGAGATCTTTGATGGTGTTAGTGCCATGCGATCTTCTGGGTTCAAAAGATTACTGGCGGCAGCCTTTGCAAGGTCGTCGGCTACTTCATTCCCAGGCAGACCAACATGCGAGGGGACCCACTGGAGGTGGATTGGGTGTTGAACTGAAAGGCTTTTCAACAAGAGTAGAATACTTCTACTAGTACTGTCGCCGATTGATTGCCAATTGAAAATGTGCTGGATTGAGGATCGACTGTCTGTAAGGATCCATATCTCCGAGAAGTCATTTTGTGTATTGTTAGCTAACAAAGAAAGTCCACTCATGATGGCGATGAGTTCCGTTCTAAAGACGGACGTGTGGTCAGCAGTTCTTTTTTCAAGCTTGATGGAATGGTTGGGGAGTTCAATACATACTCCGCTGCCAGTTGCATTGGTCTCCAATTTGCTTCCATCAGTATAAACCCTGGCTGCTCTGATAGGAATCTTGTCAATTGTCTCTAGAGCCATTTGCTTTAGTAAGTATGGGTGATCCGACTTTTTACTTGCATCGAGCGTTAGGTTGGGATGGAAAGTGACTCCCTGGAGGCCAAACGCAAGGTTAATCAAAGGTGTCAAGCAGAAGGGCTCAACATAAGGATACAGCAAGTTCTGTAAATGTGCTTGGGAGAATGGACTATTACGTTTTAATCTTTGGTTATTGCTCCAATTAATTAAATATTGTGATGTTCTGTGTTAGTCTCCAAAGCTCTGATCAGTTTATTGAAGTACTTGGTTAAGCAATACTTCCTTCTCCTATGTAATGGTTGAAGGTCGCACTCGTACAGAGCTAAATAGTTAGGGCAGCTGTTGCGAAGTCCTCCAATGATCCTAGCAGCTCTCTGCTGAATTCTTTCAAACTTCTGAAGGTTAGAATCAGAGGCACAAAAATAAATGACTGAACCAAATTCTAACAAAGGTCTAATTAAGGAAGTATAGGTAATTTTCAGAGTAGAGGCATCAGCACCCCAATCCTGCCCAGAGATGTATTTTAATATATTTAGGTGTTTTCTGCTTCTTGTGACTAGATCTTCAATATGTCGATTACAAAGAATCTCTTGATCCAAGGCAAATCCCAGATATTTGGGATGTTTTGAATATGGCAGTTCATGGCCCTTCATGATTACTTTTGGCTTAAAATTATAAAGGTGTTTATTGGTGGTAAAAAAAGCTGACCACTGACTTCGTGAGATTGAATGACAATTTGTGGTCTATAGCAAAATCGCTAACTCTGCCCAAAGACTGTAAAAGGGTATCTTCAATAGATGAAACGTCGTGGCCTTCTTTACAATTAAAATAATTTAAAATTACACTTTATTTTCATTTCATAAAATTCAATTTAAAAAATGATGCAATAATATAATTAATAAATGAATCATATAATAAAAAATTAATGAATTACAAGAAGTGAAACTGAAGTGAAATATTTCTTTTCTAATAATCTGAAAAATACAATAAACTCTAAAACCACATTATGGGAAACACAGTTAAACAGACATTACTTTCCTTGCATTTCACATTCCTTAAATCTGATTATAAGAGGTGCAAGTGATTATATCTGCAAGCAATAACATAATTTAATCTAAATATGTTATTTCTTGCAAATATGAATCACTCTAGCAAAGAATTTTTCTTTTTTTCACATTGTTTGATAGGCGGAGCACTTTGCAGCAAACACTTTACAGTAAAAAATTATATAAAACTTTATCTTGAGTTGCTATATCTCTGCATGAATCTCAAAAAGGATTTGTAAAGCTGTTCAGGAATTGTAAAGCTGTGAAAGGATTTGTAAAGCTGTAAAGGATTCAATGAAAAAGCAAACAAAATTGATAATTTTGAATTCATTTTATTAACAACTATTTGCTATGAAATTCTTTCCAGAATTAATAACAGGAGTATATCCTTATAAGACCCTACTATGCTAGTCTAGTTAGTAAAAAGTTTATTTGGCATTTTATTTAAATACCATAATAGCTGAAAAAATTTGTTTCTGGAAATAGAAGAGGAAGTATGAAACATAACAGAAGCAAATCCTTATTTCAGTAATAAAATGTTTACGAAATGAGAAGAAATTTTTGATGAAATTCATTATGATGAGGATAAGAGTTCATGTGATCAGGTTCAAAAAGTCTTTAATTGAAATTGCTTTTATGTAATGTGACCAATATTTTGTAAACAAAGATTATGCGGTCATTAATGGGTTTTTTTTTTAAATATTTCATACAAACTCAAATTGCAATGTATTAATTAAATCTGAAGATAGCATTATTGAAAAATGGTACAGGGAAGATACTGCTACAAAAGGGTTCAATGAACTATTACAGAGATTTTTTTTAATTTGTAAAAGCTAAAGTGTCATTAAAGTGTGTTAAAAAATTATGAAAGTCATTAAGTCAAACAAAATTAACTTATTTATTTGTGTTATATATAAAACAAATGCAACTCTTAGAGAAAAGTCGTACTTTTACCTTCAAGATACTCTGGTTAAAACGAAAGATGGACCCTACTGACTTAAATTTGCATGGATTAGCGCGAGCTTGGCTTGTCCAAGTGTCATAAATAACAACAGCAACAAAAGGCATTGAATAATATTAGTTATGAAGAAAACATTAAGAAATTTGCTGAATTTAAAGCTAGAATATTATTTTTGAATTAATTTAACATTTTTTCACAACAATGGTTTTGATATTTAACAGAATAAATTTTGTTTTCTTAATTTATGATATATAAACAAAAGGTTCTAATTCTACTGATTGGATTGATACATAATCAAACTCATGTTTATAATTTTACTAAATTTTTTCAAAAATATTTTTTGAAATTAGTAAAGATTTTGAAAAACTGTCTAGTTTTGTTAATTATTATCATATAATTATAATTTAACTTTTTGTTAGAAAGTCTCATAAAAAAGAACATAAAATTCTGGGTATTGTTGCACCAGTATGTTTCCCTGTACTTAGCCTTCAGCTGAGATCTATCAGTTAGGATCCAGCAGGAAAAACGTCTAAAGTGCTAAAATAGATTATTCCCTCCGGCTAATAAAGTGTTTTATATTTTTGAATATTAATGCAAAAAATTTAAATGGTATTATACTACAATAGCAAATCTTTGGTAGTAGTAAATTTTTATATTTTTAAACTTTCAGAGAAATTTATAAATAGCAAATTGGTAAAAATAAGACTAATCAAATAATATCTTATTCTAATCCTATTCATATTATAAAATTATAAGATATCATATGTGTTTATGCTTTAATAGTATCTAAAATTTATCAACTGTAGAAATCATGTTTGAAAAATATAAAATTATTTCAAATGGACAAGAATAGTTCATTTTACATTTTAATTACACATTTTACATTTAATCATAAACTTCAAAATATTATATTGAAGTCTCACAAAAAATTAAAGTAAAGATAAAGAAAAAAATTACTAGTTCTAATATACACCTGTCGGTAAGAGTTTAGTGAAAATAATAATTCTGAAAAGATAATTTGTTTTTTAAAAGTGTAGCAGAACAAACATAAGAATCATAATTAGAAATTTTAAAAAAATCTAAAAGATTCTATTAATGTATATATATCATTAATTATTTAATGGTTTATTTATTCAATGCAATATTTTAAAGAAAAGAAAAGGATTTACCAACGATCTGTAATAAGCACTTAATTCTTCTATCACTTCTTCACTGACAACTTCAAGAACTCTGAAAATATATAATTTGAAGGATGAAAAAAAAATACTATACAAAGGAATAAAATATCAGAAAGTAGTTACTTCTGTTATTGTGTAGATAAATTTTGAAAGTGAAAAACGAACAGTTTAAAATGGCCAAAGGGAGGATTCAGACATACAAACTGTTGAACTGAATGCTAGCCATTGGGTTCCCAGTTTGGCTGTTTAGAGAGAATTTATTAAAAGTATATATGTATAAATACATTCTTCTCATATTTATTAAGTGGTACTAGATTACACTGTCAGTAAATGTGACTAACTTTCTCTTAAATAAGCTAAGAAATAAAGAGCTGTTCATATTACAATAGAAAGCAATAACAATTTCTCAATTTCAACTATTAAACAAATAATATTTTTTTTAATTGATAATAATGTTTTAGGTATTTTGTACCATAAAAACAGTGTAGTTAATTTGAAATTAATCATGAATTATATAAAACATATATAAAAAGAAATTTACTAACTTGGATTCTATGACAGCAGCTAAATTTATGCAGATAAAATGCATACACGATTTTTTCAATTGCATTGCATTATATACAGCTGATATTTCTAGAAGCTCCCCACAGTTCTTTAAAGTAACTATTAGGAAGACAATAGAGAATGAATTACTCTTTTAACAGAAAAATTAAAATGCTTCTTAAAAAGTACTTTCCATAAAAAGTGAAAGCAAAGTCTTGCGTCATATTAAATTGAATAAATTTGTTATGAGTTATTACATAACTTATTTTGAAAAATACTAGCAAATAACCTAACAGCTGAAAGTTATTTGAACAATATGCATGTTATTTTCTGGATGGACTTTTCACAGTGACCAAGAAAGGAAACCAGGAAGAATTTTGAGCACCTACTTAGACAGATGTGCATACAAAAAACAGAATTTCCAAAACCCTTCCCTGTTTTTCCTTAGTGGCTGTGATAGGATCTCTTTCCTATCAAAAAGTATAATCCTTTAAATCCTTTCTTATCAAAAAGCATAATCCACCCACAAGGCCCATTAGGAGCAATATTTAAAATTAAACATTTTTAAAATATAAGTTAAAAGAACATAAAAAAAAACAAAATATGAACATTTATATAGGGTGGGCAAAGTAAAAGGCTCTATATGTTTACTCACTCAATAGAACATTTTTTAATTTGGCTATTATGTATAAATAAAGATTTAAAAGAGTTTTTCAGCATAATAGTCTTGATAAAATTAAGGTAATTTCAATATTTTTTTAACTGCATCATTATTATAATGACATGGCATTCAAAGAGAATATTTATCGTACTTTAATTTTCTTGTCATATTAGTGAAGGATAATCATAATGCAAAATAGTAAAGATTAACCACGTTGGCGCCATAATAAAATCATGAGAAGTGATTTGCGATATGGTGGAAACAGCAAAAAATAATTCAAGAAAGGGTATTAAGTCCTTCACGACAAATGTGACTCATCAGTAGGAAATCGAAACCACTTGTCGTGTGACCACTAAGTGACTCCGAAAATAGCCCTTTCCTAATCACATGTGGTTAGAAACTGCATAATCGACCAGAAGCAGGTGGTCCAGAAATGACATACAAAAAATGTTCAAGAAATTTCTGGAGTGTCTGATGAAGGGGACAGAAGGATATTTAAAGAAAGCAGCCAGACACTGGGAGTTCTGCCTGTGATTTTTCACTTAGATGTGTCAGGGTGTATCACCCTAAGCCCTTGACCGAAATTCATGCAGAAAACTTCTGACAATAGAGAGAGACACTGAGAATGTGAATGCAAGCAGCCCCTCCTGATGCCTCACCAAATTTCTAGTGATTTCAGCGAATGTTCTTAGAATGTTAAAACACAATTCTTCTGAACCCTACAAGTTGATCCAAAATTATGAGCAACCAGCATATCAACCTTGCAGATAGTCATCAATTCACAGTTCATAGTAAATAATCCTCAGAATAACTTATGGATTGTGAATAAATGTTTAATAAAGATTTTATTTCATTTATTGGCCCAGCATCACCATTGTCTCAACCATATCTGACTGAATATGCTACCCTATGCATTTTCTCATCGATATGCTATTATTTTTTTAAAAAATTTACATTTCTAATTACTCTTATTATGAAATATTCTAAAAATAACTGTGAACATAGCAAATTATGGAAACTTCATTTATCACAAATGCCAATTGACAAAAATATTGTTAAAACTCTAAGTGGCTCTTTATAGCAAAATGGTTGCTGAACTTTATTCTATTTGAACCTTCAACTGTTTTTAAAGTGTAGAAGGAATGGTTGTTATTGCTCGAAACATATGATAATATCATATTAAAAAATTTATCTCAAACTAAATCAAATGTAATGCATTATAACTAAATATATAGTATAACTTATTCTCAATAACATAAAACTATTTTAGATTATTAGACGTATCCAATGAGACATCATGGATTACAGAACAGCATAATGAGGTCTAAGTTAATACTTTAAATAAGTTCTCTATAGTAAAATTTCAAATAGTATTATATAAAGGGAACTACACATTTAAAATTTAACCAAAATATCATAAAATTTTATAATATTCTAAACTAAATATTCTAAGTTTTATAATATTCTCTATCTAAGATAAGCATACTTAATCTTGCTAAACTACATTCACACATTTCCTTAAATCGTGTCATCAAGAGCTGATCAGCAAACATAAGTGTTTGGCACACAAATTCAACATCCTCAGAATCTATAAGAAAAAGGAAATCCTTTATTTGCTATTAGCAAATGTTTTAAATTTGAATTAAAGAATGAATTTTGTACTTGCATTGCTCCTAAAAATAATTATACATAAACTTGAACACATAGCTTTTAATGATATTTATATAATAAGGTGTCTAATAAATATTGATAATATAAAATTATTCATTTTTTAACATAACAGCAAGAAATTTTTATACAAAATATTTCACGCAGTGGTTAAAATGAGAATACAATGATCAAATTTATGTTTATCTTTTTTAATTAAATATAAATGTAAAATTATGCATAGATATCATAAACAAAAAATTTTAAAAAAATTTAAACTGAAAAATTAAAATTTTTTAAAAAATGATTCTTTTTTTATATAAAATTATTCATTAGCATAACAGCAAGAAGTTTTTATACAAAAATTTGATGCAGTGGTTAAAATGAAAATACAATTATTAAATTCTATGTTTATCTTTTCATAATTAAATATAAATGTAAAATGCATCAACATCATAAACAAAATAATTTTTTAAAAATGTAAAATTAAAAGATTAAAATTTAAATTTTTTTTGAAAATTGATTCCTTTCTAATTTTTTTATTACTAAGCTATATCACTTAAAAATATTTTAATTAAATAGCTTATTAAAAAAATTATGATACAAAAATGTTAATCAAATATGAAATGTATAGAATTTTTCATTATAAAATTATAAGCAATTTTAATATTCACCTAATTTTTATTATATGATTCAGAAATAAAATTATTTTTTACTACACCAAAATGTACAAATGAGTTAAACTCATTCTATAAATGGAAATGAGAGAAGAATGATATTAAAAAATGTACTTGCTGGAATTTATATTGATTTTAATTAATAAAGCATAACACAAAAACCTGTGGGAATAATCTGCTTGTCTTAAGAAAGAGGAAATTGTCTAATACAGTCACTTTTCATTACATCAAATTTGATAACATGAAATATTTTTATTTTTACAGGTTCGATGTTTTTTTTTTTATTGGGCTGCCAGAGGACTTATGGCCGATAAGGCCACTGTCTCGATGTTGGATAAAAAAAAGGTTCAATGGGAAAATAAAAATTAATAAAAAACATCTAAACAAATTATAGCACTGAATATCATGTTTTCAGGTAATTAACAAAAACAATTTTTAATTCATTTTTAAACAATGAAGAACATTTTTTGAAACTATACAAAACTTTGGTAGTTTACTACAGCCAACCAATATGGTTCAATGAAACTGAAAATTCTTCAAAACATCAAAAACAAAATTGAAAATTTGCTTGGATTGATATCAGCTGATTGATTTGAATTTTGTGGGGTTACTGCTGCAAGGTCCAATATTGGGCGAATTTGCATCAAGCAAAGTTTAAAACTAGAAGTAGAAACTCTGATAAATGGCTAGTCAAATATATAAAAAAGGAAATGAATTAAAAATTCAATAAAAGTTTATGTACAAGATAAAATAGATGAAAATTTAAATAGAATTTTTTTTAAAAAAAACCTAATTGCACATAAAAGTGCAAACAAATTTCAGTTTGGTTTAAGCCCAATTAAATCTGATAAATTTGTACTCATTAAAACCTTTAAGCATAAATCATTGAAACTGGAACAACCAATTAAAATATGATATACTGTATATGGTACATTACGCATACCACAAATTAGAGTATTCTGAGACAAAAATAAATGTTTGTGTAAATTGAGTAACTCCAATGCGAAACTGTGTGAATTTTACAGCAATTCTTTGCAAGGGAATAACTAGAAATGAGGAAGAATGTGAGAAAGTAATTATATAATTTATTTGTCACACAATCCTAAGTCTTTTGACAGTAGTCTTTGACAATTTGTTGAGTGTCAAAAAATGCTATAATTATGTATAGCATTTTTTGCAAAAAATGCTAATTATGCAAAAAGTTGATGGCATTTTTATCAGCATTATCTACAAGCTCATTGCCAGTAATGCCAACATGACTTGGAACGCAATAAAACACTATGTCAAATCCTTTGCTATCCAATAGATTTTAAATATCTAATAATTCCACACTAACCGGATGACATTTGTCCTTAAAATGATTCAATTGAAAATCATATTTATGCCCTCTGTAAAGATACATTATTTTCAATAAGAGCTAGATAGCTATTACTATTAGAGGGTGTACAACAGCAACAGCTTCAACTGTGTGAATAGAACATAATATATGAAGTTTATTATTGTAATCTATATTTCCAATAATATCACAGCCAACTTGATTATGAGCCAACAATATATACAGGAATATAAAAGGAATACTGATAATGAATGTCTATTGTAGAATAAAAAAGGGTGTAGCTAGTTTACTGTATCCCACAAAGGGATTGAATACTTTGACTGTAGGGATGGTCCAAGATGGAAATTTCAGAGCATCTGTAATTTGAATTTGTAAATTAGGAATACCAAATGAAAACAGAAGTGAGTTTATACGCTCATAAAATGGTATTATAAGATGTGATATGGATTACATATCCTCTTTAGTGGAGCAAACAATCATAAATTTCAAAGATTGTTGAGATGCAGATAGTATCTAAAAATAATAATTGAGACAATTCTTTGCATCTTAGATAAGAGGTTATGGGTTTCAAATCCCATAAAGGCTCCAGACAGAAGTCTAGAAAGCTCCAGAACAGATTCTCAAAGCTCATTCAAAGCTGAATGATGTATAGGGTCTAATTTGCATAAAATGATGATCTGTCTGATCCATAAATTGCACTACCACTGCAGTCAATTCTTTCCTTGTTGACTACCACAAGCGTCAACAAGGAAAGACGTAGAATCTGAAGGAAATTTGTAAAGATTCAGTATTAACAGCACTGCCCACCATGGAACCCTACAAGGGATGGCAACCAATTGCCCTGTACATTTCCAACCTCAATGCTCACCATGATGCTAGCAGACACCAATCACTAGGAGTCACCCTTTGAGACAATGGACTTCCATGAGAAGTAAACAAAGGGGCTGCAGCTACTCATGAAGCTTGCTTTCAAGAGATGAAAAACATAAGGAAAAGATTCGAAGGAGAAAAAAAGAAAAACAGAAGAATATAGATTCCTGCGTACCTCAGGATTGAGACACCCTTACTCACCTAAAGAAGATGAGCCCAATAAGGTACATTAGAGCATGAATATAAATGTATATTTACGTTTGCTTTAGCTTAGAAATGGACAATAATTTTTACATTTGATTATAAAATAGAATTTACAGTACTAAAAACAGTGTCATTTATGAAGCTCATTGTATTCTCTTGCTATAGAAAAAGGGAGATCTTTCTTGCAATGTATCTTCAAGATGTTTGGCCGAAAGTCATAATTTCCAAGACATGAAAATGATATTAAAAATTGTCATTATAGAAAAAATGAAAAACAGATAGAAAAAATTCAAAAACTATCTTAATGCAAGAAAAATTTACCTTATACCTATTTCCCTTTTATTGTTGCAATAAAAAAATACAAATTTTATGTCCAAAGATGTCAATAATAAAAACCTTAGTCGTTTCATTAAAATGAATTTTTATAAAAAAAAATTTATTTATACAAACCACAACAGCAATTTCCATTTCTGTTTTTTTAATTTAACTTTGAGTTTTGAGTTCTTCTTGTTTTACATATTTTCAAAAATGCATCAACGATAAATGGAAAAATGTAAATAACAAGTAACTCATGTCTGCTTTCATATCTCATTTAAATTTTATTTATAAGGAAAATATTAAACTTTCATAAATTAGAATAAATACTGCAAATAGAAAACGATTGTTATATATTCACAGCAAGGCTCAATCATGAAATAGTCATATGAAGATACCAATTTTATCTTAAGATGTGTCAATGTAAGTTTTAAGCAGCATCAATGTGTATGGTTAGTTGGCTCAAAGTTTAAATTGATCCCCTTACATTCATTCACATATTGTTAATTTTGAAAATCAGAATGTGGTGCATGTTGAGAATGTGGTATTTCATTATTTCATTGAAAATTTTGTAATAACTTAAGTAATAATAAAGGGGGAAATAAACTCAAATTTTAGTGACTTTGGTATTTTAATTATTTAAGTAAATTTTAATGTCAAGATTTAAAGTCTTGCATTTCTCTTTTCATACTCACATGCACACACCCATACTGAGTAGCCAATTTATTAAAAACACCCACAGCTACACAAATGTGTTGGTTTAACAATTACCACATATCAAGATTTCATATCAAGAGAGAGATTTTGTGGCAGTTGGTATCTACATAAAGCACTTAAAAATATTATTTTGCTTTTAACTAACATCATCAATAATACAACTTACACTTGAAAAAAATTCATAAATAAAGAAATTCAAGACAAACATATTCAAGATTCAAGTGAAAAATATCTTAATAATATAAAAACTCATTATATATCATTAATAATAATATTACATACTGAAAACTTCACTGGCAATGTCACTGTATAGATATGTTAGTATAGCACCTAAAATTTTAGATGGGATTGGTAAAGATATTTGACCATTTTGTGAATCCTGCAAGAAAATGATTGCATTAAAAGAAAATTCAAATATAATTACACGCTTATAAATTAGATAAAGTTATGCATCATCTAGCACTATAGCACTAGATCTAGCACTATTGAGAATAACTAATATAGAAAACACATAATCCTTCTTCCCATTATGATATTTTGGCACATATTCTAATGATACATAATATTGTAAG
Organism: Latrodectus hesperus; assembly: GCA_037975125.1. NCBI lineage: Eukaryota > Metazoa > Arthropoda > Arachnida > Araneae > Theridiidae > Latrodectus > Latrodectus hesperus. The sequence goes on from CM075856.1 coordinate 56,127,981, forward strand.
CAAGCAACACTTAAAACATAAATTTAAAAAATAAAATAGAAAAGCAGTAACTTGTAATCCTCAATCCTTAAACGAAATTAAAAATAAAATGTTATATATTACTTAAGCACACTTCTGAATACCTAAGCATAAATATTTGTGTGTGTGTTTAAAATAAAAATAATTTTCATATATTAATACAAATTATTCTCCTGGAAATATTCTTAACAGGCCAAGTATATTTTAACAAGAGAAGTGTAATTTAATGTTCTGTTCATCAAATTTTGACTAAATTAAACCCAAATTTCATGAAGTAAAATGGAAAATATTGTTAAATATAATGACATATGAAGAAATGCTGCAATATTAGATTGACATAACATTTAACACTTAGATATTTTAATTATTATGAGAATTTTGATCATTTTTGAAGTAATGTGGTAAAGTGTATTAAGAATATTTCTTTTCAAGAAACTCTTAATAAAGAAATTTATAAAGCTTTAAATGATTGATTTTTATAATTGTCATATGAGTTAAATGACTGGCATTTTTAAGCTTTACCTAATCAGCAAATTATATTGATAAAAAAATTTCAATAATTAATAAATTGAATTATTAAGCAATTTCTCGGGATATGTTTCTCATATATATATATTTTATTTTGAATTATTTGAAATTCAATGTCTAAAACACAATTTAAAACATTTGACACAATCTTTTACTTGTTGGTATAATTTTTTTCATTTTCAACAAAGTTTAACTGATTGATAAAAGAATGCAGAAATTTATAAAGCTTTAAATGAAGTGTAATTTAATTATTAAAAATTAATTAGAACGAGTAAACTGCACAACATTTGTCTCAAAGAATAGAATAAATTTAAAAAAATTTAAATTCAATAAATGAAACACAAGAACATATTGAAACAAATGTAAAATAATTATCTCATTAGAGAAGTTTATGAATGCATGTAATATATTCATTGCTGTAGTACAGTATTTACATTCTGAATTATATTTAAAGAAACATGTAATTATTATTTTTAATAGTTCAGGATATGCTTACTCTCTGATGATTTATTACAAGGATGACAAAAAAAATTTAAATAAGAAGGTGATATTTTGAAAGTATTTGAAATGAAATCTTTGATTTCTGACAGAATTAATGTTTTAAAACTTAATGGCAAAATTTTTGGGCATTTTACTCAACTAATCAAATTAATGTCATCGCTATAATGTTCATACGCTAATATAAATTTGCTGTTATTAAACATAAATAAATAAATGTGAAATCAGGAAAACATTTTATTTTGATTTGACTTAAACAAAATATATTGTTTTGCTTCATTTTGATTTGAATATTTAATATCAGTACATGAATTAAATATTTTGTATATATTTTTTACTAAAAATTCTATCATGACTTTGCAATAATTTATTATTGAAAAGAAAGTATCCTAATCATCACAATAATTCAATCTTCATTATTCCTAAACAAAAAGTTTACACATGTAAAGAAAGTTAAAGTATTTTACACATGTTAACGTTAAGCAAAATGAAATTGAACAATCAAAAAAATTATTCTTAAATTGAAGCTTACATAGCAGACTTAATACATCATAATAGGAAAATCAATTACTTCAGCCCAACAAGAACTGAGCATACTATGAAAATAATCAAGTCTTGCAACAAGAATGCATTTATGACAAGGAAAAGCAATTCCATCAGAAGATATTAAGGTGATATCACTCAAATTTGACCTAAAAATAAATTTTGACTTCAATAAATGATAAAGATAACCAAAAACACATATAATCAATTTGATGATACTTACAACAAATGTCTCTTAAATGTTATCTCTTGAGGATGATCTATTTCTGACATATATATTCTGTTATCAACTAACTTAATATTATTTAATCTGAAAAACAAAAATATAAACAATTTAAAAGCAGTTATGAAAATAATAATGAAGATAATATGAAATTTAATTTCCAACATAATTAAACACTAAATATATTATCAATTTCCTAAACTAAATAAGAGGTCACAATGGGTCAGAAAAATAACTTATAGTTTTGAAAGAATGATTTTTTATTTTCTTCTCACAGGAAAAATTCATTGTAAATTATAAAGATACTAATTATCAGAAAACATTTTAGACACAAAACTAGTCTAAAATGAAAAACTTATGCTCACAAAATAAAAAAAACATCAAAAATTTTTTTAAAAAATCAATAAAATAATAACTGGAAAAAGAAAAATACAAGATGTGGTATTTGAAATTTCTTATATTGGGATTAAATTTTCAAGGAAATCAAGTACCTTTTTGCACCAACCTACTAAGATGGAAACTATTATTTCAATTATTTATTAAAATTCCTTAATAAAAATAAAAATGAATTAGTCAGATAACTGATTATAAGTAAATGTTTTTTTGGAAATAAAAATTTAAATATTTCAAATTATACAATTATCAATGACAGTATGTTATGAAAAGATTTTAAAACAATGTGATATCATACTACGAAAATTTAATCATGACCAAATTTTATAACTAATTAAAATCTTACTTCTTTGTTAAATATATATATTAAAAAACATCTTACTTCTTGGTTAAGTATGAAAGACCAAATTTCCTACTTAATTCTTGAAGAATTACAATAGGACTTTCAATTTTTGATTTGGCACTTGACTTTTTCTTTTTTTCACTCTATAAAAGATAATCAAATACATAAATAATAAAAACATTTTTTATCAAATTTATGTCTTAAATATTTTACATTGGATAAAACAATTAATTTAATTTTAACATAAATTTTAAATATTAATTCAGGATCTTAGATAGGGAGAAGAAATTGCTAACCAAATGGACAACAATTCTTATAAAATTTAAAGAGAATTATTTTGTTTTTCACTTTTGATTCATAAAACTAATAAGTATTTTTTAAACTCCCACAAAACAATTCCCACAAAAATATTTATGCTTACAAGAAAATAGCATAATTGAAACATAACTTAAGAAATCATTACATCTAAAATTAGTAAGAAGTTCAGATTTAATAATTAACAAAATTATTTTTTAAGATCTAAAACTTAAAGGTTGACAAAAAGAATTAATTAAAATAAAATTAAAGTAAAAGGAACTTCGTATTAAGTAGAAATGAAATAAGTAAAATTTCAAATGCAATATACTTTGATATTCTCCAAATTTTTGGACAGTCAAAATAATTAAGCAATTTTAAAACAAATATTTTCTATTATGTAATGCATAAAATGAAACAAAACACAAAATAAATATACCTCTTTATTTAAGGCCCACTTGACTTCATAGTCATTTGTGAAAAAATCACAAGTATTACTATATATAAATTTAAGGATTTGTTCAAAAGCCTCAAACTTTGTATTTTCCATTACAATAATTCCGTTATTGCAAGAGTCTTTCATGAATATTTTTTTAAAATAATCAGAACGAGAAGCTAATATATATCTGTGAGAGGGAAACTCTTTTTTACCAACCTGAAAATATACAAACAATATTTAAAGCAATAATTTGTTTCAGTTGAATATTGAAATATTTTGAATTCCTATTCCTAATTATTAGAATCATAACAATTTTAATTCATTTTTCATTAATTTTAGATGAATATATAATATGCAAATAGGATAGCAATTCTTTTAATAAAAAATTATTTAGTGATATTTTTTGCAAAAAATGTTAACATAAATATATTGAAATTCACAAGAAATCAAATATATAATTATGATAGGAAATTCAACAATTTGAGCTAATACTTAGTTCTCATTTTAAATGATCTCAAAAACACTGATTTAAAAAAGTGATACATACCTCAAAAAGTAAAAAAAAAAAAAAAAAAAAAGAAGAAGAAGAAGAAGAAGAATGAATGAATGAATAAAAGTATTGAAAATTAAAAAAAAAAGTTTTTCTTAAAAAAGTAGTATTTTTAAAATGCAAATGAAATAATATGATGTGAAAGAATAACAATTTTTAGGGTGAGGAATTTTTGCTATTATACAATGTAATCTGAATGAAACATCAATTGCCAGAAAGAATAGCTTCAGTACATTTAATGCAATTACACTAATACTATGATAATTGAACTCAAATATGGCATGTATTAGAAAAAAAGATGTGCTGCCTGATTTGCTCAATTCAATTCCATATAATTTTTTCTTACAAGGCACCTGAAAGAGCCATTCTTTGATAAAATTTAAATTGTTGAATAGCAACAATAATTATATTTTACACATGAAACTATTCAAGTTGAAATGATAGCATAAATGTCTGCAATTTTTGTTCAGAGTATGTCGTTGCAAATGGTAATTACCATATTATTTTGTATATGATTTGTGGATTATGAGTTGAAGTTTCAAATTTTGTTGTGCATATTATAGACTGCTGTAGATAATCTGGTAAAAAAAATGCTCTATTAGAAAAGCGTAAAGTTTTGAAAGAAATGTTGTTTACAATTTATAAAATAAATAACTCAGTTGACTTATTTTAGTTGTATTCAGATTTGCCCAATTCAAAAACCAATTCAGTTCTTTGGAAAGATATTATAATTGTTATCAGCTTTCTTCATTTTGTATTTATATCATTTTGTTCGTATATCGTCAAATGGAAGTGAAAGCATATAAGTTACACAGCAGATTTTAAATTAAAAGCTAAAAAAGAAAGTAAATAAAAAATGGTGACAAATCTGTTAATATAAGATGAAAAACAAAACATGCACAGTACAAAAAATGTATCCAATGCACAATTCAAAAATAATCCATTTCTTTCATTTAATTACAAATGAAACAAATATATTTTATCTTTAAAATAAGTATAACCTGCTTTTAAAAGTCATTAAAAACTAAAATGATAACTTTTACTAGTCTATTGGAATTATTGCTCTTGATGATCGATCTGGTGCTTTCATCTCAGTTTGTCACACATTGCAATGAGGTGGATTCAAATGGAACCTAATGAAATGTTTCTCCAAATAAATGATTTTTCTGTACAATTCATAACTTTAATCATACTTTATTATTTATGAGACATTACACTATCAGCAGTATAAATTTTTGATTATTAGCCAAACAAATTTACACAGATTATACATTGCTGAAGATTATATGCACAAAAATGCAGCATTTTAAAACATCTTTTCACCAAATTTTTACAACAATTTACATAATTTTTCAATTTTTCTGAGTAACAGCACCAGCAGTTAATTTCATTTTTTTTATTTTAACTTATAAAAGCCTCTTTTACACAAGTGCTAAAACAAAAATTATTTTTAATCTGTATTCAGAATTTCTTACAATAGACTTTTTTATTTTGAAATTCAAAGGCATTTCAGTAGCTGGCAATATTTATATCATTGCATTATCTTGTTTAGTGTACTTTGATTAATTTCATAGTTTTTAAACTCATGAACTTTTTACTCACCTAATATATAAATAATTCAAACATGTATTAAAACATACTATTTTTACAAATAAAATGGATAGAATGAAAAAATTCTTAAATAAGCACTATAATCACCTTTAAAATCACATCATGAAAATTGTCATTGATGTTACTTTCAGATAACAGATTGCCAAAATCTTGTGACATTCTTGAATTTGAATGGTATGGAATTTCAATAAGCCTTATTTAAAATCAAAAGAAAACACTATTAATAAAAATGAATATAAAATAGATGATAATTGCACCTAACAAATGCAACTGAAACCTTATTAATGCAAATGGCAAATACAACTTATTAACAATGTATTTCAAGCTAAGATATGAAAGCATATGAAATTTTTGAGAAAAAATGATAAAGGCAAGGAACAAATTGTAATTTTTTATATAAATAAATTCAAATTGTTTGTTACTTTAGAGTCAATTAAGTAATTAAAATCATCTAATTAAAGAATATTAAATATTTGACAGTCATAAATACAATTAAATTATAATTTAGTTTTTAAAACTAAAACATAAAAGTAAAAGTAAAAACACAATAGTGAAAATTAACATAAATAAAATACAATCACTATTTCACTTAAAAATTTAGCACTAAATTTTATATACTGGCATTTTTGAGTTTACATTATTGTTACATAAATTATTAACTTTATATATAATTATTAACATACCTTTCTGCTATATTTTTTAAACTTTTTAATGACATGATAAGCAATTAATAAGAAAATTTACAGTACACAAACAGATATCAAAACTACAGATTTAATTCTTTCAGATATCTAAAAACTCTTCATAAAAAGAACAAGATTTAAGAATAATAATTTCTCAATGGCTATTCCTGTGAATTTGAAAATAAATAAGGAATTCTACTTTACAATCGAATAAAAATTAAGCAAAATTAGAAACAAAAAATTTAAATCATTTCGACATTTTTATTAATAATTTGGAATTTTGTAAAAACTTTGATAAACTGGAAATCAAAATAAAGAGAGTTAAAATAAATAGAGTTAGCAACACACATATAATTATATATTAATTTAAATGTAATTTTTTTAAAATTTAACATATTTCAACTAATAAACAAATTAAATGTCTTGCATGATAAAGGTCTCATGATTAAGTGTTTCTCATTTTCTAAAATTAGTATTAAACAGGATAAAGCTCTATTAAAATTCATATAGCATTTCTCTGATATTTACCCAACTTTTGGATCAGACTGCAAAATTGCGAAGTTCCTTCCTTTGCTGTCACTTGTTATAGATGTAGCTCTATATATGTTAGGTAACTTCTTCACTTTTATAAAATGACATTCATCTGTATCAAGCAAAACAACTAAACCAGATGAGGGCTTGTTATAGTTAGAGCAAGCATGTATATAGATCGGCTGGGGAGCATTTCTTTTTCCTTTGAAGGGAATTATATGACCTAAATACCCTTCATAATCATAAGTAATTAATCCAACAGAATGATGATTAATATGTATATCAGAAACAAGAATTTCTTTAGCAGATGTAAAAAGACATCTCCTCAAATAAGGATCTGTTTGCCTCCAGAGATATACCTGTAAAAATAAAAGCATATTTTTCCACATAATATATAACTTCAATTGTTCTTATAAGTTGCCCAAATAAAAGAACATGAAAATTATGGTTTTTTTTTATAAAAAAAAGTTGTATTTGCCTCATTTATTTTAAAGAAACTTTCAACGAGGGTAATATGCAAGCAAATATGAATCATGTCTGATTTCAAGTACATTTGCAATCAATAATATATTGCTAATTTAACTATTTTCAAGACAGTTTAATTCAATGAACATGTAATGGAAAGTTTTAATGATAAATTTGTTTAAAATTATGTTAAATAATATATTTTTTATTTGGTAATTATTACATAGAATTGGAACTAATGGATTATTTTGCCTTAAATATCTTTAAATAAATGAATAAGTACATTTAAAATAAACAAAAATTCTAAGAGTTCTTCACATCAACGTATAATCAATGTCAATTGTCCTTTCATAGATAGCTATTCTTTATAATTGCTTAAAGCAGCACACCTTAGCCAATGCATTGTGAGAGTGACAAGGATATGTTACGTTAATCTTAAATTATTTTTAATGTTTAAATAAAAACTATATGTTAAATTATATAATTTTATTGCACATACAATCAATTGCACAACAAAAATATTAAGTCCTTATTGTACTATAGAATCTTAGTCTTAAAAGCACTGATATATAGTATAAAAATGAATGATTTTCAGCATATAAATATGAAGCAATTAAGACTAGTTAAATTCTGAATTCATTTAGGGGTGTTTGTGGAACCCCAAAAAATCCCCGGAAACTTTTACGGACTTACTACCGACATTTTGGAGTTTCGAGAAGGGGGGGAGATATGAAAAATTACAATTATGAAGTATTGAATGACGTAATTATTGCATTTTCTGCTTTCAAAGCAAACAAAATTACCCAGATCAAAATAAATAATTCATTATTATTCCTACTTCCTTTTGAACGACGATCCCCGGAATTTCCAGGTATCGAAGTTCAAAATCCCTCGGAGCACAAACACCCCTGTTCATTTAAAACTTTTAAATCAGATGTTGCAAACGGAAAACACAAATCATTTAATGTGTAGCAATAAAAACTTAGTTTAAAAATAGTTTACAGAAAAAATTTGAATTTAAAAAATATTATGTTTAAAATAATATTAAGATAAAATACAAACTTTGAAATATATATTATTTCCTTAGGTTATATTACAGTACGCAGAACTTAAGCTTCTAAATATACTAAAAAATTACCACTTATGGTTATTACAGTTGAAATTTTTATCAAGGGAAACAAGAGGGAAATAAAAATTCCAGCGTTAATTTTTTATAATAGTTGAAATTTTTAATGGTTTTCTTTTCAAGTCACAAAATAAAGAAATTTGGCAATTAAAACATATTTCTCCTTCATTTATAAGATTTTGCAAATTTACTAATTATTATATTTATGTTATTTTAATCATAAAATATAAAAAACTTACAAACAAATATTTTTGGTGTACAGCAAAAATAAATCAATTTTAAAATTTCTTATAAATTCAAAAATAGGAGTATTTAATTTCCGTCATTAGAGATATGTCAATTTTCTTGATTCTGAGATGCTTAAGTGAGAAATTCTAAGATTCTAAAATTAATTTAGAACTATCTTTGATTACTTTTCCCACAAAGATTTTTTAAAACAAATCTTCTCTTCAATCATATTGTCCCATAGATGAAGAGAACGTAGTAAAGCCAATGGAAATGAAAGCACTCATGATTAACTCAAGATTTTATTATTATTTTTCACTGAATAAGTAGCTACTTATATAGAATTTTGGAACCTTTTAGACATGGAAAGCCGACAGAAAATTGGGAATTGTAATCCACATGAATTTGCATAATTAATTTAAATTAACAAAGCAAACAGAAATAAATTTTTAATGCAACTTGCCTCGCTTGCTTTTTAACTCGCAACCTCTCGTTCACGAGTCCACAGCTTTACAGACTGAGTCACAAAGTCCTTGATCGAAAAGAATAATTTTCGCTACAATACTATAATTTAAGAATTTACTTTAAAAGAGAGATTTCAACTGAACTGGTTCAAAATTTTTCAATAGCAATGTTGGCAAAATTCCAGAAAGTTTCAAAATGAGATAAGTTTGAAAACTCTGTTTGAAATTTTGAGCTAAAATATTAGAAGAGTTGGCAGCACAATATTACTATATTCATCACTTAGTAAAAACACTTAAATTTCTGTATTTTTTTTAAAAAAAATAATAAAATATTGGTAAAAAATTAGTAGTTTTACAAAATTAGATTTAATAAGAGAAAATTCCACTTCATAAGAACTTCTTTTTGGCCAAGCGCTATTTCAATGATATAAAAATTTAAGGATTTTTAAAGAGATATTACACCATTCAAAACAATGATTTCAAATAAATGAACATTAATAACACATTAATACACACTTTTGAAATTTGTCAATACCTTTCCGGATTTTGTAAGCAATGCAACCCTAAGCTCTAAACCACCTCCTTCTCTTACTCCAGCAACATCCACACGAGAATCTAAATGGCCTCCAACCACAGATAATTTTTTTATATCCAGAAGTCTAAAACAAATGTTATAAATGTAATAAGTGGTAAAAACAATTTCACTTAACACAATTGTATGCACACAAATTTTAAACATATGCCACTAAATAAATTTCATAAAAAAATTAAGTATACACACTTTAATATATATAATTTGACAACTGCAATATTTATTAAAAAGTTACTGATATTTAATTTTTTCCAACTCTGTTAAAATAAGGAAAGATCAAACATAAAATAACTGGGTGGTATATAAGGTATGAAATCTACCAATTTTAAGAGTTTAAAAACTTTGCTTATTTTATTCTATTTATCACACCTTTGATTTTTTTTTCATTTGCACATAATTTAGAAATGCATATCAGTTTAACTGTAGTACAAATTTTCTTGAATTTTTTTATGAATGGGCTTAAATTGCTAATTTTATATTTCAAAAATAACATTTGAAATAGTAAAGATTCATTCCAAACATCTAAAGCAATTAATATCGTATTCTCCTGTATATAAACTGCAGTGGCGTATTATTCGCAAGATTATTTTTCTGAGTAAAAGAAAAAAAGTATCACATAATCACATCATTTTTCAGGGAATAGTCAAAAATATATGCTGCTGATAATGTAAATAACACATAAAAAAAAGATTAACAGTATGATAAAATATAATAAATTGTACAGAAAAAACACTAAATGTAAAAAGATCTGTTTGAATCCACTTTATCGCACAGTGCGATAAACTGAGATGAAAGCACAAGATCAATCAAGAGCAATAATTCCAAGAAGCAAGTAAAACTTGTTGATTTTTACTTTTATTAACTTTTAAATTGAGGTTAGAAATATTAATTAAAACTAAAATTTGTTTATTTAATAATTAAATGAAAGAACCTGGATGAATAAGTAGGATATATCCCCCAATTGGCGACTTTGGGATTTTTCCATCGCCAAGCAGAATGTATGTTTTTGGAACAGGAAATTTCCCAGTCCACCTAATTGAAACGTCTGTTGCCACTTAGTAAACTATATATGATGTAAAACATGAGGAATAGCAAATCTGGCAGTAAAAAAATCTGAAAAGCAATCAAAATTCAAATTGGTAACACTATAATTAAAACAAAGGATGCTAGATTTTGTGAAAAATCTCTTCAGGGGATATATCATACTTATACCACAATGGATTATTTTTGAATGGTGCATTGGATACATTTCTTTTTCGTACAGCGCATGCTTTTTTTTTTTACTATCTTACTTTAACAAATTTGACACCATTTTTTATTTGGCTTCTCTATAGTTTTTCATTTAAAACCTGCTGTGTAATTTAAAAGTTTTTGTTGCCACATGACGATATATGACTTTGAATAGTTTCAAAACAAATCAACTCAGGACAAGACAAAAAGCGAAATGATGACAACAACTGTTCTTGCAACAGTAATATTTTTATGAAGAATCAAATCTCCTCTTGAACGTAACAAAACTGATTATAGATGAAATAAGACATGGCACCATCTGTAATTTATTTTATGAAAAATAAACTGTATTTTTTCAAAACTTAATTGAAAGCTTTTCTGATGGGGAATGTTTTTATCAGATTAACCGAAACAATACATAAAACATATAACGGAATTTGCAGCTTTTTTAACACATAATTTGCAAATTATATACAGGAAAATACAGTAAGTTATAATAGTAAATAATTCCTCAAACTTTCCAATTCAAAAAAAATCATACAACTTTCAATAACTTAACAAATTTCATTTTTTAATAAAACATATGCAAAAAGTTTCTAACCACTATTATATTTTCTTTGCATTTCTTCTTTATTAATTTTCTTCTTTATTTCTGTTATTTCTTGTTTATTTATAAATTAAAAAAATGGATTCAAACAGAAGGAAAATTATAAAGTTATAAAAATGATTTGTTCCTGAAATTGTCAGAAAAAAGTTTATTTAATTCCTAAAAGAATTAATTTCAAAAACAAAGATGAAAAGATTAATAATATTGTTCAAATAAAATATTCCATAAAACTTGAATAAAGTTTGTCCATTTTAAGTAAAGTTTTAGTAAAAAAAATTAAATTCAAATACCATTTTTAAATTCCGATTTTTCTCACTTAACCATAAATGGATAGCTATTTATATTAAAAATAATGAATTAAATGCTTTTATTTAATTGGGTTTTCGTTATTCAATGATATATGTTAAGAATTCTGAATCTTCTGTGTATTTTCAAATTCTCAACATTCTAAGATTAAGATTTGAAATTTAATTATAAAAAATATACTATTCAGAAGTAGCTTTTAAGATTTGGTTATTAAAAATAGCTGTCAGAAATTAATAAACAATACTTGTATGTAGAACTATATTTAAATAAATATTGTTTTTATACTTTAAATATCTACAACATCATAATTACACAATATTTGTTATTTTACTTCTTGCTACTTAAATTATAAAAAAGAAATGAACATTGCTAGGAAACATTAAATTTCCAAATACCCACATAAATTTTAGATTTCTATATTGAAATCATTATAAAAATATTCATCGATAAAAAAAATTTCTATAGTTAGTTTAGAGTTAATGGATAATGCATAATAATATCAAGAAAATGCTTTTCAATTGAAGACCATTATTGATTGAAGAATTGAAGATTTTAAGAATTAGAGTTTGTTACAGTAAAATATAGGTTTTTTTAAATAAATGGTCATTAGATTGAAAATAACAATGGCAAAATTGACAAGGAAAATTAAGTTTCCAATAAAAAATTATGTGAGGGCGCGCCAGTCAGTGACGGAAGAAAAAGCGTGGGCGAGGAGGAGAAGGAATGGGGAATTGGTAGGAGGAGGGATAGCGAAAGTCCCACTCCCGGATATATGTATCTATACTTTATGTTTGTATTATTAATTATGTTTGTCTATGTTATTATCAAATAAAAGTGTCGTCAGGTATTTTGTGTCATTGAAATATCCTGAAGGTGACATGTTCATAATACAAAGTTTCAGTTTGGAAGCATAACGAGAACAACGCTGCGTTATGTTACAAATTATATTTAGGATAAATAATGATTTAAAGTATTAATTAAATAGTTCTTTAAAATTTATTCTTAATAAAGCATAAACTCCATCAAAAAAATTGCAAAAAACTATCATCTTTCAATGGATTCTCTCACACATTAGTCCAGCAATTAATTAATAATTTAAATTAGTATGGCAATTAAATAAATTAAGAAAAATATGGACTTTCCAAAAAAATTAGAAATATTATGCCTAAATAAATAACACTTGTAGCACCAGACACTTAAAAAATTTGTGAATGAAAAATGTAATGAGATAAATTGCTATGATTTCACAAATTTATCAAAAGCAAAATCGTGGGAAAATTATACAAAATAAATGGAAGTCTTTAGGTAACAAACCAAGAAAAGATGCAATGTGCACATTTTAAAACAAAATATCCATATAATATGAAAATATTGTCCTCCAAAGCATGTCCAATTTTTAAAACAGATGCCTTGAATAATGACTACCTCCTGATGTGTAAAGGTTTAAATTGAAAGTCCCAGGAAAATGGGGACATAACAAAACTTTACTGGGAAGTGAGTTCTCTCAGGACCAATAAAACTCTTGCTCATTTTTTCTGTTAGATTTCAATTGTTCTTTTTAAATTGTTATATTGTTTCTTTTTTGTTTTATAGTATTTTCTGCACTCTTGAGATTTGATGAACTGTCTTATTTGTAAAGAGTGATTTCCAAATAAAGCTATATAAAACACAAAATTTATTCCTTACAATTTCACTCCTTTTATTGTATTATTATTATTTGAATTGTTTTGGAAAATAACCAAATATATAGAATACATAACTTGAGAATGTGCTATTGAATTTTTATTTATTCATGCAAAATTTAATTTAATTTATAAAGTTAAAAATTGTTAAAAGTTTTATTTATGTAATAATATATGTAATAATTAAATTTTTTATTTAATTACATTGCACTAACATAATTATATTATTTATTGCATAATTTAATGTAATTTTGCATTAATCGTATTAAATTATGTAATAATTAAATTTTTACCTTGAAGCAATTTTGCGTATTTGATATTCATGTAAGACATATACATCTCCACGATTAGTTGCACAAACAGTTGCTCCATCACTTATTTCAACATGTGTTATTTTGCTATCTTCAGCATATAAACCTGATACCTGCCTAGGATGAATTTCAGTTCGATTACCTTTTGGATGACCTAAATAATAATACAAAATTTAAGTAGCAAATTTTGTAATATTTTAATAAACGCAAGTATTGCAAAAAAGCATCAAAAATAAGATAAATTTTAAACATTTGGGAAAATAATACTTAAATATCAATACTGTATATACCACAATCTTAGTTTTGTGTTTAACTTTGTTTCAAATTTGATGTTTATCTTTCTAAAAATCCAATATCACAAAAAATGCACCTTTAAGAGATTTATAACAGCTATTGATGGGCCAAATGCAATTTATGAAGTATTTTTAAAGGATAACAGTTAATAAAATTAAATAAAAAAGTTTTAAATGATGCAGCTATTTTTCTGAGATTAAAAGTAAATAAGCTATTAATAAACAATTATTAAATAAATAAAAATTTAAAGCAAAGTAAAAGAGAGCTACCTAGTTGTCCAGCATTAAGTCCAAAAGTATAAACACAGTCTTGTGTGAAAATTAACGAGTGAAATCTAGCAGCTCTTATTCCAGTAACTTTTTTTCCTTTAAGAAACTTTAATGGTATAGCTTTTGGCACAACAAGTTTCTCACAAGGTGGTATTTGACCAAGTTGATGATAAGCATTTAGCCCACAACTTAAAATCTGTAAAATGCAATTTATTACAAGTATATTTTTTCTATAAACGAAAAGAACAAATAAGAAAAAATTAATAAAAAAATTTGCGGTTTAAAATACAAGAAAATATTTTTCCTAGGAAACATTTAAAGTACTTTAATGTTAAGAATTTTTATGCTTCTCTGATGTAGCAAAGGAAAAATATTACTTTTCTTTCAAATAATTTTTTCAATTTAAGTAACTGAAAAATAACTGTATATACCTGAAAATAAACAATGATAGGAAAATAATTTACAGTGAAAGTTACACATTAATGGATTTTTTTAGTAACTTCTATATAATATTAAATTTCATACAAAATTTAACATAATTTAACAAAATTTAATATTTTAAAATTTAATAAAATTCTATTTAGATAAATAATGGTATTTAATGGGGACTTTAAAATAAATAAGCAAATTCTGTTTTATTTAATCCACTTTCTTGCTTTTATTAATATTTCTATCTTTCAAAGAATTGTTTTAAAAATCAATTTCATCAAACCATGTATAAACCAAATTTTATTCATAACTTTAAAAAGAAATTTGACTATTGCTGTCTTATGTATTGTCATACTAAATAATTGAAAAAATGTGACCTTGAAATTCTATAATAAAAAGATATGTATGTATGCAGTAAATACATAAAGATATGCAAAAATAAATTTACTAAAAGAAAATCTGGGAAATAATAGGTAATTTTTTACCTGACCATTTTGCAATAAAAGAAGTGTATGATCTTGTCCAGCAGCTACTTGGGTACAGCTATTGGATCCCATACCTTTAACTAGGGTGGGAACTAATGATATATCTTCAGTATCTTGACCAAGACGGCCACCATGGCCATATCCACAAGTGTAAACTCGGCCACAATTAGTTAGAAAAACACTATGAAATTTACATATTTGTACCTACAATATAATTTAAGTTTGTAATATAATTTATTTTTAAAATAAATCAAGATACATTTTGAAATAATTTAAATTTTGCATTAATTATTTAAATGAGATTAATGATTAGTTTAAAGAATGATATTTAAAATATATATATAAATACAAAAAATGATTAGAAATTGAAAAATCAATAATCTCCCTTTTAACAAAAAAAAATTATTTATCACACAATGTTAGAAATGAGTTGATTCAGCAATCTTAACTCTTGAAAATTTCTAATCTTATTTGACAAAAAATATCAGTCAAGAGAAAAACAATTATCTTAGTTAATTATGATAATTTTGTAAAATTAATAATAATTGAATTAAAGAAAATGTATACAATAATTTTAAATAAAAAAATGAAGTGGCTTAATTATAATCTTCAAAAATGTCCAATTGATTTTCATACATCAGTGTTCTTATTATTTCAAAATATTGTAATAAAATGTCAAATTTCAATTTGGGGATCTTCTGGTGTATGTTAACTCGTAACAAGCTTTGATAATCAGTGATAAAAATTGGATTTATTTCCAGTTGAAACATTTCATGAAATTTTAAATGTATCTTGCGGTGTTCTTTCAAACACCAATGTTAAAGATGCAGACTTCTTAGAAGAATTTTGCGATTAAGTAGTTTCTTCAATTTTTAAATACTTAAAGGCAGCTGAAACCTGAACTTGCAAAAGGTTTCAGTTCCTTGAAAAATGTATTAACAATTAAAAATGTACAGCAAAAATTTAAAGCAAAATAACAAATATTTAATAGTAAATTTAAATAATAATTCTTGTAGAAATTGCTTTTTTAAAAAACTTTAGACAAAATGTAATACTTTTATTTTAGATATTAATTAATCTAGTAAACTGATAAAGACATTATTGAACAAATATAAAACTGAATCAAAATCAGAAGATGCATATTTTAAGTTAGTAATTAATAAAACAAAGAGAAGTGAACAAGAAAAAAATATTAACATACAACTGAATGGTAAGAAATGCTAAGCCTTAAAAATTTATAAAAGATGTATAATTTATAAAATATTAAGAATAAAATTTTGTACTATATGTTAACATATACTTAATATTAATCTCATTAAAATGTCATCACTTAAATTTCAGCCTTTTATATAATGATATTCTTTAATTAAATGTAAAATGATTAGTAAAAGAATGCACTAAATTTATTGTCAATACTTGTTAACACACTCTTTTAATATAGATTTCTCAAAATGATTATATATCAGAGGCATATGAGGTTCAATGTTAAAAATATCTCTCAAACAAATGCATATTAAACTTTAACTTGCAAGTTAGAGAAGAAAAGAAATCCTTGTCTTTATAAATATAAAATTCAATAATTAATATATAATTTATACAAATTATGTTTTTAATCTAAATTATAAATTTTAATTTTAAATTATTCTATTTTTATCCTTTATTATTCCTATATTTTCCTGCATATAGTCTCCAGTGAGGTATTATTCACAAGACCTTTTTTTTTGAGTAAAAGAAAAAACATGACATGCTTGGCAACAGCATATAATTCATGGAAATTTTTTTTTTTTTTTTGTAAATAGTCAAAAATATATACTGCTGATAATGTAGTGTTACACAAAATAAAAAAATACATACTATGAAAAAAATATAATTATATATATAAAAATTTTATTATGAAAAACATGTGATTTGATCTTATTTGGATCCACTTCATTGTAAAATGTGATAAACTGAGATGAAAGCACTAAATTTATCATTAAAAGTGATACTTCTAAAAAGATTCTGGTAAAATTTAGAGACTTAGTTTTTAATAACTTTTACAATTAGATTAAAAACATATTTTAAAAATAAAATATATTTGTTTCATTAATTAAATTAAAGAAATGGATTATTTTTGAACTGTGCATTAGATACAATTTTTTCAATTTTATTGTGCATGCTTTGTTTTTCTCTTTACATTTGTCACTATTTTTTAATTTTCCCTCTCTATAGCTTTTAGTTTAAAATCTACTGTGTGTTATATGAGCTTATATACTGTGTGTTATATAATTTATATGAGCTCCAGTGGCTCAGTAGCTTCACGCCACTTCCCATTAAGATCTGCAAAGGGAAGCATCATTTGCCACAGGCATTGGGACGGTGACCATGCTGTACTCTCCCGCAGTGGATTGCTGGAGCTCTGTGGATTGGGAAAAACATATATGGCCTTTCTTTTAAAACTTTATTACAGGCTTTTCTGATGGAGAATCAGGGTTCATACAGAATTCTGAGAATCAAATTCCAGGAGTTTTCCAGGAGTCAAATCAAAAATTTCCAGGAGGTATCGACATTCACATTAAATATTTTATTTTATTTTAAAAATTGTTCTTAACCAAATATTCATATAATTCTGTACATGCAATATTTTCCAAACCTTTCTGTAAATAATAAAAATAATTGTAAATATTAATGAGACTATTTTTATTTGAGTTAAAATTATTAATGATTTCAAAAGCCTTCAATGAATTTACAGCTATAACAGAAATTTTTTTATTTAAATAACATTCTATAAAATACTGGATTTAAAATAATTAGTAATTTTAGAGTTTTTAGACATTTCCAATATATGCAGATAGCAAAGATTCTTTTAAAAACTTTTGCATCAAACTTTTCAACAATGCATTGAAATCTCCAGCAATAAATGGAAACATTTTATCAGTTTGATAAAGTGTCAGAAAAGGTTCTTCTTCCCGAGCAATAAATATAAAAAAATTGCATTTAGCAGAAAAAAGTACATCTTTTGTACACTTATGCACAATATCAAAAGTTTTGGTACCAGGATTAGGAAATTTTTTGTTTTGAAAAAATGACACAAATGTTTTAAGATATGGTAACATTTCAAGCAATCTGTTGAAAATATTTATATTTTCTAACCATTGATGTTTGCAAAACTTAAAAGGAAATTTTACATCTGGCTGAAGGCTATCAAAGTCATCCCTACGAGCAAGTGAGTCCTTAAATAGTCTGTAAATTGCACTTGCTTTTACCTCAAATCTGGAAATGAGGAACATCCATGTATGTAAGTGCTGTGTAGAATGTGAAGGCTGCAGCTTTCGACATTTACAATATTTGAATGATGTTTATTTTTTTAAAAATCAGCCATTTTAGTCAAAACAGGCCTTGGAAAAATAAGGTGCAATTCCAAAAACTGTTAACTAAGCACACTTTTTTAGCACAACTGAATTGTTTTGCAATAGCACTGTCTGGAAACATTGCTTGAAAGAGAGAATTTATATTGCTACATGAACTTCAGCTGAACCAAACGTTTAAAACTTTAAGGACCCATCGAATTTCACCTTTAAAATTTCTTTTCAAGAAACAATTGAATTTAAAGAAATAAAAATTTCAATTAACAATTGAAATAAAAATTTCAGAAAATGCTTTACATTCACATTCCTTAACAGGAACAGCATCAGTGAAAAAATCTTTTAAATGAGCAGATTTTTTGGCAGATAAAGCATGCACATGTTTTTTTTTCCTTCATAAGGAATTTGACACACTATTAGGTCATATCTAAAACACAGAAGTGTTCCTTGATAAACAGACAATGAGCATGTTTTTTTTTTTTTTTTTTTTTTTTTTTAACCACGCAAAAGCCAATCTTTGTATGGCTTTTCCATAGTTCACTCATTGGTCATTAAAAGACACTTTTCACCAGGCATATTAAATAATTTATTAGAGTCTTTATTTCATTAATAAATTAATTTGTCCTGATTCAAGTAAATTATATGCTATTTTCCTCAAGAGAGACATGGAAAGTATGTTTTGCCTCAAGAATTTTATATTTAAATATTAATATTCAAAGAATTTTATACAATATAAGAAAAACAGCAGCAAATAGACAAAGAATGTCTTAATTGTGCAATATATGGATTTTGTTTGGTGGTGTACTTCACTTCACATAAGCTTAAATCTTACTAAACCAAATTATCATGAAATTATTGTAACTGAACTAGATCTTGAAACCGTTAATACAAGTCAACAGTTAAGAATACAAAAATTGAATATCGATCATGTCGCTATCTAGTAGCAATATTAAAAACTAAAACTGAATTAAGTTTTTAGACAATTTTATTGAAAACTTTAAAATATTAAAACAAAAAAATTCAAAAAATTATAAGATTTTCTAGAAAAAAATTAATGCATCAAGATAAGAAAAAATTCCAGGAGTAATTCACAATTTTCAAGTAGTCAAGTCATAATTCCAGGAGTTTCAAGGGCCATTAAAAAAATTTTCAGAATTTAAGGAGTTCCCAGGAGTTGTGCGAACTCTGATGAATGTTTTTCATCAGATTATTCACAGCAATATATAATATGTACACTGAAATTTGAAACTTTTTCACCACGTAATCTGTAACACAAGAAAAATGGTACTCATATTTTAATTCTTGACTTAATAATGCAAAAGTGCATTTGACCAACACAAATTCCATAGTTATAATTACTTTTCTCCACTATATATTATATATAGTTCAAAAAATAATTAACTCTGAGCAAAGCTTATATAGAATCTTCAGAAGCAAATTGGAGGAATTAACTAAATTTTCCCAAAAGATGATGTTATTTAATATTTTTTACCGCATATGAATGTAATTAGGAATATATAATATGTTTCAACTATACATTATCAAATGATGATAATGATAAATAGTGTAAAAACTGGTAAGTACATTCTTTTACTTAAACTGACTTTAAAATAAATAATTTCAAAAACATAAAATGAGTCTACAGTTACAACAGAAAAAATTGCATTTAAGAATTCAAAATACTTTACATTACTTAAATATTGCATAAAAATGGATACTTTTAAAAGTTTAGAAAAACATGTTCTAGTAATTAATTATTTAATTATCATAAAAGTTTTATAAAAATATACTCCATCAAATACAAATAGAAGAATACAGACAGAATATCAAATAAACATAACTGATATGGCAAAAATGAAAACTAAACAAATACAATTCACATACAGTTCCAATATTTTTCAACTGCTTATTTTAAGACTCTTTTCACGGTATTAAATCATTACATACAATTATTCCAGTTTTATCTGTTTATTAAATTATTGGACTGATCGTTACATTTTAATATACAAACACAAATGTTTACTACTCTGAAATTCCATATTGACATAAGTTAAACTTTATAATTATTAATTTTTCAGTTCTTTAAGGTCTTCTAACATAATCTATTGCACACATGTGTATGTTTCAAATTCATTTAATATCCTTCAAATTCTTCTTTCTAATTTTAAGTTCATCAACTTCACTAGGCAAAGTTTTGAGTTTTTCCACTATGTTCTTTTTGTTTTAATGTTTTTGTTTACCTAAATATAGCTAATAATTTTAACTGAGATCAACATCATAATTAATTTTTATAACTATTTAATTATTGACACCTCTTATGTTTCTAAAATTATTCCAATTTATGAAGTATAAGTATTCAATCATTTCTTTTTTTAACCAGGGTCAATTTAATTAGCAAATAATTATTTACAGAAAATCTGCATTTAAAATAGAGGCAGCATCACAAGAGACTAGTAAGATAACTATTTTTTATATGTGACAACAATTTTGCTTTTTTAATAATGCATCAAAATCCAAAAGAATATAAGCCAACATTTAAAATATTGATATCTAAAAGTTTTCTTATCTTTCATACCATTGTATAAAGTATTCAATTATACTTTTATTATTAACTTATAAATATAAAGCTATAGCCAACACACACAAAAAAAACTTACACAAACATAAAATAAATAATTCATGAAACAAAAAGAAAGAAAACAAGGAGAATACGAATATCTAAGGATTGACCTACATATACTCTTATAGTTATTTAAAATTAATAAAAATATATTGTTTAAAGAATGCAAAAAAAAGACTTTAAAAAAAATTTGGAATTTTTAAAAAATTTTATTCAAGAAAATAATGCACACTTTCGGCATATCATGTGAGAATGTTTTCATAAAGCATTTAAAATATGCATAGCAAAATTACTGAATGATAATCATTTACAAAATTTAATAAAACAATGTCTGATTTAAATATTATCAATGTTTGTACAGACTTCCTAGAATCAAATTCCAGCAATTTTATGGAGTTTTCCAGTAAAATTAAAAAATTTCCCGTAGGTAAACATACATGTCAAATAATTTTTCATTTTATTTTAAAACCATTTCTAAGCCAAAAATGCATATAATCATGTGTATGCAACTTTTTGATTATATTTGTAAATAATAGATGTAAATAATTGCAAAATTAATGAGAATATTTTTTTATTTAGAATTACATTTAATGATTACTTCAAAAGCCCTCGATGAATTTACAGCTATAACAGAAAAAATTTTACTTAAAAAAATCAGTACTTATATTACAGGACTATACACTATATAAAAATAATAGGTAATTTAAGAATTTTAAAATATCTTCAATAGATTCCTATATATTAATTTATTGAGTACCTCAAGATGTGTATAGCCCCCCCATACTCTTTTCAAATATAAATATACTTACTAAAAAAAATTACAAGTATAGATAAAGTTTCTAGAATGACTTTAATTATTTTTAATAAAAGCAATTTTTTTCAGTTTACTTTTCAACACTTTTAAAACTATACAATTTCCATCTATATTTCAGGCTATTCTATTTCTTTTATCATTCAACAGGTTTAATTTTCTCTTGGTTAATTTACATATATACAAATATATATACAAATATATATATATATATATATATATATATATATATATATATATATATATATATATATATATATATATATGTTAAGACTATTTCATTCATAATGAAATTAACCACAATTCACTGAAATTACACACATTTTCATGAAGGAAGATATAGATAGTATATTTTAAATCAAAAATTTTGTATTTAAATACTAAAATTCAATGGATTTTAACAAATATAAAGACAACAGAAACAAACAGGAAAAGAATCAACTAAAATCATCCAATTGATTGCACAACATGATCTTGCTGATCACTTCATACACATAAATCTAAAAACTACATCCAGTCCTGATTGAACTGGATTATCATGAAATTATTGTGGTTAAGCTGGACCAACATTTTAGTCAACAGTTATGAATACAATAATTTAATATCAATAGTGTCCTCATCTAGTGGCTAATATTTTAAGATCTAATACTCAATTTGTTTTTTGAATAATTTCATTGAATATTTTAAAATATTAAAACAAAAAAAACTAAAAAAAATTATAACATTTTCTAACAAAAAATAAATGCATCATGGTAAGGAAAAATTCCAGGAGTTCCAAGGATTTTCTATGAGTTTTATAAACCTTGTATCATGCACAAAATATTCTCATTAACAAATTCTAGTTCCTAATACCATCGTTTCTCTATATTTTAGTTAATAAAATCTATGTTTGCATTCCACAGAAATGTACAAAATTATGCTCTAGATTTGCTAGATTTGAGGTCACAGTATGTACATATCAAATTTTACATTTAATTACTGATTAGAGTTTAAAAAATTCATAATAATTCTCAATTAAGCATCAATTTTCTATTTCAAAAAAATCTTTTACAAATTTTAACTATTGAAAAAGAGTAATAATTAAATATTAACACTCTTTTATTTTAATAATTAAAATTTATAAAAGATTAGAATCATAAAATTTTACAAGGTGTATTTTAATTTTATTTGTAATGTGATAGCCTGCAACATCTTGGGTTTTCCATAATTATATAAATTATGCTTTTAAATAAACTTCTCAAATTATAGTCATGCATCAGTTAATTCTTTCAGGAAAATTCAATTTGAAAATAAAGGTTAGTTTGCTTCACGATTTTTATTTAATATATCCGATAAAAGGAAACATCAAGAATTGAAGTGGCTACAGTTGAATGAATGTTTCTAATTTTTATAGCAACCTGCACATTTTTAGAAGACTTTATTTACTTAACATAAATATTTTATATTTATTATGCCAGACCATTTTTTTAATTATAACCATACATAAAATCAAACCCAAATTAAAAATGGATGTAAATTGATTTTAAATATCTAAAAAATTTACTCAAGAAATGTCTTTTTTAAATAAATTACACAATATAGTTCACTTTTTTCTTTCCTTTACTCTTTATATATGATTAACCTATTTCTGATGATCACTAATCAATCACATTCCAGATACTGAATAGAATTTTTTCAGAGTACTCAAACAAAAATATAAATTTTTATTACTAAATGATTATAAAACATTTAAATTCAATAAATAACATAACATTATATGACTACACAGCATTAGCTGGCAACTAATCATCTTATAATAGCCTTGCCTGTATCTAGCAGAAAATAAAAATTTAATACTTTAACTCCCCTTTTGATCCATTTCACTGGAAATTTAAAAAATTATCAAATATACTGGATTAACAAACACAAATATTTAAAGAAGAATTTTTAAATTTATACGAGTTGTTCAATATATTTGAGGAGTCAACTCAAAACTGCAGTTTTCAAGGCCCTGGATAAAAAAATAATCTATATCCAAGTGTTGTCTGAACCATATGTAAATCCAGTAATTTTTCAATTTCAAGGAAATTTTCTGGGAATCAAAATTTCACCCTCACAATTTTTAAAATAACTACTTTAAAAGTTGAGGGTCTGCAAATTTCAAAGGCTGATTTCACCACTAATTTAATCATCACAGCTCCTTACAATGGTTTGTTTGAGCAAAATGATAAATAAATTATATTTTGTGAATGTTAACTGATTTAACACTGACAACTTATTAACACTTATGAAGCAAATGTTTGAATTGAATTATTTTTAAACTATTATAAATAATAGAATTTTAGATAACTCATTTTTTCAGAAGCATAATAGAATTGTAATAATTCAATTCTCATATTTTTTAAATGTAAAAATTTTATGTTTAAAAAATTTTTTGCTATTTTTTTGAAGAAAAAAATCTACCTCCTTCAAAAAAATGGCATTTATCAATAAGCGAATATTTTCCTAATATAACCTCTAGTTGGGCAGATAAAAATTAATACCTTTCAACTGTCCCCATTAATGAGTTTTAAGTAATTGTTTATTTCCTTATTAATACTGTTTATTTTTCATATTATTGACAAAAGTAGATGTTGAGTAAAAGCTTCCTGGATCAATCAAAATTGTATTACTTCCACTTATTAAAAAACTTTATATAGCTATTTATTATTTATTATAAAAATAATAAATTCTAATACATTATTTTCAATATAATAAAAAATCGCTTTTATAAACATGCATACAGAGGTGCTTTGTAAAAGCTGCTTTATTATATATACTATATTTATTATACATTTTTCATGTGTATAATAAGAGGTGAAGTATTTATTTTTTTATAAACAAACAAAATTAGAAGATAAAAATTATAGAAAAAACTGCTAATTTAAATTTTTTCAGATTTTAAATAAAGAATATATAAAAATAAGCATACTTGTTTTATATCAATAAACTCTTTTCTAAACACTTCCAAGATTTCTGGAGCATCTCTGCTATGAGAATTTCCTAATCCAAGATTGTAATTAAAATTTGAACCCCAGGCATAAACATCAGAAGGGTCTAAATTTAAAAATTTGAAATCAAAAGAACATTGAAGTATATCTTAAAAAATATAAATATGTCAATATAACAGTTTTAACAAAATAAATCAACAATATTTTGATAATTGAATCAAATAGTATTAAAATTAAACAACAGCTCGAAAATAACAACAGAAGATAATTCTAACTCTCATAAAAATAACAGGCAAATGAGAAAAAATAAATTAATAATTTGCATTGAATTAGTAAACATAAATATTTTCAATATATGTATTGGTCAACTCAAGAGCTCAGTAAAACTTTATAAACATTTTTTTTAAATAATGAATTATTTGAATCAATTTTCTTAACTTGACATTTTCTTAGCAGTATTTCTCAATTATACTTACTAGTTTGTAAACACTAACTTAGAAAAATAATTTCTAGTGTTTTAAATCAAAATGATTATATTTTTGTAATTAAATATCTCCAAGTAAAATCCTGATGAAATTTGTTTTTTGGTATTGATATTTTATGGATTTTTTTACATAAATATATTTTTCTTTAGCTTACACTGCATTATACTGAATAGCTTTATTTTCCTCGTAAAATATAGTTAAGATTATTTTATCTTTTATTTATAAATTCTGAGGGCAGTTATTTAAATTGATACACTGAAATGTAAGCACAAGCACTGCCAACCACAATTTTTTTTTTTTTTTTTTTGTATTTTATTTTGAGCAGAGCTGATGATTCATTATTTTATTTCATTTTCAGTAAGACAAAAAATAAATTCTGCTATAGATGTTCTGATATTATTAATTTTCAATTCTAATGAAATTGCATCAAGCTTAGTAGTCATGCTTATTTTTTCATAATATTGTGTGTGTGTAAGCAGAACTACTTACAAAAATATTTTCAAATACTTCGCAAATTAAAAATAATAAAACTTAAATGTGGTTTATTTATTCCAAAGATTATAAAATTAATATATTTCTCTTCTATAAATTAATATTAATAACACTAGTAAGCTTCATTTCTAAGACAATTTCCTAAAACATATAATAAAAACTTTTGGGACAGAGGACATAGAAGTAGGATGTAAGATACAAATGGGTTTAATTTCAACGGTACCCTAATTAAACACTTCAAGATGAATACTTTCTGAGGGATAAGAGTTAAATAGACTTATTTTCTATACTGATGATCTAGCTTACCTAACACATAGCAAATAAACCTTAACCAACTTTGTAACAATGGTTAATATTTTAAATTTTCTGCCTTCATAAATTTAATTTACTGTAACATTTATTTCAATTCAGAATGCAATATATTTTATGAAATTAATTATTTCTTAATATTTTCCTGAAGAGATGATTAAGGTATCAAGGACTTATTTCTTGATATTTTTCTGGAGATAATTAAGGTAAATTTTATGTTTGGAGATAATTTGATACTTAAATAGAAAAAATTATGAAATGAATTGATTTTCATCATAAGGGAAATAATCTAGCAAAAAGTAATCTTAATGAGAAACATTTTAATTAAGACATCAAAATATATTTCTTGACAATAATGCAATATTTAAATATATATTATGAAATTAATAATAATTGTAAAGAAATATTCAGGAAAGTCAATTCAATGAAATATTTAATTTTAGATTTAATAACAATAAAAAGCTAACTATATGAATCAGAATGAAGTATAAGAGCTTTATATTGTGAAATACTAATAAGTCAATAATAAAGTAGAGAATCTAGAAATTTTAAACAGTTTTAAATTTTCATGAGAAAGTAAACCAATTTAATAACATAAAATCTAATCAAATTTACCTGCTGGGAGATATTCAATATAAGGAAGACGATCTCTAAATATCAAATCTATGGGTGTTAATCCATCATGATCTATAGAACGAAGACTTGCACCATACTTAAAAAATACAACTAATAAGTTGATGGTAAATAAAATTCATAAAGTAACCAATTAGAAAATAAAACTATAAAAATAATTGTTTCAAAAGTTTAATCATTAACATCTTTTTTAAAAATATTAATCAAGGCAAATTATTCAAGAATATTTTTACCTGTTGCATTAAAAGGGAAAAATTAATATATCAAAATGATAATTATTTAAAATGAAAATAAAAAAAAAACATTTTTTACTAATCCAATGAAACTTTGCAGATAAAAATTTAAAATTAAAATAATCTGCAATATATGTTGAAACATTTATAGGAAATAGAGATTATTTTCTTAATTTCATAAAAATATATATATTTACTGTTACATTTTACTACACGAGTTGAAGAAATTTTAAAATTAAATAACAGCTGGAATCTAATAAAAATGAATTTACTAAATTCATTTTTTAATTATTTTACTCATAATTAATTTTCATCAAGTTATAAAAGAAAAGACATGATATTTTTACCCGTTTATTGATCTAAGATCATTTTTTACTAATAAAGCTAAATTTGAAATATTTGGTTTAAAGTATATTCTTATTGATGAGCATAAAATTTTCTGAAATAATAAGATCAATAATGTAATGAAATATGAATATTTTTACAATAATATTTTTTAAAAATAGAAAATATAAAGTAAACACATATAATTGGAAAAAAAAACAGTTTTTACACCAGACCAAACTGATCAAACTGGAGGTAACTGGGTGAAAATGTATAAGACAGAAAATTAGCATCTCAGTCAATTGGAAAAAAGTCCTTGACAGAATGTATAGAAAAACAGAATGGAAAATATTGAAATATTTTGGAATTATAATTAAATTTTTACAAACATAATCAATATACTATTTATGGTAACCTTTAATTAACAGTTCTTGGAGCTTTCACGCATTAAACTTAAGGTAAGACAAAGATGTATTTTATTAAATAATGTTTTAATGAATGATAACTTGTCACTGTCTGGATTGTGCAAAAATTTTTCAGCCACTAATATTAGATGGTTGCTTCTAAAATACTTTCAAGACTTGGAATTAATAAGTAATCTATGTATCTTAGTCTATACTCAATATTGAAACTCTGAAAAACTCAAGGATAAAATGAGAAAAATTAATTTAAAAATTATAAAAAAAAAATATTAGTATAATTCCAAAATAATGCCTACCAACCACTATAGATAACAAGAATTAGAATTTAAGAATAGTTCTAATTACCTTGATACTATCATAAATAAAAGTGAAGGTAGTTATGAAGGCAGTTTTAAATAAATAAAATCAACTTGTTTACTTATACAAGTTTTGGAAATATCAAATAAAATATTTGAATGGGTAAATACAAAAATAAAATTTCAATAACAAATAAAAATCTATTTTTTTCTTAAAAATATGGCACAAAATAATCTATAATTCAGGAAATATTTTTTGAATATACTACCAAATTTTAAACATTAAATAATTTAAATAATGAAAATCTGGATAAAATATCTTTCTGAATTCCTGAGGACATTATTAGACTGAAGCTGATAAGATGCATAATTGAAAAGAAAAAAGCTTAGATATCAAAGATTAGAAATGCAAAGCCTGATATAATACAGAATTTCATAAAATACAATCATGAAGCCTTGTTACAATCATGAGCTGATGTGAATTCATTTATAAATAAAAGGATTCATTGAAAAGAATCTTGTAGACTCTTTGCATACTTAAGGGATTAGAAAAAATAATGATGATCAATCAATACTTATTATTAGTAAAATAAGTAATAAAATCAATTAGATATTTTAAATTAAACATTTATTAATAGACATTGTTTTCTACTGCACTTACCATGCAGAGAAGCCTAGCTGAAGAAAGTTGTCCATAAAAAAAACTACGATGTAAAGCTGTCCAACCAGATTCATGATCTTTCACATCAACTTCAACATTGCAGTGCTTTAATAGCCATTCAACAATTTCATACTTACCACAACTTGAAGCAATATGAAGAAGATTTCTTCCAAATTCATCAATTACAAATGGAAAATTGTGACAAAGCCATCTGTAAAAATATTTTTTCATTATTTCAAAAGTGAATTATCAACCGAAAAATAAGTTCCCTTTAAAATTTCTTTTCTCACCATTAATTTTTTTTAATGTGTCTTTGAAAAGTACTTTGGAAAGAAATATTTGTTATTCAGAAAATCACTTAAATTTAAGTTTGGTTTGTTGTTGTCCAATACCTGAAGGCAAATTTTACATTGACTTTTAGTATAAGGGAGAGGATGAGACTTTTTCAAGAATTAGATGCTGAAAATATGATGAAGTGTGGATAAAATATTTATATAAAATAAACTTATTTATGTATACTCATCATAAAGTCCTTTTTTTTTTCTCTTCACTAGATTATTAATAAGCGCTCAATAGGTAAAAAAAAATTTTTTTTAACCATTTATTTCACATTTTTAATAAATTTTAGCAAGTATTACTTCAAAGTATAACTCCTATGATTAACAATGTTCATTATTGAGGACTGTAAAAAAAATTTATTTGGAAATTTTATTTGTGACTGTCTGAGAAAAAATGTTTATAATTTAATGAACTAAATTATTTAAGCTCTTTGTTAACATTTTGTTTATTTGGAGCTAACATAAATATTTATTTAAATTAAAGGTTAAAAATATCAGAATTCTACTATACATAAGTAAATATAAGGTATGTATAACTATTTATGTGTGTAAATACATAAGCATTTACTTATATACACATACACACAAACATTTTTATATTTGGTGTTATTATCAGCAACAATTTTAAAAGCAAAAGTGATTGACATTTAAATTATAGGAAGAAAATAAATAAGAAAGATTCTTGTAAAAATTCAGAACATTTCAATTTATATATATATATATATTAAGAAGAAAAGACCAAGCTCTGAGGGGTTTCAAACTCTTCTCCCTTCCTTTTCTTCCCTCTTCTAAAGAGGCGACCAAAAAACCCAGGGAGAACTATCTAGGACTTCTGTCCAAGCTGCTAACTGTGTTAAAACAATCAGTGATGAATGGATTTCCACCCAACAAATTCACTAAGGAAGATGCCACCTCCGTACACATTCTAATAGACAGATCTTCAATGTTGATATGGAGACTGCAGAAACCATCAAAAAGGTAAATTATGGTGTTTATACACGCTTGGACAGGGAAATTTTTAAAAACCTTCAAGACCCAAGCCCTTAAGGATACACAAATCTTCGAAGAGATTGCAACTTCTTTTTAAGTTAGGATGGTTTGGTTTGTTTGTCGCTCAACGGTCATTTTTTTAAATTTTTATTTATTTTTTATTTTATTTTATTTTTTTTGCACACGAGGGCTTATTAGACCGGGACTTACGGTTTAAAGTGGATTCCGAACCACTACAAACATCCATGCCCAAAGTGGGATTCGAACCCATGAACTGTTGAACTGAAGGCAAGAGCGCTAACCATTCGGCTGCCAGCTCGGCTTTTAAGTTAGGAAATCCTCCATTACTTCTAGTAACAGTGAATTACCAAGCATTGAAGAAGTGAAATTAGAGACTGGTTTTGATGCAACCTTGTATCCTAGTTCTCCTATATCTGAAACCAAGTTAGAAAAGACTTGGCAGAAAAGTCAAGAGACTCCTACATATGGTCACACAAGAAGTAATGTTCTCTGTTAGCTTCTTTGGATAAGCATCAAAGTAGCACAAATCAACTTTCATCACAGCCAGTCTGTTTAAGCTATTCTTAGCAAGATGACTAGAGGCAAGACTGACATTGCATTAATTCAGGAGACATGCACATGTAATGGTTGTTTTGGGATATATGTTCATGGTTTTCACATCCTTTGATAAATGCTGTTTAGGATCAAGAGCTTGCATAACTGATAGCAACAAAATAAATCCTTTAGTTTGGTTAAATATCTATATGAGGATAATGTTGCTGTAAAAATTCATTGTTTATGGCACAGAATCAAAGATGCAATCACACATCTTTGTCTTTATATCTTCATAACTTCATAACAAAATCTGTGCTGTAGAGGTCAAAAGAGTAAAGCAAATTATAGAGGTCAAAAGAGTAAAGCAAATTATAGAAACAATGTAGAAAGTTCTTTAATATAGCTAAGAAAAAGGGTAAGAAGCAGAAATAAACTGCTTTCGAACACTTATAAAAAGGCTATCAGTAATTCTTAAAGCAATTTTTGGAAAAATTACTATACTGATATTAAGACTGTCTACTGCAGCAAGATTTGTTAAAATGATGTCTAAAGATCTAAACTGCTATCTAAACACTCTTAAGATGTTGAATGGTAAGTTTTCAGGATCTGGGAGGGAGACCCTTGCTGAATTGTTCAAAGTTCACTTTCCTGGTTCTAAAGAAACAATGGGAACTCCCACCTTTACATTCTCTGCATCCAATTGTGATAGAAGTAAATGGGATGTTATTTCTTTTAGGAAAACAAACAACTGTATTCCAAGCAGAAATATATGAATTTCAAGTGCAGTAGAATATGTTTGGATAAAAGCTATTTTTACAATGGAATAGTTGTCAGTTCTGAAAATCAAGTTGTATTATTAACTTTCCAGAAACCTACTTTAATTTCTGTTCTTGTCTAAGAATGCTACCTTACTCTGAGCAAATAAAGTAACAATTGTCTTACTTTAATACCAGTCCTCAGGCATTCAGATGTTCATGGCACTGAGTTAGCGAATAAGCTGGTGAGGGCTGATTCTTCTACTGGCATGATTGCCCCTGATTATCCAAAAATTTCCCAAGAACTTTCTTACACACTCTGATGTATTTTTTGCAACTAATATCCAATTACTCGCAATTTCATCAACTCCCCCTGTACACAGTCTGACCATCTCAATCTAGGTCTATCCTATTTCCTAGATTCCAAAGGTTTATGATTGAATATTTTAAATGTTATTGATAAGGGGTCCAATTCTGCATATGTGGCCCAGAGATCTGGATTAAAAAATTTTTTGTTTAGAACTAGTGCTAGGTATTTCAAACTGATTAGGAGAAGTGATTTTGATCTCTTCAGAGAATAAGTTTTTGAGCTGGTATAATAGCAGTAATGAAATATTAGCAAAGCTATTAAATAGTACTTAAGCTTAAAAGGAAAAAAAATGCAATTAATGCTCAATGGAAGCCATTTAAGAAGAGCAGTGGAACTCTTACAGTTTAAAATATATCTTACTATATGGGAGTATTACATAATCTTACTTGCAGAGATTTTCAATATATATATATAGAGAGAGGAAATTTCATTAGATATTCTATGCAAATGTGAAACTGTGCTCATAGATTTGAACATCTGGGTTAGCATATAATTGAATAATGGATGCTGTAGAAAATATCCCTATTAAAAGCCTTCAAAATTCTTCAACTATTGATCTCTTTAAATAAGGGTTTTCTCTTTATAGTATAGTACAATAGACTTTTGGTTGCAGGGCTATGTTTTCTAGGAATTATTCTCATTTAAGGCTAATGACAGACACAATTCTAGGTACACTTATGCAGGAAGCTCAATGATTTTGCATCTATAATGATATAATGCTTATTTATGAACTACAAAGAAAAATAACAGCTAATTTAGATTCAAGTACATAAGTAATAACTGTCATTCACGAGAAATAATGTGTTGAACTACAAAGTTAATAAAGGTAATTTTTAAATATGCATTATTAGTAGAGGAACGTAGAAAGAAAATTTTTGTTACAGTATTAAAGATATTTTCATTAAAAGAGATTCATTATTTTAAACTATTTTTAGAGTAGTAACAATCAGGCATAACTTACTATATAATAAAATAATTATTGTACTTATATATTCAATACTTACTTGATGAGGTTTGATCAAATTCTCTGATTAAACAGTTTCAGTAAAACAAACATTCAATGAAGATATTCAAGGAATATTAATATACATTAAAAATTATTTTAAATGAAATGACTACTTTTATAATTTTTATTGTCATTATTATGAAGAATACTGATTCTAAAACTAATGTACAGAAAGAATGTATGTAAAAAAATTGAGAGATTTATTCTAAACAGCAGATTTTTCTGTCATTTCTTCATCATAAAATGGTTCTTTAGAAGAATCAAAGCATTTTTAATAAGAATTTTTACTGCTTCAAGGGTAAGCATAATCAAGTACAGCTTGTTAATTTATGGTTTATGGAGAAAGAGTGACAATGTACATTTTGGACTTATATAGATGATATCATACATACATTACAAATATTGTATAAATGCAGTAAATATAATAGAATTTCATATTTTTCCAATATTAATAATCTTAATAAGTTTCAAATGCTCAGCAAGATATTAACAAAGCAGCCCATACACGGTAATACATAAGAAGTAATTAAACAATTTTCACTTGCAATGTGAAGCATAAATAATAACTACAATTATAGCACACTTGCTTTTCCGATGATTTATATACTCACACTGAGTAGGCGCGTATCTGTGAAGGAGTTGCAGAAGCTGCACAGCTTTGAATTAGTTTTGCATGTGTAACAGATCTGCATCTTGGAGTACAATCCTTTTCTTGAGTAGCATCTGTCATGCTTCTTCCTTGATGTAAGTGTATTTGACTTTCCCAGTCTCAATATTTAAATTCTTTAAAATTTACTAAATTGTGCATTGATATAAAAAAAAGATAAATGGCAAAAATAAAATAAAAAAATCCTATAAAAATTCATTTCAGCACCTCATTGTGGGGATGCTGTGTCTAACAGGTTCTTTAGAAATCCATAATGGTTAGTGGAACCTATAACAAAAAAAGCCTGTCATAAATTAATTTACAAAAAATTATTTTATAATTCAAATAAGCTAAATAAAAATATATTGGTTTATAACTAAAAAAATAGTAAAGATTCTTCTGTTACTAAATCTATAGTAAAGAATAAAAATAATTAATCAGATACTATGCAAAATAATAAGATTAAATCCCACACATAACAAGGAGCACAATGAGTTTAACAAGAATTAAGAAAATCTTCAATAAATTATAGTATAGCATGATCAGAAGTTAAAATAGATGAAATAATTTAGCTTTAAGAACAATAAATTAAAAACTAAAAAGTTCTCTATATTTTTCTAATAAAATCTAAGTTTGTAAATAAATTTAGCAAATTGCTTTGTTATATATTATGTTTGTTATACAAGTGAATGAAATTAATGGAATATATTTTCATCATGATGTCTTTGTCTACCTTTATTTCATTAAAATAAAATTTTAAAAGCAATGTAAATCATGTTATTGATGTAGTGTTATTGCTTATTGATTAACACAATTTGATTATTATATATATTTTTGATTTGCTAAGCACTTTATCAAAATAAGTATGACACTAAAATCTCAATATTGCTATTTACATGCATATATATTCTTAATATTTAAATGAAAAATTTGATAGTTAAATTAAAGATAATTCTAATTGTAATGCATCAAAACAAACTTATTTATTATTCATTTATATCAATTAGAATATAATCATGAATTGTACAGAATGTCAAAATTATTAGAGCAGATATTAATACACAAATAAATCAGCTTTTCTCATCAATATACAAGATAACAAAAGACTGAATGCATTGCAAATTCCAGTGTCCAATTTTTCTGCTGTGCAGAAAAATTGGAAGCTGTGAGCTTGCACCCCCAAGTTTTAAAAAGAAAGGAAAATATTTGAATGAAAAAAATCAAGTTAAGAAAAAACATGCAATAAAAAACTATAGGTACAAGTACTTAACAGGCAGAATGTAATACACTAAAATATTGAAAAAAATTAAGGAAATATGACAAAAAAATTTAATTTAAACATAGAAAACGTTTTTTAAATAATAGTTGAAAAGTTAAAACATAATAAAAAATTATAAATTTAGTGCTGAATCATTTTAAATCCCAAGTATATTTTTAAACAACTTGAAACATTTCAAAATACTTGTACATTATAATTAAAAATATATACAGTCATCAATATTTTATCAAAACAATTTAGATATTTCAATGTTTATATTAAATAGAAAAGACAAAACAAAAAATATTTTGATAATAATAATGTATTTTTAAATTAATACAAAGAATGTGGACACCCAAGGAGTCAAATAACAAATGTGATGGAAAGAAATTTTTTTCAGAAGAACGTAGTTTCAAAAGATTTAATATGAAAATAAAATTTCTGTTTTAAAAGTTTTATTACATAATATTGCTCGGAAAATAAAACTTCAGGAATTGAAACTGTACTAATGAAGATAAATTAAGTTTCTTACTGTCTTGAACACTGATGTTTTAAAAGGATATTTTTATTTAAAATAATTTATTAATGTTTAGTTACCTAAATTGATGTTCAATCATTATCACTGACAGAATTAAACAAAAATAAAACTGGATGGAAATGCATTTCGTTGATGCAAAGAAGTTGGTATGATTTAGACAAAGAGATAAATTTTTAAAGAAATATATTATACAACATAAATTCCTTCCTTCATATCCTTAAAGCTTCATATGTAATACATTTTTAGGATTACTAACTAATCCCATTTGAGAAATTAGAAAGAAAGCTTTTATATTTTCAATCATACATTCACAGCCAAGTCATAATTAATTTGCATTTTTGTTTCCTAGTTAGTCATGTTAATGTTATTATATATAGATTTGCTTATATCAAGGAGAGTAATTTTTCTTACTAAAGTTTTTAAATAAAAAAAAGTAATCAAAATTTTTACTTTTATTTTTATTTTTCATTGAATTAACTGTAAATTTCAAACAATAAAAAAAATCACAAAATTGATACAAATTTTCAAACATACGAAGAATTTGAGTATTTCTAAGAATTATTTACTATAAAAAGAATTTTGATGATAAGAGTCAACTCAAAATTCCAGAAATTTCCAGGCCCCAGGAAATACATTTTTCAAATGCTTACAACTGCTGTTTGAAATCCGTCAAATTCATCACAGGTAGTTTGCACTTAGAAATTGCTAGTAATATTAAAAAATTGAAATTCTATTGAAAACAATAAAATATAAATGGAAGTTTCATCATGATTGAACCTTCCATAGTTCAAATTAAGCTAATTTGTTTTTATAATCATATTTAAAATCTTAAATAATTAAAAATAATTTAACTGAAACAAAACTAAGTTTCCTTTATTTTCTTCATATTTAGTTATTAATATCTTTAAGGCTCAAACACAAAATTCAAAATGCTTTTCATAATTTAAAATGAATACAGATAAGAAGAAGAATGTAGGTATTATAATAATGAATATTAATAATCATATATTTTCATTTTTAAATTTAAATTAGTTTTTTTAAATAAAATTTCAAACACAAAGTTTTTCATTCTATGTGCAATCTTTGCCCAACATCACAAAATAACAATAGCTACTGTGCCACTTTACTAGGATAAATGTCACTGAATAAAAATTTTTAGCAACATAAGAAATTCAGATGAAAAAGAACTAGTAGCTATTAATTATAAGAAATTTGTGTAAAAATAAAATATGCTAATATAAAAATTAAAGGGATGAACTGCTTTAAAAGTGTGATGGTAAAACATTTAGTGATATTTTGTTTGGAAATGATGAAACAAAATGAAGACTATATCTAATGTTTTGGAGAATTAGAATATACTAATGAATATTAATTTTAAAAATCATAATATTCCCCTGGAAATTTTATGCATATTTTCAATCTAAAAAAAATTGCCTCTGTTCATTCTTGTAAATAATGTATCTAGCAATAAAAACCCTGAAATCTCCTACCCTAGAATATGGTGATCAAAATTCTGTATCCATACCATTTTATACTGTATACTAAATAATGCTTAATAGCTGAAAATTGTTGCAAGGTGTTTGAACATATGTCATATGTACTTTTTATGATTAATGTTTATAGCCAGGAGGTAATATTCATGAGTCACAAGGAAAGAAAACAAGTAACTCTAAAGTACCCATGACAACAGTCTCCTAGTGCTTAACAGTGACTGGAACTAAACCTGAAATTTCTTTCTAAATACCAAAATCATATCTTCAGGCCAGTGAGAGTACTAGATTAAGGATTTTTGTGAAGGAAATGATAAGGAGCTTCCCAATAAGAATTATTAATTTAACTTACCTTAACAAGAAAATTCACCAAGTCACCCAAAACAAAGAAACACAGACAAAAAAAATTTAAAGATTCAAAATATAATTAATATAATAGCTGAATACTGAAACATAATTATTAACTTAACAGCTGAAAATTATTGCATAGGTCTTTACTAAATAGCAAATCGTAAACATAACAAGTATGTGAATGTCATAATAAAAAAATTATCTAAAACAATTGAGAGTGAATCAACAAGTAACATGAAGAAAGTTTCGATTGTATTTCAACAGCACTCAAAGAAAGGTTCATGAGCCATGAAGAGTTCCAATCTTCTATTTAAAAAATAATGGAAAATTCATTTCATTGTACAGAGGTTGATACCTATGAAATTAAAATAGATCTTCCT
This sequence comes from Latrodectus hesperus, assembly GCA_037975125.1. Lineage (NCBI taxonomy): Eukaryota > Metazoa > Arthropoda > Arachnida > Araneae > Theridiidae > Latrodectus > Latrodectus hesperus. The sequence goes on from CM075856.1 coordinate 56,165,396, forward strand.
ACGAAAATTCAACACTTGTAAAAAAAGAACTTACAAAAATAACAAGGTTGTAATATGATTTCTGAGACATTTAGGAGCAAACATTTACCAACAAATCGACATGTTCGACATCACACTTATTTGTTTGTTGGGTTAGGTTATGACAAAAAACTGTTTTGGAGCTTTATGCTCATAGGCTTATAGCTCGTATTTGTTTGTTTTTAATGGGATTCATGTCATCATGTCTAATGCAGCTGGTTACATATGCTTGCCATGGTCACATAATAGCCAACTGGCAAGTGATTTTAAATTGCAAACAAATGATGTAAGTAACTCCTGGTTTGGCAATATCTTCTGATTAAACCAACTCAAATTTCAGCAATTCGTTCTATTCGTCCAATGAATGCTTCAGATTTTTTTCAGGTTTGCTGTAAGAAAATAACTGTTTTACTAGGTTTAAAAAAAATATCGCTTTTCTGGATACAATTTTTAAGGCTTCCATATATAACTAGTAAAATCCAGATTTCACTATTCATATGAACATCGAAAGTGGATTTTCTTTGTTTTGTTTGAATCAATATCACTCTTCAGTATTGTTATTTTTCTTGTGTCATTTATGTAAAAATATTTTGTCTAAATATATCAGTGTGTTAAAATTGTTCCTTTTCTGTAACCTTCAGAATTTATTAAGAAAATAAAACAAGTTCTTCATTATATAACTGTATTTATTTACTAAACTTTTTATCGCCTAACTTTCTTGAAATCTAAGCATATCATTAAGTTAACATTTTATAATTGACTTTACCAATTATTTTACATTTTCTAATTCCTTTAGAATTATTTCATATAGACGATGTAAAAAATAATGCCACAGGAATTAGAAGTAGACAGATGATGAAAAATTGTGTAGTATTCTTAAAAACGAAAGTAAGCAGAACACTCTGAATTCGAGACTATTAGAAAGTTTATTAACAGAACAATTCGATTTAGTAGTAAATAAAATTTCTAGACTAACTGTGGTATTCATTTTATTATATACAATATATAATTTAGAAGAAAAGTGAGTTTTTGTGTAGTACGCCCATATGCTGCGGGTGACTTCTGATTCTCACTTAGATTGATTTCAAAATTCCCGTATATCTCAAGAAATGCCCAATGGATATACAAATAAATGGTTTCATTTAGTAGTAAATTGTATTCCTAAACTAACTGTTGTATTAATTTTATTATACAAAATATAATTTAGGAGAAAAGCGGTTTTGTGTGTAGTGTGCCCATATGCTGCGGGTGACTTCTGACTCTCACTCAGAGTGATTTCATAATTCCCGTATATCTCAAGAAATGCCCAATGGATATACAAATAAATAGTTTCATTGAGTAGTAAATTATATTCCTAGACTAATTGTGGTATTCATTTTATTATATAAAATATAATTTAGAAGAAAAGTGAGATTTTGTGTAGTGCACCCATATAGGGTGACTTCTGATTCTCGTTTACATTTATTTCAAAATACACGTGTATCTCAATAAATTCCCAATGGATATACAAATAAATGGTTTCATTTGGTAGTAAAAAACATTCCTAGACGAACTGTGGTATTAATTTATTATATAAAATGTAATTTAGGAGAAAAGTGAGTTTTCGTGTAGACCGCCCATATGATGCGGATGACTTCTGATTCTCACTTAGATTGATTTCGAAATTCCCGTATATCTCAAGAAATGCCCAATGGATATACAAATAAATGGTTTCATTTAGTAGTAAATTACATTCCTAGACTAACTGTGGTATTCATTTTATTATATAAAACATAATTTAAGAGAAAAGTAAGATTTTTGGGTATTGCACCCATTTTGTCCGGGTGACTTCTGATTCTGACTTAGATTGATTTCAAAATTCACGTATATCTCAAGAAATGCCCAATGGATATACAAATAAATGGTTTCATTTATTAGTAAATTACATTCCTAGACTAACTGTGGTATTCATTTTATTATATAAAATATAATTTAGGAGAAAAGTGAGTTTTCGTGTAGTGCGCCCATATGGTGCGGGTGACTTCTGATTCTCACTTAGATTGATTTCAAAATTCCCGTATATCTCAAGAAATGCCCAATGGATATACAAATAAATGGTTTCATTTAGTAGTAAATTACATTCCTAGACTAACTGTGGTATTCATTTTATTATATAAAATATAATTTAGGAGAAAAGTGAGTTTTTGTGTAGTGCGCCCATATGGTGCGGGTGACTTCTGATTCTCACTTAGATTGATTTAAAAATTCAAGTGTATCTCAAGAAATGCCCAATGGATATACAAATAAATGGTTTCATTTAGTAGTAAATTATATTCCTAGACTAACTGTGGTATTCATTTTATTATATAAAATATAATTTAGGAGAAAAGTGAGTTTTCGTGTAGATCGCCCACATGATGCGGATGACTTCTGATTCTCACTTAGATTGATTTCAAAATTCCCGTATATCTCAAGAAATGCCCAATGGATATACAAATAAATGGTTTCATTTAGTAGTAAATTACATTCCTAGACTAACTGTGGTATTCATTTTATTATATAAAATATAATTTTGAAGAAAAGTGAGTTTTTGTTTAGTGCGCCAATATGATGCGAGTGACTTCTGATTCTCGCTTAGATTGATTTAAAAATTCACGTGTATCTCAAGAAATTCCCAATGGATATACAAATAAATGGTTTCATTTAGTAGTAAATTACATTCCTAGACTAACTGTGGTATTCATTTTATTATATAAAATATAATTTAGGAGAAAAGTGAGTTTTTGTGTAGTGCGCCCATATGGTGCGGGTGACTTCTGATTCTCACTTAGATTGATTTCAAAATTCCCGTATATCTCAAGAAATGCCCAATGGATATACAAATAAATGGTTTCATTTAGTAGTAAATTACATTCCTAGACTAACTGTGGTATTCATTTTATTATATAAAACATAATTTAGGAGAAAAATAAGTTTTTTTGTGTATTGCGCCCATTTAGTCCGGGTGACTTCTGATTCTGACTTTGATTGATTTCAAAATTCCCGTATATCTCAAGAAATGCCCAATGGATATACAAATAAATGGTTTCATTTAGTAGTAAATAACATTCCTAGACTAACTGTGGTATTCATTTTATTATATAAAATATAATTTAGGAGAAAAGTGAGTTTTCGTGTAGTCCGCCCATATGGTGCGGGTGACTTCTGATTCTCACTTAGATTGATTTCAAAATTCCCGTATATCTCAAGAAATGCCCAATGGATATACAAATTTTTTCATTTAGTAGTAAATTACATTCTTAGACTAACTGTGGTATTCATTATATTTTATGAAATATTATTTTGGAAAATAGGAAGTTTTTGTGTATTTCGCCGATATGGTGCGGGTGACTTCTGATTCTCACTTAGATTGATTTCGAAATTCCCGTATATCTCAAGAAATGCCCAATGGATATACAAATAAATGGTTTCATTTAGTAGTAAATTACATTCCTAGACTAACTGTGGTATTCATTTTATTGTATAAAATATAATTTAGAAGAAAAGTGAGTTTTTGTGTAGAGTGCACATATGGTGCGGGTGACTTCTGATTCTGACTTAGATTGATTTCAAAATTCCCGTGTATCTCAAGATATGTCCAATGGATATACAGATAAAAGGTTTCATTTAGTAGTAAATTAAATTCCTAGACTAACTGTGGTATTCATTTTATTATATAAAATATAATTTAGGAGAAAAGTGAGTTTTTGTGTAGTTCGCCCATATGGTGCGGGTGACTTCTGATTCTCACTTAGATTGATTTCAAAATTCCCGTATATCTCAAGAAATGCCCAATGGATATACAAATAAATGGTTTCATTTAGTAGTAAATTACATTCCTAGACTAACTGTGGTATTCATTTTATTATATAAAATATAATTTATGAAGAAAAGTGAGTTTTTGTGTAGAGCGCCCATATGGTGCGGGTGACTTCTGATTCTCACTTAGATTGATTTCAAAATTCCCGTATATCTCAAAAAATGCCCTATGGATAAACAAATAAATGGTTTCATTCAGTAGTAAATTACATTCCTAGACTAACTGTGGTATTCATTTTATTATATAAAATATAATTTAGGAGAAAAGTTAGTTTTCGTGTAGTGCGCCCATATGGTGCGTGTGACTTCTGATACTCACTTTGATTGAAGAATTCCCGTATATCTCAAGAAATGCCCAATGGATATACAAATAAATTATTTCATTTAGTAGTAAATTACATTCTTAGACTAACTGTGGTATTCATTTTATTTTATAAAATATAATTTAGGAGAAATAGTGAGTTTTTGTGTAGTTCGCCCATATGGTGCGGGTGACTTCTGATTCTCACTTAGATTGATTTCGAAATTCCCGTATATCTCAAGAAATGCCCAATGGATATACAAATAAATGGTTTCATTTAGTAGTAAATTATATTCCTAGACTAACTGTGGTATTCATTTTATTATATAAAATATAATTTAGGAGAAAAGTGAGTTTTTGTGTAGTGCGCCCATATGATGCGGGTGACTTCTGATTCTCATTTAGATTGATTTCAAAATTCACGTATATCTCAATAAATGCCCAATGGATATACAAATAAATGGTTTCATTTAGTAGTAAATTACATTCCTAGACTGAACTGTGGTATTCAATTTATTATATAAAATATAATTTAGGAGAAAAGTGAGTTTTTGTGTAGATCACCCATATGGTGCGGGTGACTTCTGATTATCACTTAGATTGATTTCGAAATTCCCAATGGATATACAAATAAATGGATTCATTTAGTAGTAAATTACATTCCTAGACTAACAGTGGTATTCATGTTATTATACAAAATATAATTTAGGAGAAAAGTGGTTTTTACTATAGTGCAACCATATGGAGTGACTTCTCATTCTCACTTAGATTGATTTCCAAATTCCCCTATATCTCAAGAAATGCCCAATGGATATACAAATAAATGGTTTCATTTAGTAGTAAATTACATTCCTAGACTAACTGTGGTATTCATTTTATTGTATAAAATATAATTTTGAAAGAAAGTGAGTTTTTGTGCAGTGCGCATATATATTGCGGGTGACTTCTGATTCTCACTTAGATTGATTTCAAAATTTTCGTATATCTCAAGAAATGCCCATTGGAAATACAAAAGAATGGTTTCATTTAGTAGTAAATAACTTTCCTAGACTAACTGTGTATTCATTTTATTTCATAAAATATAATTTAGGAGAAAATGTGAGTTTTCGTGTAGTGCGCCAATATGGTGTGGGTGACTTCTGATTCTCACTTAGATTGATTTCAAGAATTCCCGTATATCTCAAGAAATGCCCAATGGATATACAAATAAATGGTTTCATTTAGTAGTAAATTACATTCTTAGACTAACTGTGGTATTCATTATATTTTATAAAATATAATTTTGGAGAAATAGTGAAGTTTTTGTGTAGTTCGCCGATATGGTGCGGGTGACTTCTGATTCTCACTTAGATTGATTTCAAAATTCCCGTATATCTCAAGAAATGCCCAATGGATATACAAATAAATGGTTTCATTTAGTAGTAAATTATATTCCTAGACTAACTGTGGTATTCATTTTATTATATAAAATATAATTTAGGAGAAAAGTGAGTTTTTGTGTAGTGCGTCCATATGAGGGTGACTTCTGATTCTCGTTTAGATTCATTTCAAAATTCACGTGTATCTCAATAAATGTCCAAATGGATATACAAATAAATGGTTTCATTTAGTAGTAAATAACATTCCTAGACTGAACTGTGGTATTAATTTTATTATATAAAATGTAATTTAGGAGAAAAGTGAGTTTTCGTGTAGATCGCCCATATGGTGCGGGTGACTTCTGATTATCACTTAGATTGATTTCGAAATTCCCGTATATCTCAAGAAATGCCCAATGGATATACAAATAAATGGATTCATTTAGTAGTAAATTACATTCCTAGATTAACAGTGGTATTCATGTTATTATACAAAATATAATTTAATGAGAAAAGTGGTTTTTTGTGTAGGGCACCCATATGGAATGACTTCTGATTCTCGCTTAGATTGATTTAAAAATTAATGTATATCTCAAGATATGCCCAATGGGAATACAGATAAAAGGTTTCATTTAGTAGTAAACTAAATTCCTAGACTAACTGTGGTATTCATTTTATTATATAAAATATAATTTAGGAGAAAAAAAAGTTTTTGTGTATTGCGCCCATATTGTGCGGGTGACTTCTGATTCTGACTTAGATTGATTTCGAAATTCCCGTATATCTCAAGAAATGCCCAATGGATATACAAATAAATGGATTCATTTAGTAGTAAATTACATTCCTAGACTAACTGTGGTATTCATTTTATTGTATAAAGTATATTTTAGGAGAAAAGTGAGTTTTCGTATAGTGAGCCTATATGGTGCGTGAGACTTCTGTTTCTCACTTTGATTTAAGAATTCCCGTATATCTCAAGAAATGCCCAAGGATATACAAATAAATGGTTTCATTTAGTAGTAAATTACATTCCTAGACAATCTGTACTATTCATTTTATTATATAAAATATAATTTAGGAGAAAAGTGAGTTTTTGTGTAGTGCGCCCATATGGTGCGAGTGACTTCTGATTCTCACTTAGATTGATTTCAAAATTCCCGTATATCTCAAGAAATGCCCAATGGATATACAAATAAATGGTTTCATTTAGTAGTAAATTAAATTCCTAGACTAACTGTGGTATTCATTTTATTGTATAAAGTATAATTTAGAAGGAATTTGAGTTTTTGTGTAGAGTGCACATATGGTGCGGGTGACTTCTGATTCTCGCTTAGATAGATGTCGAAATTCCCGTATATCTCAAGAATGCCCATTGGTTATGCAATTAAATGGTTTCATTTAGTAGTAAATTACATTTCTAGACCAACTGTGGTATTCATTTTATTATATAAAATATAATTTAGGAGAAAAGTGAGTTTTTGTGTAGTGCGCCCATATAGTGCGGGTGACTTCTGATTCTCACTTTGATTTAAGAATTCCTGTTTATTTCAAGAAATGCCCAAGGGATATAGAAATAAATTGTTTCATTTAGTAGATAATTACATACTTAGACTAACTGTGGTATTCATTATATTTTATAAAATATAATTTTGGAAAATAGGGAGTTTCTTTGTAGTTCGCCCATATGGTGCGGGTGACTTCTTATTCTCACTTTGATTGATTTCGAAATTCCCGTATATCTCAGAAAATGCCCAATAGATATACAAATAAATGGATTCATTTAGTAGTAAATTACATTCCTAGACTAACTGTGGTATTCGTTTTATTAAATAAAATATAATTTAGGAGAAAAGTTGTTTTTTGTGTAGTGCGCCCATATGGGGTGACTTTTTATTCTCGCTTAGATTGATTTCAAAATTCACGTGTATCTTAAGAAATTCCAAATAGATATACAAATAAATGGATTCATTTAGTAGTGAATTACATTCCTAGTCTATCTGTGGTATTCATTTTATTATATAAAATATCATTTAGGAGAAAAGTGAATTTTCGTGTAGATCGCCCACATGATGCGGATGACTTCTGATTCTAACTTAGATTGATTTCAAAATTCCCGTATATCTGAAGAAATGCCCAACTGATGTACAAATAAATGGTTTCCTTTAGTAGTAAGTTACATTCTTAGACTAACTGTGGTATTCATTTTATTATATAAAATATAATTTAGCAGAAAAGTATGTTTTTTTGTGTATTGCGCCCATATTGTCCGGGTGAATTCTGATTCTGACTTAGATTGATTTCAAAATTCACGTATATCTTAAGAAATGCCCAATGGATATACAAACGAACGGTTTCATTTAGTAGTAAAAAACATTCCTAGACTAACTGCGGTATTCATTTTATTATATAAAATATAATTTAGGAGAAAAGTGAGTTTTGTTGTATTGCGCCCATATGGTGAGACACACTATCCGAGATTACTGCCAACGGCGGCCTTCCAGTGTGTTCTTCATCCTGAAGAAAATTGCGACCTCTTCTGAATTCTCTAAGCCATCTGAATACAGTTGCACGAGCTGGAGATTCATCACCCAATGCTAATTGTAACCGTTGAACGCATTCTTCTTGATTGAATCATGCTTTGAAATCGTAGAAATTCATAGCGCGAAAAAATTCTCGCGTGAACTCCATTTTCTTTTCTGTTTAAAATTTATTCCAGGCTAAACAAGTTGAAGTAAGTCTGTAAAAATTCGCCTTCTGTGTTAAAATACTTTGTACTTTAAAATTAAATCGTTATTTTTATTTTGTAAATTCTCATCTGCACGTATCTCAAAAGTTTCAGAGAAACCCTCGTATATATATATATATATATATATATATATATATATATATATATATATATATATATATATATATATATATATATATATATATATATATATATATATATATAAGCTATAAATATATGAGATTTGTCCGGAAAATTCGTATAAAAGTTTAATAATAACTTCGTTTTACAATTACTCAGGTATTACAATATGGTCTCCTTCAAAGTACTCACCCTGAGACGAGATACACTTCTGCCAACGCCGTTTATACTGTTGATAACATTGCTGAAATTCTTCAGTTGTGGTGCTGTTCAGTTGCCGTGTTGTTTCTGCCTTGATGTCTCCCACATCTCCTCGAAGCACCATTTTGCATTTCAGGAACAAGAAGAAGTCACAAGGGGCTAAATCTGTGAATAAGGCGAGTGCTCTGTCACGGTTATTGAGCTTCGTACCAAAAACTCACACACAACAAGCGACGTGTGAGCAGGCGCATTGTGGTGATGAAGGATCCACCTGTCCCCTTTTGACCATTTTCACGGTTATTCTTGCCCAGATTTGCAAGAATCTTGATGTTGATGCGTGTTCCTCAATCAGAGAGAACTTTATGCCGACGGCAGGTGAAAAAGGGTAATTTTCAATAAGCAGCCGTACATTCCTACTAACACGCAGAGCGATCTGACTCAAATTGAGCATTGATGGGATTGTTTACAGCAGTAGTGCCACCTGGCGGTGACTGCAAACAGTAAAATAAAGTTATTATTCAACTGTTATACGTATTTTCCGGACAAACCTCGTATATACGTACATATGATGCGGATGTAAACTGTCTTAAGCTTAATGGATTTGGATTATTCGTCCTTCACCAAGCGCCTCATTATTTTGAGCCACAGTCTGGTGACGAGTTCACATGTGCGCTGGCACTTAACGTGTCCAAAAATCCAGAGTGAGTAACTGTTTTTATAGTTAAACTATAACTGGATGAAAACATATTTTCAATTTAAAACATTTTTAAGTTAAAATTCTTTCTTATCAGGATAATCAAAAGGTAAATTTAACCTTACGATTGCTAAATTTTATATTTTCATTTTTTTTCAGCATCGTGGTTATATAAAAAATTATTTTATTCAAATGTATTGATTACATTTTTACATTCAAAACACGTCATTAAAACTTAAAATATATACATAAATCAACTTATTAAAAATAATTATATTAATAAAATATGCATGAATTATTATAATCATATTAGTAATGATGACAGGACACAGAGAAAAGAATTTGAAAAGGACAATGCTAATATTATAATTGTTTTATTTTTAATCTGCTGACCAGTAAAATGGACAAAATATAATTCAAGTTATGTTTATGGGGCATTTATATAAATCATAATAGAATGTGTGAATGATCAATTTAAATTTCACAAAATGCAGATGTATAAATCCTACGAAATTTTTATTCAGTCAATGCTTAACAGATATAACAGCTTTTTTCTTCTTAAACATCCAACCAGTAGCTGCTGGTCTAGCGCCTAGATCACCAGCAGCCTTCAACAAACAGGTATATAAAAGCTTCGTTTGATCAACTAACCTAACCTTACTTGCATTTATTGTGAGAACGCATAGTTTATTGATTTGAAGCGGTGTCACTAAGTATGGGTAGGAAAAAACCATTATCTGATTTTGCAAAAGGACAAATTGCGGCTTTTAACCTAGCAGGATTGTCTTCACGAAATGTAGCAAGACATATTGGGCGTTCACCACACGTGGTCAATTATTTTCTTTTTCTTGGATCCAAATATGGGACAAAGAAATCCACTGGAAGACCTCGAAAGCTAACAAAGCGGCAAGAAAGGTTAGTTGTACAGAAGTTAAAAGCTGGTGAAACATTGAGCAGACTATCACGAGACCCCACCATCAAAGTTCACGAGTCAACTTTATCCAGAATAGCTCCGCGGAACGAACATCTTGAGTACACAAAAATGAAAACGCAACCGAGACTTACAGATCTTCACAAACGAAATGGATGCCATGGGCAAAAGAACACATGACGTGGAAAGAACAGTGGACTCAAGTAGTGTTCAACGACGAAAAAAAATTCCATCTAGATGGTCCTGATGGGTGGGCATTCTATTGGAAGGATCTCCGAAATGAACCACACATATTTTTAAGAGACAATCTGAGGGAGGATCATTAATGGTTTGGGCTGGATTTGGCAATGCTGGGCGGACTAACATTGCCCTCTCTACTGGTCAAATGAGAGCAAAAGACTATCAAGACTTTTAGGAAGAAAATTTGTTGCCTTTTGGAGAAGAAATTGGAGGACCATTTTGGAAGTTCCATCAGGATAATTCCCATGTTGCAAACTCGCCTTGAGAATGGTCCTGGACAACGTAGTCCAGGTAATCGAATGGCCTGCATGTTCTCCTGACATGAACCCCATGGAAAACGTCTGGGGTATTCTAAGAAGGGCCGTATATGCCAACGGCAAGCAGTATTCAACGGTTCAAGAATTGAGAGACTCTCTTATTACAAACGGGAAAATCTGAATGCAGATATACTCAAACGCTTAGTCGAAAGCGTGCCTAATCGAATTTTTGAACTTATAACCAAAAAGGGTGCTCTTACAAAGTATTAACTGAAAGTGGTTCTATCATATTGCAACCTAAAATTTGCATTTTTTATTTTATAACATGAAAATGTAAATATGAGTAATGTTTTTACTTTGTTATTGTCATTCTTTTTTGTATATTTTCAATAAAAATATTTATTTCAATCATTTATTCCAATTACTGTGTGCTATGCTGAAAATACATGGTGGTTCTATCATTATGAAACGCGGTGTATGTGCATTTGTAGGGGTGCTGCCGTCACAAATGACAAAGCCTCGTTCACTGAATTAAGAAGCGGCAGTCACTTGTTAATCTGTGGCCACTCATTTTCTGTTGATGAAAGATGAGGAGAACGTGCTATCTAGGACAACAGTTGGTGGTTTGTATCAAGAAAGTTATGGATACATAATCCTGAGGTGACGAAGAATTACACAAGTTTCAGTGGTAAAAAATGCAAAGACTGCTGCTCAAAGGATCTTTAAAGTTAACAAGAAATGATCGAGACGCATATTCAGTGGTACTCCAAATAATCTGTTAGAGTGGTGGACCATTATGGTCCACCACTCTATAATGGACATGCGATCACATGCCGGCATATCTATGCTTACCTGAATGGTTGCAAACACAGATGTAGCAATCACGTTGAGTAGAGATTATTTTGAAAAGAAGATATGTGAAAACGTTGCGTCATCTTGATTTATATCATTGATTCCATCTTTGGACATATTCTTGTTTGTGATGCAATGTCAAGAGTCATTGTGTCAAACCTCTAACCACAAAGTATGTCGAATTGAGAGTGGAAACTTGCTCATATCTTAAATTATATTTCGTGATGTGGCATCAATAAGCTTTAAATCCTTGCTGAAAACACGCCTTTCTTCTGCTCAAATTGTGATGAAAGGTGTACTGAGATCCTATAATTTTTAAATACAATAATTTTAAAAAAATGAACGGTAAAATTATGTTGATTATTTTAGTTATATATGTGAATTAGAATTTTTCTATAAATTTTGAAACAGAAAAATCAAAATTAAACGAGAGTACAACGGCTATTTAAATTTATAGAAAATTTACAATAATTTAAGTAAAAATAAATGGTAAAATTGTTTTGATTATTTTAGTTGCATATCATACGTGAGCCAGTTTTTTCTGTAAACTTTGAAACCGAAAAAACAAAATTAAAGAGTGAAACAACTGTTTAAAATAATAAAAAGCTTTTTCATGATCAATTGTTTATGATTTTTTTTATTAAACTCCGTTCATTAAATTTATTTATTGATATCAAACATTTCTCAATTATGTGCGCAGAAGAACTTTGAACATACAATTTTTAAAACTAAATTCATTTCAGAAATGATATTTAGTGTCTTTTATTACTATCAATTTTGAGGAATAATATGAAGATGATGCAAGAAATAAAACAATTTTTTGTAAAAAAAAAAAAAAATCACATTTTTATTAAAAACGAAAAATTTTATAAAATCTGGTCTAGTATTACATAATTCTCACTTTATATCCTTCTGTTCTCAGTTTGAGTCTCGTTCTGGAGAAAAGTCCCTGATTTTAATAACAAAAAGTGTTGCGGTCAAGAGAAATCTTTATCATAATACTTAAAAATCCACGTTATCTTCCAAACTAAAAGACAATAAATATTTTTTAAGGAAAACAGTCTTCATGTTTCTTTCTGGGAAAAAGAACATTAGTCGCATATCAATATGTAAAGGACAACAAATATTTTTTTCAGAGAAGATGGACATTTTCTTTCTTTCTGGAGAACGAATACTAACCTCATCTCAATATTCAAAATATAATAAATATTTTTTGATGTCCTTTGCAGAGAAAATGGACTTTTTCTTTCTTTTTGGGGAAAAGAACACTGCACATCTCAATGTGCAAAGGACAATAGATATTTTTTTCAGAGAAGATGGAGAAGATTAGAGTCTATTTTGTTTTGAAAAGGAAATTGTTACGTCAATTTTCTCTCGAGGATTCGTTGACAAATCTAAAATCCAACAGAAGGAAAGAGCTCCGATACCAAGTTTTTCTCTTAAATAATTTCTGGCTTGATCATACCGAGGACATGATAACATTAAGTGATCCATGGTTTCTTATTCTCCACAAGATCATTTATCTGTAAAAGAAAGTCTGAATTCACGTAATTATTATTTGTCGGAAAATATCTAGTTCTAACTCTAGCTAGCCACACTTCTTCAAAACGAGAATTAATAAAATAAAGGTGAATTTTCGTGATAGAAGACATGTGCGATACGTTTGAGGCATATTTACTTTTATTCCATTCTTGGTTGTTATAATTGATAAAAATGTTTCTTATATTATGGATAAGATCTTCCGGTGAAATCGAGTGCAGAATAATACTTTTATTAATGACCGACTTTGCGAGAGCATCTACTTTTTCGTTTCCTGTAATTCTAGAATGAATTGGAATCCAAACTAATTGAATAGATTCGCAAATCTTAGTTGCATGTACTAAAGCTAATTCGATGAATGAACGATAGTTGAGGAAGAGATTGAGAGAGTTTTCAAACTGGTTAGACACGATAAGGAGTCTGATAATATGACATAGTAGGAAGGAGAAATACAAAATTTTATTTCCGCCAGATGTAAAGCAAAAACCTCTGCTGTAAAAATAGAATTAAAGTTATTGTGATTTGCCCGAGAACAAATGAGTTATTTCTGCTATTATAAATAGTGATTCAAAATTTATTTAGACGCATAAGTAAATAAAAATATGTGATTTAGTATGGAAAGAATATTTTCTAAGAAAGATCTTTATATTAATATTATCAGGGGCAGGGTTTGAAGGAACTCTTAAAATATCTGATTCTTGAATTCCATTTTCTTTGAGTCACTTTTTCGCTCGTAAAGACAGAGGAAGAGTACCAGAGATTTGATTTTACAGCATTGTTTCCCACAAACTACCACACGGAGATGTGGTAGAAAGTGCAAAGTTTCTAATGTATATCCTTATAGAGAGATAGTTTTGTCCTGAAGAAAGAGGTAAGAGCCCTGCTTCTTTCAGAAGAAGTAGAATTGGTGTCCAGCGTGGAAGACTTGTTGCAATTCTAAAAACTGGGGGGTATATTGGATCCAAGATTTTTCGGTCTGATAGGCTCGCAGATGTAAATACATGATACACTTAGTCCAGGCTACTTGTAATGATGGACTGAACAATTTGAAATAAGTGATTAGAGTTTTAGCTCTCCAAGTTTTATGATTGCAGTCTGCATTTTTTCGCTGAAGACATTCTTGTGATAAATGAGCAGCCAAATGGATTATGTCATCAGCATAAGTGAAACACTGAATATCAAGAGAGGAAACTTCGTAAATATCTGACATATAAATCTCGAAAAGAAAGGGTGATAGAACATTGCCTTGAGGGACACCTCAATTAAAGAAGGTGGGTTGAGAAAAAGTTCCACGTCATTTCGCTGTAGAACTTCTATCCGATAAAGAATCCAATATCGAATGAGCAGCATTTCCTCTGATATGAAACTGGAAGATCTTATAAATAAGACCATCTGGCAACACTTATTCGTAATCTTGAGATATGTCCACAGTGGCGCATATAATATATTTTCTCTGTGATCGTAAATCAATAATATGTTGATGAAGCATAGAAAGCTCACTATCACAGCCTCCATAAGGTATAAATCCATGAAGATTTTGATGAAAATATTTAGAAAAAGATATGATTTATAAGACGATATAAGACCATGCGTTCCATGACCTTACATTGAACACTTGTAAGAGATATAAGGCGATAAGAATTTATTGATGTATCTTTCCAAGGTTTTATCATTGGAATTATGATGATTTTTTTCCAAGACGGGGGAACAGTATCTCTAAAACAAGAGTTACTTATGAGGGACAAAAGGGATCGTAAAGTAATTTTTGATAAACTTTTCAAAATTTTAGCAGATATTTATTCAGGACCAGTTGAAGTATTTTTGCATTTGGAAATCGCCAATTGGAGCACTGATAGACAGAACGGAAAATTGTATTCTAAATCAAGGTTTGAACTTAAATCGAGGGGTATTACTTCAGTTTCAAATTGATGAACATAAAATTTGTTGAATAAGTTAGCCGAATCTAAAGCGTCCGAAATCATTGAAGTTTTGCCAGAAATTAGGTGATAAGTTGGTGAGACAGACGATCTATCTTTAAGTCTTTTGAGAATAGAATAAATGTCTTTAGAAACACCAGCATTTGTAATAGTTTTATTGTAAAAATATATAGAAAAGGTAAAAAGAAGCTGAAGAAATTTTGCAGAGATTCTTTTGTACTGTATCCACAGAATCTCATCAAGAGAGTTTTCCACTTTTTCCAGTTTTCCTTTTTGACATAGAAATGTGTTACATTTTCTTAAACATTTTCCATATTTTAACTCCAAAATTTCATTTGTGTTGATACTTTTATTATATTGAAAATTATATCAATCAAACATCTAAATTAAAGGACAAACATTTTAATTTCATAAAAATATCAATACAAACATGAACAAAAAATGTATTGTATAACAAATGCAGGAACAGTATCCTATGATAACTGATTAACATTTTTATATCTTTTATTGCGGCCACAATTTCTATCCGCAGCGTAACGACACCATCTTTTGATGACGTCTTCTACGAAGGCCACAGAGACTTCTTGGTACTCATGGTTGGTATGAACTGAAACTGAAAATTAAAATATTTGTAAAACCAATTTTTATATACAATGACTTTCCTTATGACAAAAAAGAATATAAGAATGAAAAAATTAATTATTATAAGCAAGTCGAAAAAGAAATACATTATTCGGAATTTCTTTATTGTTACTATATCAAAACACCGTACCTCAAATATAAATCTTCCAATTTATGTATTCATTATATTAAACCTTCAAAATTCAAGTCTAAAAAGGCACATTCATTGTAGTTATAAATTAATATCTGAATGCAGATAAAATATTTTTTTATTATATCGATACAGTTGGCATTTAAAATGGGTATATTACACTTGGCTTTCCTAACATATGTACTTAAATTCAATTTTTTCCTTGTTTAAAACATTTTTCATCGAACTCTTGAATTAGTTTGAATTTAAGGGTAAATCATCCTTCAAATTATAAATTACTCTCATAATTGCCTCACTGTGACGTAGTGGTAGGTTTTGCAACTTCAAAAACACAGATTCAATTCTAACCATTGTTGAACAAAAGATGTTAGGCGTGTTTATTCTATGGTCAGTAGGATTTTCCTTTCAACACATACGTAGCAGTGCAGGCGAGCACTTGATTGCACCTTTAAGTTAACAGGTTTGGTTAACCAATTTAAGTTAACCATCATCAAACACCTCATAATTTTGAGCCACGGTCTGGTGACGAAGTCACACTTGAGATGGCACCTTTTTCACATCCATGCCACATCGACAAAAAGACTTTGGACGTTATGTATTAACGTGGACACATCCCTAACCCACGGATCTCCAACGACCCAGTGAGGGAGTGTACATGGTTACCCTAACAATCATTGCCCACAGTAAATGATGCCTCACTTAGGTGATTTTAATGTGAAGCAACGTGAAGCTACTTAGTCATTGTAGCTCAAAACACATATACAGATAATCATCAGAGAAATGTCTTCTCAGAAGTTAATTTGGTAATTAAGGATTAAAGGTGCTCTCAAAAGTTTCTACGTGCTTGGCTGCCACTTAGGCGATGTAGAAAATTTCTCTCAAAAGCATACATTTATTCCTTCATAACATTGCACTTTTATATAACAGGTAGTAACTAACACATTCAAGTAATCATTTTTTAATCACATGTTCAAAAATTGGGCATAGTATAAATATTGTTATTTTGGACATTTAAATGAATATTTAAAATGTTTTTACTCTCAATATACACTACTGGCCATTAAAATTGCTACATCAAGAAGGAAGGCAAATAACAGAACAATATTTATTAGACACATAGTGGAAAAAACAAGTGATTAGATTTACAGGAAATTAGGATGTATAGATCTTGAGAAATCAGTACCCAGAGCAGCCACCTCTGGCTGCAATTACAGCATTTATCCGCCTAGGCAGGGAGTCAAATAGAGAATGTATAGCATGTACGGGGATCTCAGTCCATGCAGCTTCAACACTACGCCACAGTTCATCGACAGTAGTGCATGGTGAGTGATGGCGTGCCAATCACTCGGCAGCCATTGACCACACGTTCTCAATTGGTGACAGATCAGGAAAATGTGCTGGCCAGGATAACAGTCGAACCTGTTCTGTATCAAGGAAGTTCAGAACAGTACGGGCAACATGCGGTCGTGCATTATCCTGTTGAAACAAAGCATTAGGGAGGCCTCGAAGATAGGGCAGAGCCACGGGTCTTAACACATCGGAAATATAACGGTTGCTGTTCAAAGTGCCGGTAATGCGAACAAGAGGTGATCGAGAAGTGTATCCAATGGCACGCCGTACCATCACTCCAGCATATGGGCCAGTATGGCGATGTCCGATGCAAGCTGGCAATGCGCGTTCTCCACGACTCCTCCAAACACGTATGCGGCCATCATGGTCCTGTATACAGAACCGAGATTCATCTGTAAAGATGACGTGATGCCATTCCCGCGTCCAGGTTCGTCGCTGATCACACCATTGAAGGCACTTCTGTCTGTGACGTAGCGTCAATGGTAGCCGAAGCCATGGTCGCCGTGCAGACAATCCATGCTGCTGCAAACGTCGTCGAACTGTTCGAGCAGAAACTTGTTTCCTTGCAAATGACTCCATTTCTCGACTCAGGGTTCGTAACGTGGCTGTACGATCCCTTGTGACCATGCGGATAAGATGTCTGTCTTCTCTGCTGTTAGTGAGGGGGGGGGTCGCTGAGATCCTGCATGATGTTCCGTATGATTATCCTGAACCCATCGATTCCATATTCTGCTAACAGTTATGGGGTCTCGACCGACGCGAGCAGCAATGTTGCGGTACGATAAACCGCAATACCGGTAGGCTATAATCCTTCCTCGATCCAAGTCAGACACGTGCTGAGAGGCATTTCTTCTTCTTACACGAGACATTAGAACAACTTTCTTTGCCGAAAACAACGTTGAAACGGAAATTGAGTATGAGAAAACTGCTGTCAAATCTCTGGTTTTATACACATTGTAGATGTCGCTACTGTCGCCTGCTTTGTATGAATGCGCTGAAAAACTGATCATTTGCATATCACAGCAAGTTCTACCTGTCATGCAAATTTCACGTGTGTGGTGTGCCGCTTTCCTGGTGTAGCAATTTTAATGGCCAGTAGTGTGGTATTTAAACGTTAAAATATAAAGATAAATAATTGTTATGAATTGTAATATATTGGGAAATATTTTGAAAGGAATTTTCATATTTCCTCCGTTCCAGCTCATGGTTAGAGCCAAATTATGCACAAATACTTTTTGTAGAATTCTTCTTATCGCTTCTTTCCTATTTTTACCACCTAAACAGAAGCACTTTTTTACCTGTAAAAATAAAGTTCAGTTTATATATATATATACATATAATCATATATTCTGTCGTAATAGCAATTTTTTGTTAACCAGGCAATTAAAAGCCAACCCAAATAAAAAAACAATGGCGCTTTTGTTTGATGTTGCTAAGTTAGGTCCTTACGATAACATTTACAGACACTGGATAATTTAAATGGATTTATTTTTTTGGCTGATAAAACTCTAGTGTCACATTTTTAATATGAAAGATAATTAAACCGAGACCTAAAATTTTGATTGGAATCTGAGTATTACAAACATCTACTCTTCTGAAGTGCAATTGAAACCACAAATGGTTGATTTAAAGAACCCAGAGTGTATAACCAGAAAATATCCTGTTATTGGGAATTTTATAAACTGGAGGCAAAAAAGAATCTAGCATATATCTATTTTTCAGAAACTTGAACAAAATTATCTGTACAATGTACTAGTACTTTCATTTAAAAAAAGTTATATTGCTTAAGTTTTATATGTTTTTATGTGCACAACTTTAAATTGATGATAATTTAAATCTCAAAATTTAAAAAAAGATGAGAATTTTGTAGATAAATATTGATAATAAAACCATTTAAAACTCTGATTCTGGTCATACAATTAATGAGTTAAAATATAAAAGTGCTATAACAATATTACTTTTGTGAAATATTCAGTGATTTAATTATAACATAAAAATTTCTAGTGTGGTATAGATCATGCTGGAAACGAAATATACTTACAGTCTTCATAAATCTACTTCCTCAATTAAGGCAGCTTCAAATTTATTCATTTCGGACAAAGCTGTTAAGCAGTTAAAAGTTTCAAGGATCACATTCTCCCTTGAAGTTTGTTGTCTCAATTCATTCAACATTTCCATTTGCTATTTTTTCTTTTCTTTTACTTCAGCTAAATTCTTTAAAGGGCAATCGACATTTACTAGATAAAGACAATATTAAAATAATAAAAAAATATTAAACATACAATTTTCATTAAACGTATAAAGCGTCCTTTAATTTAAAAAGAGATGGTTTTTAGCAAGCTAAATTTTAAAACTTATATATTGCATAAGTTTGATTTCATAATCATGAATTTAAAGTTTTTAATCATTTAAATAAATAATAAATTTTATTAAGGTTTTATAACTATTTGTAAAAAAATAACTGCTAATTAAAAAAGCTTCTTTTTAAATTTTTATCTACCTTTCGATTAAAAATTTAATTTTTTTCTATCATAAAAATAGAATATGTAAGTAAAAATGTATACTAATAATAGTAAAATTATTTTATGAGTTAAAGTTACTTACATGTCTTAAAAATGAAGGAACTAATTTTAAGCTTTGTCAGTATGTTACTATCGTCATGTATTTAAAGTTGTTTTAAATATGCCAAACTAAAAAGTTCATAATATATTTTTCGGAAAATCACCCTCCATCCTCTGAAAATCCTCCACAGTTATGTCTGATTTGATGTATCCTTTGGCTACTTGTGAAGATACAGGATTCTTGATTACTTTTTGTTTTGATTACAGTGCTGCTTCATTTTCTGATGAGAATAGTTCAAATTCACAGGTGAATTTGTATTTCTCTAAATATTTGTTTGCAGATTCATATGTTCCTATATAAGGAATAAAAAGAAACTGATAAAAATAAGCAGTTACATATTGCTACTATATTAGAAACATGCAAACAATATATTAACAGTATGTCATATTTTTCCAATATGGAAAACAGATAAAAGTAGTGTTTGAGAGTTACTTTAAAAAGAATGCTATTGTTATTTAATTAAGATATTCTTTTATTTTGAATAGTACAATATTTTAAGCTTCATTTTAATTTTACATTTCATAAATTTACATCTGACTAATAATAATCAGTATCCAGATTTTAATAGTAAAATGATTGAATCAAATATTGAAACAAAATGATTTTTATGAGATGTAAAAAGAAAAAACAAATCAAAGAAAACATTTGTTAAGGTGAAAATGTGCTTCGGGTCCCTGCTTGGCGCATTTTCAAAAATTCGCCAACTGGTGCTTGACAGCTCTGTCGCCAACCTAAATTACGTCACTACGCGCGATAGCCGTCAACCAATAACAATCGCGTTCGAAATTCAGCTTTAAAATTGCGCGTTTTTCCGAATTCCAAATATTAAAAATTTGAATATTTCATTATAATTAAGTACAATAGAAGTTTTAAAATTCTAATAACTAGAAACGAAATTTTTAAAACTCGTATTTTAATATACCGTGCAATTGCGCTCACCTAAAAAAAGAATGTACCGCTACTTACTACAGTGACAATCGATAATAAAGCTAAATTTCTTTCACGTTAACAAATTTCATTTTTTTATTTAAATTCCATTTTTAATGTACCGAGCAATGGCGCCCACCTTTAAAAAAAACATCAGTGCAGCACTACCTACTACAGTGGCAACCGGGCAATGAAGCTAAATTTCGAACGTTTACAAATTTCCTTTTATATTTAAATTCGATTTTTAATGTACCGAGCAATGGCACCCACCTTTAAAAAAACATCAGTGTAGCGCTACCTACTACAATGGCAACCGGGCAATAAAGCTAAATTTCGAACGTTTACAAATATCATTTTTTTATGTAAATTCGATTTTTAATGTACCGAGCAGTTACGCCCACATGAAAGAAATTTCAGTACGCGGCACATTCTAACACTAACATGCAATGTACACAACTTAAACACATTCATTTAGTTATGGAAACATTCATTTTTAAAAAACCTTTAGTTTCTAAATATGAATAAAATTGTAAATAAATTTCCACATACCTGATAATCAGAATCC
Organism: Latrodectus hesperus; assembly: GCA_037975125.1. Classification (NCBI taxonomy): domain Eukaryota; kingdom Metazoa; phylum Arthropoda; class Arachnida; order Araneae; family Theridiidae; genus Latrodectus; species Latrodectus hesperus. The sequence goes on from CM075856.1 coordinate 56,186,663, forward strand.
AATGCAAATCCAACGTTAATAAAAAGTTGTGCATCAAATTTTAAATTCTTCTATTAAATTCTGAAAAAAAAAAACACCAAAAAATATGCTACTCATACAAACGGTAATAAAAAGTTCCAAATGCAAATCCAACGTTAATCCGCAGAAGCACAATAAAAGACAGGATTGCCACAAGGAGTGCATTTAGGTTGAAATAACCCGGGTTACAATACTTGGTGTGTCTATCGCGATTTGGCAAAAAAAGGTACCCAAAGCGCAGATTAACGTTTGTTAATTTAAAGCCTGCAATTTTTATTAAAGAAAACATTAATGAGGAGGGAACATACTTGAATAATGCAGAATTCAAGCACTGATCCGTTTCCAGTTAATTTCAGAAGGTTTCATTTTTCTAGACAACCAAGTAGCATGCCCCATTGACCAGTGGCAAATGAACAAATCGGAATCCGGGGATTTTTCAGCTATCCAACGACTTGGGACGACAAACAAAGTATCATATTCCTCTAGAAAAGTTACCTTTGCATACGGATGCCTAAATTAAATGTTAATTTGTAAACTATTCAAATAGTAATATTCATGACAATATCTTAGATTCAAATTACACAAATAACTATAAAAAGCAGTGACATCACTGTTTTATAGCTTGCAAAATCTTTTTAATATAAAATTTTTTTTTATTTAAATAATAATTTCAAGATTTGAAAATAATCGACGTCAATAAAGTGGTGAAGAGTAATATATACCCCTGATCTTAAGGACTTTCAAATTGAACCATTTATTTTTATTTAAATTTTTGTCCAATTTATTTAATAAATGACTGCATATGTAATTTTTTAAGAAATTATAGTACACAATTAGTATTAATAAGAAATTACAGCATTGCAATTTACACAGAGAAGATAATATTTATAAATATACAAAATTAAAAATATTTTGATTGCAAGTCAACAGATAAATTACTCACATGAAATCGGATGATTTTGTAGAAATCCTCAATAATTAAAATCTGGCATTAAGATTTTTCTTTCATCAAATCTGTTTTTTTATAAAAAAAATAAGATTGGCGAGGACAAATTTCCTGTGATTCATATCTAAAACGCCTTTAGGCACCAACTTAACGGTATTATATGAAGATATGGACTAGGAAAAAGGATTAAAATGAAATACATAATTAATAAATAATTGGAATTGAAGAATGAAGAGTCAATATAACAAAAAGTTTTGCCTGAAATTTATTAAAAAGTGTAGTTTATTTCTGCGGTTTTAATATGACTTAATATTATTTACTTTAAGATCTCAAAACTTTATATTGTTAATAATTTTAATAGTTATAATTTTTTAATATTTGCTTACAAATAATTCTTTCAATTTTAAATTATTTTTCATGAAATCTATTAGGTAATAAAATTATGGTAAACGAAAAATATGCCAAAAATATCCTATAGATGCTATAAAAAACAGATATAGTATTAATTTTTTTTGAGATTATTTTCTTAAAAATAATAACTGATGGCAAGCAATGAGATGCAATATTTTTCTATATATAATTGTCAGGAAATATTTCTAAAACATAATTCTCCGAGAGCCTAAAATTAAAATTATGGGAAAGCTAAAAATAATAAAAATACGTTTAAATAAGAAGGAAGGTAAAAAAATCGCAATGTGTATTTCCTTTTGCTTCAGAAAATGTGTCTACATGTTACACAAAGTATATAAATTACAATACAAATTTTTAAAATAGCAAAGTATAAAATACAGATAAATTACGTGATTTTTTTTTTCATTTTTTCTAAAAGTAACTTAAGGTGAGCCATGAGGTAACTAACCATGAGGATGAAACTTAATTTTTACCCTTTTTTTAATTATGTTAATTTATTTCATCATTTAATATAACCTACAATTATTTCAGAAATAAAGTAACAAATTTTAAACATTTATATGTAAATCACAAATTTTTTAACGTTATATTTAAATTTCAAATATTCTTCTAGAAAATTCAAAACTTAGTTAAATCGTATAAATTGTTTAGAACTGTATAAATTTATTGAACACCTCTCTTTAAATTACAATAGAATATAATAAACTAAACTTTTTATTTAAAGAGAGAATGAAATGGATATTTCATTGTAATAAGAAATTAAATTACAAATTATCTTGAAAGACTTAAGGAATAGGTAATTTTAATATGCTACTTAAAAAATAATGCAAAAGAGGATTATCAAAAACTAAAAATATTTCTTTTCAATGAAAAAAGTAACTAAATTTAATTTTAATATTAATATCTTTCAATAAATTTGTATATAAAAAATACGAATATATTACTCAAAAATTCAGAAAAGTATACTCACATATTTGTTTTATTCATTTTAAATAGAATAATGATAGTGTATAGTGCCAAAATGTCCAAATAGAAATCCGGAAGAACAATATACAGACTTCTAAATCGCAAATAATTCTAAATAAAATGAATTATAATCGTTTGGTTTCCAGTAATTATATTCAGTATTGCCAGATGAACACTACATATTATAATTTTTTCATCCAATTAAAAAACAATTCAGAAAATTATTAAAATTGTATCGATTAATTTTTAAGTTGAATTTGAAAACGATATTTTATTGACTACCTCTTTTCTCCTAATTGCATTGTTATTTTTCATTTTACATTAATTAGAAAATGAGAATAATTATTAAAATTATCGTTTCCTTTAAAAGAAATGCCAAGTATTCAATTCTGAACTCAGCAATTACGTTAATTGTTTTTTTTTAAATAAAAATAAAGATTTATGCTACTAACGTAGCTTAACAATGTTTTCCATATGCTTGCGGTGGCAATGTCATGTACTTAACCTGGGGTGCCAACCTGGAAACAAGAAATAGCTAAATTTAGCTTACTTATTTGTAAATTACTTAACAGACTTGACTGGATGTAACTTCATTGTCACGATATATATAACCTTCTTGTAACGTGTGCAGGTATTCCTCTAGAAAGCCCTTCAGCACTTTACTTCTTAATAAAGATTGTTTAGTTTTATGTAATATTTATTCATTTTGACAATATACAATAATACGTTTGTGAGCCGACCAACTTGTCTAGTGGTCAGCGCGCCTGACTATGGATAAGGAGGTCTTGGATTCAAATCCCGGTTTGGGCATGGATGTACTTTTTTTCTCTCTCTATCTATCCTGTCTTTGTCCTTTCCTTGTATGAATGAGGTGTGAAAGGTTGCCTACCCTATAAACGGGTCACTATGGCATGTGTAGAGCAAAGTCGTACTTTCACCTTCATGGTGCTCTGATTAAAACGGAAGACGCTCCCAATTGACTTAAATTCGCCTAGCATAGCGAGCTTGGCTTGTACAAGTGTCATTAGTAACAACAGCAAATTATGCAATAGCATTATCAATGCAAGTAACTGATCAGCAACGGAACTCTAATTCAGGAAACAAAAATATTGTGTAAATTTCTTAAATCAAAAATCGAAACACACATAAATTCAAGAAAAATTATCTATATTGAATATAAATAGAAATTTTCAACCAAACAATACGATCTATAATTAAAAATAATTTTTTTTCTCAAAACTGATGCACTCTATACTGTTCTTTCAAGTTTTTCACTGATTCAAATTATTATCAAAAATTACAAGCGCTTAGACGAAAAATATATTTTAACTGTTATATAGCCTAATTTTATTTAAAGAAATTTTCTCAATCCGTTATCATAGTAGTAAAAATTTTCTTCTCATTTTTAAGGTATTTAATAAAACTGTTATTTTAAGATATTAAAATATATTTATTATTAAAATAAGGGCTAGTTTTCATTAAAATCAAAATTATTTCCATTAGGAATCATTTTGGAAGTACTGTTCATGCAATGGCATGACGTTTTTTTCTTTCCGTAAATTTATATCATTTAAAGGCGATCTTTTTTTTTTATTTTACAATGTAGAATGAGAAATATGTGCGATTTCTTCATAAATTTTTGGAACGAATATTTCAAGTTAAAAGATTTCTTTTTTATATAAATTGAACTAATTAAGAAATATATTCTGTATGCTTAAGGCGTGCTGTAAAGGCAGCCAAGACCTGTAATAGGTTGTTACGCTATTAAAGAAGATTCTGTACGTATAAGCATACAGAAAAGGAAAAAAAATCATTTAAAAAGGATAAATATTTAAAAGGAGAAAAAAAATCATAGATTTTTTTAACTTCTACCATTTGAAAAAAGAATTTTTCAATATAATGTGCTAATTTAAAGCCAACAAAATTACGAGTCAAATAAAAATTATTTCCCCAAACAAAAACATTTAAACATTAAATAAATTACTTTTAAATGAATAGTTTGAACTAATAAGTAATTTAATATTTAACTTTCAAAACTCTGCAAAAATATGTTAGTACCAGTTTTATACCAGCAAAAATTTGAAATAAATATTCAAATTGATAGAATACATAGTAGACAGATAAAAAAATGACTGTAATAATATTTTAAATGTCAAAACTGAGGATTTTCAAAAGTTCGCATTTTTGCTTTCGATGAATAGATGTTTTCGAAGAAACGAAATTCTAACCGTGTGAACAATAAAAATGCAGGAAAGTTTATATGTTTTCCTAGAATTTGGAGTTAATTAGTTCTCGATCCCCTCCATTTCCATTCCAGGAAGACAATTCCCTAGGCAGCATACTGTAGTGCTCTATTTTATAAAAAATTTCTCCCCTTTCTTTTTGGTGAGTCTGGTGCCGGACACAATATTTTAGACAAAGGGAACCGCTAATAGGAAACACGTTTCAGCAGGAATTTTCTCACGAGTATAACGCGACATTAGACTGAATGGCTACAACAGTAAAAGCGAGAGATAAAATATATACATAATGGTTTTATTTTTACTTTGGGACAATGAATAATACAATTTCGCTAAATCTCAATAACAACTGAAACTTATCTTTCTATATCGCTTCTTGATAACTTAAGTAAAATCTGATTTTTCTAATATGAATAGTACATTTAAATTCTTACAAGTTTCCAATAATAATACTTCAGTTATATGAAATTTTCTTTTTTAGCGCATAATTATTTATTACGTTATTATGATCAAAATAAAATTAAATTTTCACATTTTTATCATAAAATGATATTAAAAATATTAGGGAAGTACTGCTTGTTAAATAAAATGATTTAATCTGTTATGAGAAATTAAAAATAGCACGTCAAATAATATTTCAAAACACTGAAATTTCGACAAAAAAAAAAGCTTTAAATTTTGAATTTTTGAATAATTGTAACATCCAGAAGGGTTCAGAGGAAATAATATTCATTAAACTTTTTTTATGTTGAGTAAAATCCACTTATTTGTTTTGATAATATTTTTTATGACATTTTTTAGTATATAACTAAGATAACCTGCATAACAATTAGGAGTCATAAAGGGCTCTGTGAATCTTGGCGTATTCACAAAACTAAATAGATGTCTTTCATGTGAGTTAACTCTTCTGTAATCTCCCTACGTTAATAGATTCAAAAATTATCATATAACATTAACGCAAATAACTAAAATGAAAACCTCTCGTATGCATTAAAATGGAACTGACCAATCTAATATATTCCAGAAATTCTATATGAAAAAATTAAGATATTTTCTTTATCTACACATTTACAAGATTTGTAGTACCAAACAATACTATACAAACTTTGAGCAAAATATTGTATTAAAAGAATGAAAACCGATAATCTAACTGATTGAGAAATGAAAATCGAAAACATGGTTAAAAGAACACGATTTTTAAAAGGAACGACGAAGCCATGCAAAAATATTATTAATAAAGGAATATAAGAGTAAGAGTTTCGTTTATGGGAAGCTACTGCAGATCTTTTCCTCTTTTTTCATCAACAACCTCTTCTCTTTTCCAAATCTTATTCCTCCCTGGAGTTTTTTTTTTATTTTTCCTTGGATATGACACAATAATTATAAAATTTAAAGTTCATTTCTTCGAATAAAATTGATATTATGATAAAATTAAGATTGAAATTGTCTGTAAAATTTTGTTTAGCTTTGAAATGATTTGGCGGCCCAAGCAAGCCCGGGGCTTGATAGCCCCCCCCCCTTGTCCCACCTCCCGTCGCTACGCTGCTGGTCTACATGATATGATACCGTAATACATATCTATAGACATTGCAATGTTCACCAATTCCATATTTTTAAATCTTTGTTTTATAAAAACTTCTTAAAATTTATTGATTTTTTAAATTTTATGTTTGATCCTAAAGTTTATTGCTTGCTGAGTTTGTGGATGCAGAATTAACTTGAACATTTTAACAAAACATATGGCATATTTATTTATTCCTGAAAAAATATCAAAATTGTTTATTATTATTATTAAATATAAATAAATAAATTATATATATATATATATATATATATATATATATATATATATATATATATATATATATATATATATATATATATATATATATATATATATATATATATATTTATATATACTCATTTTGAGGTTATTTTTACTAAGTTTCGGTTGCTTGGTAAGTAAAAGCATTCCATTCTAAATCGGAATACTTATCGGTTTCGATGATGTTTGGAACAATAATAAATATATTCATTGGCCTTACACAATTTTAAAATTTTAGGAAGAATATCTCTCGTATTAGTTATTATGAAACTTGTAAAGTGCAGGAAATTGGGAAACACTCTTGAACAAATGTGTTGCAGAAGATTCTCAGAATATCGAAACTATCACTTTTATTAATTCAAATATGACATCAATGCACCAAAATTAAATATTTCAAAATATATTCTAGTATTTAAAAAATGCATGTGTTGTGAGTCATTGCATGTATTTTTAGTATTTTAAAAATTAAAAAATTGACATGCATTACATATAATACGTTTGTAAAATTGTATCCTTCTATTTTTCTAAAGAGAATGCACTTTTTGTATTCTCTGTATGAATATATTACACTTCCTACGAACTTAATATTACTGATATCTAATGGTTCGGATGATATTACGTATGGGATCGATAGGACAATCGGAAAGATTTATTAAAAATAAAAAAATAAAAAATCTTTTTAAATGCGACTTCTGGAAAGTCAAATACTTTCTGAAAACTCCTTATTCTATTATAATTTTCCTCAAGATTTATGATATTTTTTACTAATAAAATCTTATTTCTATCAACATAATAATTTTTGATAAATTTACTATCAAAAACTTTTATAATTTTATAAAATTTGTGACTTCACATTTATTTTCACAAAAATAAGAGTTTCTATTAATTATTCAGATTATCATTAAATTCTATATTGCCTTTATTAATCTACTCAATTACAAGAATAGATCTAAAAAAATGCATTACTTTTAATCTACCTATACCAGTCCATTTTGATTTTTTAAATATCTATGGTAAATCAAATATATTTAAAGCATCTTTCTTTCCCAGCAATGAAGTATGAAATATCTCCAAGAAAAACAAAAAATTTAACACAGTATTTTATGCATTATAACGTCACCGTTATTGCTTGCATATGGAATTCCCGATGTTGGGAGAAAGCTTGGATATAAATTGCAGGACCTTGTGGGGACTGGGGAGATCTTGGACCTACGTGTGGTTGCAGGCAGCACAACAGTTCCGCCCTGGCTACAATCAAATTTTGTGACTTTCGGACACAAAAAGCCGGAATCTCTCACCACTGCCAGAAAGAAATTTGATCGGAAGAAAATAGTTCGCTCGAAAGGGGGAAGAAATGTTGTTGTCTTAATACCAGCTAGACAGACAACATGGGGTGCGCTGCTCCACGAGGGAAGAAATCCATCAAGTGTTGTCTGAAAGTCTTGTTCTGAAACACTCATAAAAGACTTCTACACGAGTTTTTATTTATTGCCTTGTACATTTTATTTAAAGCAATTGTAAATAGTTTAAAGAGTCAGATCCAAGTTTCTTTTGCTCAATAACTGCCTCCAATTTTGGAAGTATTTGCTGCAAATTGCCTCATACAACCTGTGAAAATATTGTCAAAAATCTGCTACATTCTCATTTTGACAATGAAGCGATGAGGTATGGCAGAAATGTTGAAGATGATGCACTTTTGTATCTTCAAAATTTAGGGATTGTAATAAAAAATGTGCATTATTTGTAGACAGCGAGGAACCATATTTAGGTGCAAGCCCTGATGGTTTAATCGACCGATGGAATAATTGAAATTAAATGCCCATTTTCTTGCAAAGATTATACACCAGAGGGAGCAATTTAGCCTATGCTGCTCCTATCTGGGGAGGAGCAGCTGATTCAAATATCATAGACTTAAAAGTCCAGAAAAGCAAAATACTTAGACTAATTACTAACTCTGAGTTTTACTTTAGAAATCAGAAATAAGAGAGAACTTGGGACTCCAGCCCCTAGCCCGCTACCTCAAATTTCTTGCATTTAATTTCTACCATATAATATACACAATCAACAATAGTGAGATTCAGGGTATTGAACTTTACAGTCCCTATGACCTAATGCATTTCCACAGCCCCAGAGCAGTGTTGAGAGTAAAACCTCTCACCAATATCTCCATTTATTTAAATAATCCCAAACGGAAAAGAAAGAAGAAGAATAATTAATCGAAATCATATCTCCACCTAAATGAAATCCTGTGAGTAATTCATTGTAAATAAATTGTGTGCATCCTGTAAATATATCAATTTTATTCAATCTTAAGCAAATACGAAAAAAAAGAAAAGAACAAAGAATTTTTTCTTTGTCTTCCTTTGTAAATATTCTAATGGAACTTTGTGTGCTTCAAAGAATTATTGTAATCATTCTGTGTATTCTCTTTATATTTTCCTTTGTAAATTTTATAGGAATTTTGTGTGTACCAAGAATTATTGTCATCATCTAAGTGTCTATTACTAGGATTACTTAATTACTTAATTTAAAAAACACAAGTCATGCAGAGTGCATCCAGTGCCTCACTTACCTTAATATCTTTGTATTATTCATTTTTGTATCTTAATTTCTGATTTGTTAACCACCAGGCCAAGACTATCCAAGGACTCTAATTCATTAGAATACGAGGTACATGGCCGGAAGGCTACAGACCTCCCTCAATCCTAGATCCAGGAAATAATTTGTGCCGGTGATGCCGGTTCAATTTGACATGTAGGACAATTCGGGTGCACCTTGAGACCTCTCTCGAATGTAAGACCTTTCAGGTGTCCATTGAAGAATCGGGAAAGTCTTGTCTGAACATGTCTGTCGCAATCAAAAGCAAGGCAGGACAACATTGAAAGAGTTAAAAATATATTCTTTTTTTTTAACGAAGCTTAATGTACAATTAGCAATAGAAAAATCATCCTATTTAAAACTCTTAAAACGAAATTTTAAACAAAATTATACTGTTACTTTTATAATTTTAGAAATTACTTTATAATATTAGAAACATTTTGTTCAGTTCAAAAAATGACTGCAATAACTGCAACTAACAATTAAACAAATTTACTGATTAATTAGACTAAATATTTGAGCTCGCAATGATTTTATTTATTTGAAAAATTAAAAGAAAAGTAGGTTTTTTTGTTTTCGTAATATTTTCATCATAAAAAAAATCGCACAATGATTCAAATAACCATTTCATATTTTATCATTTTACTTTTAAAATTATTAAAACATAATTACTAACCGAATGATCTTTAAAAAGTGCAAACAGAACATCTTTCTGCCTTCCACCAATTTTTCGATTCAGCTGCATGCTTAAACATAAATCTGTTTTAATTATTTAATATTAACAAATATAATTTAACAATTTATATGCAAAAAACTGTGTTAATAACTTTGCCTTGGTTAAAGTTGTGTATACCAAAAACACACACACAAGGTTTTATTAAATCTGCAGAGGAAGATGTTGTATTGGGACCTTCGTGATAAATAACACACACATTTTTCTACATCATATCTATCATTACTTTCTACAGCTTTAACTTAGTAAGGTCCAAAATATTTCAGCTTTACTTTAAAACCTGGTCCGATCTGTGTTCATTGGATAAAGACTAAATCAACTTAATATATATTGAGAAGTTTTTTTTTTCCTCAGCTTATCATAATAACATTTACTCTGTGTTATACATAATTTATTTTTTTCATGTATTATGTATTGAAGAAATTTTTCTTCGAGTAGTTACTTAATGTGAATGTCATCTTTATTTATCATTTTAATGCCAAGCATTTATTTGAATGGTGAGAACTTTGTTGTTTGTGAGACAGTAGTGCTCATTATGCACTGGGCACTGGATACATGCTTACACCATTTTGTGGGTTCTTCTAAAAATATTTTAGTTAAAACTGCAATTAAGGTTTGATGCATAGGCTCAATTTGTCTGTTTCCCCTGGTACTCCAGTCATGGTATAAGCTCAATACTTTCTTCAGTACAATAAAATTGAAATTCATGGGATGTAAAAATTGATCTCTTACCTTGGGATTACGAGGATTACCAAAAACTGTTTGCTGTAGTTTTTGCTTATCTATAGCATTATGTGCAGGGGTAGATTTAATAGAATATATCTGAATAAATTTTATAAAAAAACATCCACTGCAGAAAAAAATGTGTTTGTAATTTTTGTTTGAAGATGGCAAGGATCCTTAAAAACCAATTTGGTAAATATACAGAGAGGAGTATCACCTTTTGGAACTGGATAAAAGAATCCATCAGGTTTACCTGATTGTCTGAAAGACAAAATATACTACTGGCCATTAAAATTGCTACACCAAGAAGGAATGCGAATAACAGAATGATATTTATTGGACACATACATTATAGTGGAAAAAACAAGTGATTAGATTTACAGGAAATTGGGATGTATAGATCTTGAGAAATCAATACCAAGGGCAGCCACCTCTGGCTGCAATAACAGCATTTATCCGCCTAGGCATGTAGTCTAACAGAGATTGTATGGTATGTACGGGGACCTCATTCCATGCAGCTTCAACACTAATCCACAGTTCATCGACAGTAGTGGATGGTGAGTGATGATGTGCCAATCGCTCGGCAACCATTGACCACACGTTCTCAATTGGTGACAGATCAGGAGAACGTGCTGGCCAGCGTAACAGTCAAACCTGTTCTGCATCAAGGAAGTTCAGAACAGTACGGGTAACGTGCGGTCGTGCATTATCCTGTTGAAACAAAGCATTAGGGAGGTCTCGAAGATAGGGCAGAGCCACGGGCTTTAACACATTGGAAATGTAAAGGTTGCTGTTCAAAGTGCCTGTAATGCGAACAAGAGGTGATCGAGACGTGTATCCAATGGCACCCCATACCATCACTCCAGAAAATAGGCCAGTATAGCCCATACCAATGCAAGCTGGCAATGCGCGTTCTCCACGATGCCTCCAAATACGGATGCGGTCATCATGGTCCTGTATACAGAACCGAGATTCATCTGTAAAGATGACGTGATGGCATTCCCGCGTCCAGGTTCGCCGCTGATCACCACATTGAAGGCACTCCTGTCTTTGACGCAGCATCAATGTTATCCGAAACCATGGTCACCGTGCAGACAATCCATACTGCTGCAAACGTCGTCGAACTGTTCGAGCAGAAACTTGTTCCTTTGCAAATGACTCCATTTCTCGACTCAGGGTTCGTGACGTGGCTGTACGATCCCTTGTGACCATGCGGATAAGATGTCTGTCTTCTCTGCTGTTAGTGATGGGGGGTCGCTGAGATCCTGCATGACGTTCCGTATGATTGTCCTGAACCCATCGATTCCATATTCTGCTGACAGTCGTGGTGTCTCGACCGACGTGAGCAGCAATATTGCGGTACGATAAACCGCAATCTCGGTAGGCTATAATCCTTCCTCGATCCAAGTCAGACACGTGCTGATAGGCATTTTTCTTCTTACACGAGGCATTACAACAACTTTCTTTGCCGTAAACAACGTTGAAACGGAAATTGAGTATGAAAAAACGGCTGTCAAATCTCTGGTTTTATACACATTGCAGATGTCGCTACTGTCGCCTGCTTTGTATGAATGCGCTGAAAATCTAATCATTTGCATATCACAGCAAGTTCTACCTGTCATGCAAATTTCCCGTGTGTGGATTGCCGCTTTTGTGGTGTAGCAATTTTAATGGCCGGTAGTGTACATGTAATGCAACTGGCGATAAACTTTTGTGTTAACTTACCTAAATTTCGACTGATCTAGTTTGTTAACTTCTCTAAATTAGTCTTATTTAATAAGTACTGTTGTCTTTTGTATTGAAAAATGGTCATTAGAATGCGCATGTTGAATTAAATAATTGCATATGGCTTGTGAAACGATTAAAGGTACTTAATCTTGGAACAATTTGTATAAAATATGCCGTTTTTAACTTAATCAGAATTAATTGATTTTATGATAGCGCTTTTGCTAATGATAATGAATTCATCGGTGGATTGTGACTTTTTTATGTGTAATATCAGGAGCAATAATAACAGGTAGCGACTTAAAGCCACAATATGTTGCATTTGCTTACTTGAACTATGAGAAATAACATAGTCAAAGTCTTGTAATAAAAGAGCCCAATTAATCGCATAATTTTTGCGCCTAATTCAACTTTATCCATTGTTTTTTGAAAAACCATAAAATCTGTAAATATTTTACATATAGTTCCGTGTAAACTATAAGCAGAATTTTTTAAGAACTTCTACAACAACGAGCACTTCTAGTTCATAACTGTAATTTTCCTTTCTGGGGAAATATTTTACTGCTCATATACAAAATTGGGTGAAAGTTTCCTTTATCCGATTTTGCAGGAGAACTATGCCAAATTCAGGTTTAGATGAATCACTGTATACTTGTAATTCCGAACCTGGCACAAATTAATGCAAAACATGATGTGTTGTGCGTAATTCCTTTAACTTGAGAAATGCCGTCCTTTTGGAAAAACCGAATACAAAAGTATAAGACTTTCTCAGTTGGTTACTAAGGGATTTGGCAATAATTTGGAATATATTTTCAAAAGTCCTGCCAGATTCAAAAATGATTGAAAGTATTTGGCGTTTTTAGGGGTTCATGGAAGTTAATTACTGCTTTAATTTTTGATGGAGAGGATGAAATACATGGTTTTCTATAACATAGCCTAAAATTTCAAATTTTCCTTGCAAAAATGGCATTTCTGTAAATTAATATTTAGTCCGTAATTTGAAGCAGCTTCAAGAACACGTTTCAATTTATTCTTCCGTTTTAGACGGCATGTGTAAAATTCTTCATGTACATAACTAAGGCGCCATCTGCTATCAGTTCTATAAAAACACAAGATAAATATCTATTAAAAGCTGCTGAGCTGATTGTTAAACCAAATGGAGCTTTAAAGAACTCGTATTGTCCGTTATGGGTAGTAAAAAAAGTGTATTTTGTACAATTAGGGTCAACATCAACATGAAAGAAACCATTTTTAAGTCAATAGAAATGAATACAATGACACTCTTTGTAACTGATCTAATATATCATCAATGAGAGAATTACTGGATAATAATCTTAAATAACTCTTTATTTAATTTACGAAACTCAATAAATTAACGTGCAGAATTATTTTTCTTTTTTACCAAAACAATTAGATTAGCATATTTACTACAAGAAGGTTTAGGTATTCCTTCTTATAACCATCATTGATTTGTTTGGATACAAATCTTTTTCTGCTATGGACATTTGATGTGCTCGTTGGTAAACTGGGATATAATCTTTTAAAATAATATGCATCATGATCCCTGTTTTTCACGTTTTATTGTGTTTATAGTTGTTAATGACCTTGTATTCTTCTTACTTACATTTTTTGTCATGTATGCGATTTAAATCGATCAAAATGCTAGGGATTGTAACTATTTTATGTATGTCCTGTCGAGAAGTGATATGATTTTGTTAAGAGTACAAACTGTTGAATTGTGGTTATCTGTTAGTGTGGGACATTTATTATCCCTGGCTTTACAACGAAAGCACTTTAAACCTTTATTTTTGTCTCTACAATTAATCAGTTTATGTCAATTTTTTTTTCACAGTTAAAACAACGAAATGGAATAGTCAGAATTTTGGTTTGAGCTTGATTTTTAGTTGTTTGCTCTACCGCAGAAATTTTAGTATTCACTTTTTGACAACTTTTTTGAATTTCTTTATAAATTTTTTATTCAGTTTTAAATTTTATTAAATTAGTGACACCATACAAGATTGCTTTATTCTGGGGAGAATCATTAATGTCAGGAATAATATAATGAATTAGAGCCATATCATCGAGCTGAGTTCGACTGGCAATTTCTCTCTCTCTCTCACACACAATTAAAAATTATTAAAATATTGATTCTTTACCTTTAATTCTCCAATGATGTATAGTGTAATGAATTTCTGCTAAATTAATTTGTTCTCCAAATTCCGGAATTAAAGCAGTTTTCAATTCAGAGTAGCAATGGATATTACTTTCGCTTTTAACAAATAACAACGCAATACCACTTAATGCTCTTGGTGCAAAAATAAATTTATGAATATCTGATAAATTAAATAAAATAAAAAAACGTTTCAAATTTCTGAAGTCACAATTTGTCACTTTCATTTTTCTCCCCAGTATACTTAGAAAACAAATAATCAATATCATTAAAATTAAGCTTGTGAAGTAGTTAGATTTTTCTCTACTATACAATAACAGGCCGGGACCCCCATGTGTGTATTAATTTATTATACTAAAATGCAATGGATTGGCATTTTAACATAGTATATTGAATATTATTTACAGTTATAATTAAAAGAAAGGAGCATGAGAATAACAAAAAAAATTTTAGAACAGACAAAGTTCACAACAAGTCTTAACTAGTCCAGCTTAGATTTTTATCTAAAGCTCTTCTTCTCAAATACCTGACACCAGGATCGCTGTTGAAGCAGCAAGCACTTGATGTTGTCATGATGTTGAGGTGCGTCATCATATCTCACGCGCCCCTGTGTGTGTAGATAGATATATAATACTACACTACATTTTTCTTCATATGTTATTTCTTTCTGCAGCTCAATATAAATCTAGAGACGAGCTTCAGCGCCATCTAGAGTAGATGTCTCTAGGCAAGCCACATCAAGGCGCCTTGTTACGAAAATTAAATAATTCTGCAATCAGTGGGGATAAATTTTAAGTGGGATAGGAACCAGAACCACGATAGAGGTAAGGCGGCCATAATCTCCCTTCCCTACTTCCTTATTTCTTCAAGCATGTTCCGGTGCAGATTTTCTCCGCATATGTGGTCAGATTGCCTTCTTGTAGTAAATCCCAGGGGTAGGGGAAAAGAAGGGCTAGCTCACAGGCTTCTGAAATCTGGTATCAGAAATGCCTGTTGGTGAGGTTGTCAAGCAATGAGGAAGAATAAGATGCTTTGAAATTCTGTGAAGAATAATTATTTTATTTAATTTTAAGAGTTCAGTTTTTTTAATCACAGTAAAAAATATATAAATAAAAAATTGACCAATTTTGCTATTATTAGGGGGGGGGAGGGTTCATTGGAAAGTTCCGTACATTTTTTAAGTAAAACAAAATGCAAATTTTTCGTAAAGTCAATAAATTTTATTAAGTAATATTATTGCCTTTACTATTAATGACTCCTTGCCAGCGTGATGGAAATTTGTATACCCCATTTCTGGGAAATGTTTCATGGGAAAATCATCCTATTGAAACAGTGCTTGATTATTATCTTCTTTATTTTTGAATTTTTGTCTCTTCAAAAAATTCTTTAAGGACAGAAACAAGTGATAATTGGATGGTGTTAAGCCCAGGGAATAGGGTGTATGGGTCAGAATTTTTCCACCTAGTTCTGCTATATTTAGACGAGCTCTTTCCTGAGTCTCTTTCTTGGACTGCTCCCTTTAAATTATCCATTTCTATCTCCGAACAGAAAGTTTGGGAAAACTCAGAAATGTTTGAAGAAAATTAAAAGAATTATCTTAAGTAATAAAAATAGAATTAGAAACGTGGTTCTGAAACGGAGAATACGCATTTAATGAATGATAAGAATAAATTTTCCAGATATTGCTTCAAAATAGTATGAATCTATTGCTACATTTTTTGTAGATTTGAGATGTATAGAAAGATTTTTCACAGATAATGGACCGGATTTATGTGTAACTAGTGAAGAAACCAAGAAAGCACCCAAACATCCTCTTCCGAAAGATGTTAGCAACATCAATCATCAGTCGTTCAGCTGGAATTGGATCGAACTCCAAACCTTTCACTCCAAAAAACATTCCATTATTACATCAAAGGTAAAAATCGAAACAGTAAGTATAGCGCAATAGAAGAATAGCTTTTTAGTATTTTTTGCTTTATGGATAATAAAATGTTATTCACGTATTGTTATGTCAGAGAGTCAATTACCGATATACATGCAGAAAATAGTTAACACATTTGCTTTAAATTGTTAAATAGAGGCTAGGTTTGAACTTATAACCCTTCATTTTGAAGAATGACATAGAATTGATCAATTGCACCCTAATTGCTTTTTGCGAAATAAATTACACCACAATAAGATAAATATGTTTAACAAAAAATGCAAAATTTTTTAATTTATATCTGCCCATCAACTAATCAATAAGTATATTTGAAACATTCTTTGGAATTTTCGGAGAATTATTTCAAATTTATATGCCTGAATAAAACATAAAATACTTCGGCCTTCATCAGATGACATTAAATCAACCTTGGTTGGTTGATTAGGCAATTTGGTACCAGAGCCGTATCTGGATATGCTGAGCCTGTTTTTTGGCATTAAAACTCATCGAATATGGGAATAGAATCTAACTGACTTAAGTTATTTGCACCAATTTTGGTATAGGAACTAGGAAATTTGATTTTTTTATTAAATGTAAATTCTCTCTCTCTCCTCGTCATAAAATATAATGAGAATAAACTGTAAGAGCAAGTTTATTTGAACACTGTCAATTGAACATATAGGCTTACAGCCAAAAAATAAATGTAGTTTGAGTGCAACATGTATTCTATACACAGGAGATGATTAAGAATTTTCTTGATATATGGAGTGAAATTTTGTTTTCAATGAGATTGTGAAATATTCACTTCAAATATATTGCTATTTTATAAATCTCGTGTAATTTATCAAAGAATAATGAAGGAAAATCGTGATGACAAGTTTTGTATCTTTCACTATCAGAGAAATACCAGCTTTTACATTGCTAGAATACTTAGTATCATTATCAGCGTTGTGTATTTACCATCAATGAACACATAACAGGTATTCATAGTGTCATTATTCGCAGACAGTTTAAATATTATAAGATTTTTAATAAAATTGAATATCGAAGTATTATTCAAGGCAAAAATGCAAATTTTCGAATTTAAATGAGAAAATTGGTTTGGCAATTTTGTATTTTAATGATATTTAATCTTGTTAAATGGCGGGGCATTTTGGCAGTAAAAATTGCCCTAAATTTATGGGATTTTTGTGAAAATGCTGGACTCTGGAAATTGGTTGTTGAAACAATATTCGGATAATTTTTTAATAATCTCTGAAGTTAAGAAAGTGGAGATTATTTCACTCTGCTTCATTTAAATTATTAAATTAATGTATTTTTTTAAATATCGTCAAATAAATTGAGGAATAAAACACGTGATTTTTATCTTAAGGTTGGGAAGAATCTGGTACGAAAATCAAGTTATAATCGCATATAATTAAGGTAGACAGAATTGTAATTTTCCTCAAAATGCATGTGGACATGATAAACTGGCACAAATACATTCTCAGTATACGAAATTAACAATTAAGTCGAGAAAAGGATAATTTGGGAGTGATTAAATTTTAAAATAAGTTAATCAAAGTGTATTCTTCCCATAAGACACGTACAATTTAAATGATTTATTTTCCAAAAATTTCGATACTGGGTGAGGAATTGTGTGGAGGTATTGTCATGCTTAGATTTATATTCCATTAGTAGATCCATAACCCAATGGTGATCGAAAGATTTTTAACACAGATATTATGTCAGCATAGGATGGGAAATTTTAAGGATATATGTCAACATACCAAGATCAGAAAGAACTTCAAAAAATTTCAGTACGATCTTTAATATGGCTTTAAATAATAATTGAATTCATTAATAAAAATAATGCTTGCATGTATAACTGCATGAGTAACATGCATGAAATTACTTTCTTCATTAAATTAAGGATTTGGATGGAATCTGCATTTTTTGCGGAAACGGATGACATTTTATTTTAAAAAAGGATGAAAATCTAGTTTTATTTCTCTTTCTCATATAATTATTAAAATTTTAACAGTCTTAAACTAAGAGCCAGACACACACAACCTACACTAAATTATTAAATCATCACCAGGCACGAATTTCTAAAGTTATCTCATACATTCAAATGTGGACTTTTGAAGAAGTTTAATAACACTGCTGGCCACCACAAATGCAACTCTCTGAATGAATGACAAGAAATTTACAACATGCATTAGGAGAGATGCAAATCATCAGAGTTTCAGCGCAGACGCCTGTCATGACGCCTGTGCCGCCACTTCAAAGGGCTTCGAGATTTCGACGAGTTCGGTAATTGTGTTTTTCTTGCGGTATTTTCAAAAAAATGATCTATGATGCCTCGTTGAAAACAACGATCATTTTTTGATCAAGTATCCGAGTTCGACAGAGTTATCTTTCAGGGAAATCGTGTTGGATGACAGCAAACAACTGTAATGCGGATATGTAATCGTTGGATTCAGGAGGGTACGACGGACCGAGGTGTTCGATTGCATCCACAGCAGTGCACCACTTTACTTGATGACTAGCAAATTGTGCGCATGGCAGTGACGTATCGCTCAGCCACAGCAAAAACCATAGCACAGCATATTCAGTCTGCAATGCGTCGTCTGCGCGTATCATTCGACGCCGCTTACAGCAGAGTGGTCTGTTCGCATGACGCCCATTGTTTAGTCTATCCTTAATGCGGAAACACCGACGTCTCCGCCGCCAGTGGTGTGATGAAAGAAGGATATGGAATAAAATTGTCTTTACTGATGAGTCATGCTTCTGTCTGCAATAACACGATGGTCGTATTCGCGTCTGGAGACATCTTGGAGAGAAAATGCTGAACAGCTGCGTTATTCACCGCCACACTGGTCCAGCACCGGGTATTATGGTATGGAGTGGAATTGGATACCACTCTCGCACTCCTCTTGTACGCATTGCCGGTACTTTTAACAGTCAGCGCTACATCTCCGCGGTGTAGCAGCCAGTTGTCCCTCCTTACCTTCAGGGCTTGCCCACAGCCATATTTCAACAGGATAATGCGTGACCACACATGGCATACATTGTCCAAGGGTTCTTCGGCAGGTTGAATTGCTTACCTGGTCGGCTCGCGCTCTGGATCTTTCGCCGACATGTGGTCAATGGTGGCTCAACGATTGACTCTCCAGCCGCCTCAGCAAATCAACTTTGGCAGGCAGCGACAATGGCTGCTACTCTAGCTACTGGTTTTGGCTAAAACCGCACTTCACAGAAGTCTATAAATATAATCATTTGATACTTGGTCAACATGTTAACTATAAAATAAATTTTGTTATGATATCTCTTGTCTTGGTTGGTGTTGCAATTAAATTAGAATTTTTTAATCAATTGAATAGATATATGTTTAGTATTTTGTTTCTAGGTGGACTAATTTAAAATAACTTAAATTTCTCATGGAAAAAACAAAACAAATCAGTATACGTAAACCAATATGTGACCCTGAAATTTATAACAATTTATATTTTTAACAAGAATGTAATAGAGTTATTGTGCACTTCACAATAAACACAATAATTGAATCTATACAGTATTAATATTAGTGCATGATATTTATATCTATTTTCCAAATGCAGCGCGGTTTCGAGTGTCATACATTGTATAATAATCTGTTTAAATACATTTAAAAAAACATTAGACATTGTCTAGTTGACAACTTAGTGTCCAAAGACCGTTGTTAAGCACATTAATATCCACCGCATAAATTGCCTCCAGGGAGGACTTTTCATTGAAAGTTGATCATATTTCAGTTTAGCAAGGGAGAAAACCTTGAAAACTGTCACTCGACAGATGTACATGCAAAAGGTAGAAGTGCAACATTCATCTCCCATTGTTCCACAGTGACGCTAATTGAACCCAAGACATTGTGCTTCAAAGAGCTCTGTTCTACCAAGAGCTGCATGCTATTTATTGTGCCTTATCAAGGGATACATACAAGTTTTTGTAGTGGTAAATAGTTAGCTGTACGATAAAGTAGATGAGCTATATGCAAATGAAGTACATGGTCAAATAGTAGGGCAGTGCCTTTTGGAGGGAAATTTATTGGTTCCCATCCCAGCTACGATGGAATCGTACGAGGTGGGTTTTAAGTTCCTACTTTCTGGATGCATGTCTGTCGAGGTGGATACTTTAGATTTCCTGTTTCCCCTCCACCCCCATGCAGCATGTGAATATGATTTTCAAAAAGTTCTCAAGAGGAAATCAATTTAAGCGGCATCAAAATGTTTTACAGTAAGGCATAAGAATGCTACTACACAACATCATTCTCCCATTTCTCAACGATGACTGGGATCGGAACCATCTAAAGTGTGTTATTTTATCACAAAGCCACGGCGATCCATTTCATTTTTTTCTTATTAGGTATAACTATTGTGAAATTATGGGAATTAAATGTCTTAAAATTGATTAATTACATGGAAAAATATAAAGGTCACTTTCCAGTATAATATATTTATACCAAATGTTATTGATAAAAAAATTTTCTATCACAAATTCAAGTTTTGCAAGAAGCCACAGAAAGGATAAAATGTATAAATGAAGACCGAACTATTTCCTTTATGTTCTCTGGCAATATTGTTTTCTTATTTTATTTTCTAAGTTTTGATTTCATAATCATTCACAATCAGTACAAACAGCTGATCCAACATGTAAAACAACACATTCAACAAGTTAATGAATGAAATATCAATTTTAAAAATATTAAATGATTAACTGTGTGATAAATAAGATTAAATTATTCTCAAGATTGATATCACAAAATTTTGCCTCTTTGATAACAAGTGATGTTTTGAATCATTTCGACCCATATATGAACTTTAAATTTAATCGTTTTATGTTATAAATTACAATAAGAAAATCAAAACAAAATAATGTCTACTATCATAATTGACTTTAACCTCTGTATTTGCTGTAAAATACTCAAATAAAATTCATAACAAAAAAGATATCGTGCAATTAAAAACAGATAATAAATTTAGCAATATATATATGGAAGATTAACCTAATTATGCTTACTATATTAAAACAATAAAATAAACATGCAGTTTACAAATGCAATATTTTGAATATTTGTTATTATTTTAAAATTGTATGTTGAATTTCAAAATGAGAAGTATCTCTTAACAGACAACTTTTTTTAAACTATTTCTCATATCAATCATTTTACTTGTATTCCTTACAAATTTAATTTGCTTAAAATTATGTTTAAGTTTTTTATTTGACTTCAATTCATTTAAAAGAAAAACCAAAAGTACATAAAAATAATTATGACAAAATTATATCTAGGTCAATATTGTTATTATAATCAGACTTTGTAAATCGGTAAGGCAAAAAAAAAATAAATAAATAAATAAATAAATAAATAAAAAAATAAAAATTATGTGTTAATTGTATATTTATGTGTATATATATATAAGATTAAATATATTATTTACCCAGTATACTGTCGACCATTTACTGTAACAATACGCTCTTGCCTTCGATTCAACAGTTCGGGAGTTCGATTTCCACCTTGGGTATGGAAGTTTGTAGTGGTTCAGAATCCACTTTAAACCGTAGGTCCCGGTCTAATTAGCCCTCGTGTGCAAAAAATGACCGTTAGCGACAAATAAACCAAACCAACTATAACAATAAAACCATTTACATTACTATAAAAGAATCATCAAATGATTATAATGTCAAAAATATCGTCAAATTTTTGAAATTTTAATCACTTTTTCCAAAATGTAAAAGGACATACACTCTAGTTAACTTATATTTTCATTGAAACAAATTGCTTGAAACTATTGTTAATTCATACTTCAATTTTTCAGTCATAAATAAAAACATAAAATATGAGTTTTAATATAATCAAATAAGTAATACAAGGGTAGTTACTAAGCTGCATCCGACGGCATTCTTTACACGGAAATAGTTAACATTTTACACAACTAATTTAAATAATAATATAGAAATGTTTTTTTTTCATATGAACATATTTTCAAACACTTGATTATTAACTTTCCAAACATAGAATTAAAGACGTTTTTTTCTTAATTTGTGGCAATTAATCTATCAGATTCCTACAGAAATTGTGAAATTTACTATTTTTAGTATTACATTTTCAAGTTTATACAATTTTCGAGTTTTAGATACAAAAATATTTCATTTAGAAATCCACAATGATTTTAATGGTTGACAGGGTCATACATAAAAACCATGTTACAAGTGCAATAAAATATTTTGTAATGCTTATGTATTGTTAAGTTTTTCATTCCTTAAAACAGATGTTTGTGAAGTAAAAAAAATTTAAAATAACGAATCCTTATACGACAAAATATTTCGGTCAGTAAAAATTGACTTAAAAATAATAGTAAATAAGAAAACATTTTAAAAACAAAAAAATTAAAGTTTATATAGAAATCGCCCACAAATTTTTGATCATAAGTGCTACAACATCCTATATTAATTCATATAAGATAAGCATCTAAGTTATTTCAAATAGAATATTTTTAAACTGTCATTTATTTCAAAAACTTGCTTCGTAACAAACAGAAAATACAATAAATAGGTTTAAGCTTTGTAGCAATCGAATTCGATTTTAAAAAAATTGAACATTGAAAAATTTATTATATTAATTGATTAAATATTACTAATATATAATATGAAAAAATGCTTCTGTGCATGATAGATTTTTCTATTCCTAATACGGTAATGACATTATTGTAAAACATACAACCATAAGCATTTTCCAATGTATTTATCTAGTTGTCATGTTATCAATAGTTTATGAAGTTTTCTTAACAAGATATTAAATAATATTTCAACATAAAATAAATACATTATTCTTAAATCATTCATAACAATTTTATCCTGAGAAAAACAACAATAATAAATCCATACTTATCTTGATTTATTTTAACTGATTGATAGATTGTCATTTAAGGTATATTTTTGCATGCAAGGGTAAAAATATAATGGTATATTTTTGCATTGTACATTGTACATTTTTGCAAAGGCAAAAATATAATGGTATATTTTTGCATGCAAAGGCAAATATATAATGGTATATTTTTTTCATGCAAAGGCAAATATATGATGGTATATTTTTGCATGCAAAGGCAAGTATATAATGGTATATTTTTGCATTCCAGGGCTAATATCTACAGTAAAAAGTGTACTGCATCACTAATTTCACAATTAAGATGAGAATCAAAACCCGAAACTTTTGAATTGATGGCTTACAATAATTATCGTAATGATTGGCTTGTGTATTGGTTGTAAATTAAAATATAAATGTTTTTTAAATATTTTAGGTTATTTTTCGTAAGTATAATACATTGAAATAATCATTTACTTGATTTTTTTGTATACTTTCCTGCTAAAATTTTAGCAATGAATCGAAAATTTCTTATAGAAACATTATTAACTAGAAAAACAAATAAAAATAACTGCCAATTTCAAAAATAATCTGCTGAACAACAAATTTGTAAAAGATGACAAAAAACTACATGTATTTATAATCATATTATAATCAAATTCTATAAAGAAAATAATATTATAATAGTAAATAGAATATTTTTTTTGATTTTTTAATAAAAATGAACTGTAGCACTTGAAAAACTTCATTATCAGCTTATTACAGTAAGAGCTGGAAATTCATTTTCTGAAGTTGTTTTATTATGCAAAAACAAATATTAAAAATGTAAACTTTTTTCTTCTGGTTTATGAATTCTCTATAAAGAGACAATTTACTATATTTTATTTTTCTTCAAATACTTCACTTTGTTGAATGTTAATCATTTTTTAATATTAAAAATTCAGTTCTGGAAAACTGTCTACATAGATTGACATTTTTCATAGAATTCTTAGTTCTTGTAAAACTGTTAAAAAGAATGGAATTGTAGCAACTATCAGTCCGATATTCATAAATTTTTTTGGGTATTGGTAAATGAACTATTTATACAATACTTATAGCCTGGACTTGTTATAATGGAAGAAAACAGTGCAAAATATAAGTGAATAATGAGGAGCTCAAATATTAAAATATTTCTTTCATTCCTAAGACAAAATACAATAAAGAATATTGATGGCTGAAATTTAAAGTGATAACTTATGCACCAATGTAATATAAAAGGATAATTTCCAACATTTTCTTAAGCACGAAATTCTTAATTTATTTTTTAGTGAAAATCTTATTGTTTTTAAAAATGCTGTCAATAAATATAAAGCAAATAGAAAAAAAAGTAATTTACTACAAAAATTATCTTTATTAAAGATTTTTTTCTATAATTAATTTTTTTTAATAATTCTGAATTTATTTTATTACAGGTTACAAAAAGTAATTTAATTTTATAACCTGTATTGATTAAATTGCATTTTTATTTTCAGTAAGTTTTCGACAGTAACGAGAGATTATTCTAGCATTTCCTAACATAAAATAGAAGAGTATGTAAGAAATTGGCTTCGAAATGCTCCAGATCGGGAAGGAGGAAGGAACAAAAGAAGAAAACTTTTAAATTAAAAAACTGTAAATAAATAATGTGAATGGATTCATAAGTGTAAATAAATTTTTTTATACTGGATCTGTCTCGTTCTGAGTCATCATTAATAAAAATATCATTGGTATAATATAAATTATTTAATATATATAAAAAAATCAATATTGAGTAAAGTGTGTTGAGTTCTTAACAAAAAAAATTCAATAAAACAAATATATATTTGTTTTTAAGATATCTTAAAATAATTAAGTTAGAATTTTATGCATATGTGCATGATCTGAGTTTAACAATGAACTAAAAATTGCGTATAGATATATTAAAATATTTATTGCATGAAAAGAAAAATAAATAAAAATAACTGCTAAATTCAAAAATAATCTTAGCAAATTAGTAAATCATGATTAAAATTAACATATAAATAGATTCTATAAAAAAAATATTTTAGAAAAGAATCTAATCTAATGTAAAAATTTATACAAAAACAAAAGCAAGCAGCCCAACTTATCTAGTGGTTAGCGTGCCTGGCTGCGGATAAGGAGGTCCTGGGTTCGAATCCCGGTTCGGGTATGGATGTAATTTCTCTTTCTTTCTATCCTGCCTTTGTCCTTTCTCCTTGTATGAATGGGTGCCATGCATGTGTGTGTACTGAGGAAGTCGGACTCCACACCAAAATATGGGTCAGTTGGAAAAGTGGAGCAGCACGCACCATATTGCCAGTCTAGCTGGCACACGACAACAACAACATACAAAAATAGACTGTAATATTTATCAGCTCATTACAGTAAGTTTTAATTAATATATATAATTATTTCTTAAGAAATAAAAATACATTTAATGTTACTATTAATATAAAAAAATCATTTTAACAAAAATATAAACTATAATATTTATCAGTTCATTACAGTAACAGTTGAAAATTAAAATTTTTGAAATTGTTTTAATTTATATATAATTATTTTTTTAAATAAAAATACATTTTATGTTACTTACGATGTGAAGAGAAAATGGCATTTCTAAATAAGCAAAGCAGATTTAATTTCAATTTAATGTATTTCCAATACCTGTCAATATTAACTTTACAGCATTATGAGCAGATAAAAATAAGTAAGTATTTTATTTTTATCTGTAGAAATAAAATATAAGTTATAGCTGACTCCACGTCGGTAAAAGCTGCCACTGCTGGCCAAATGGCAAAGGTGCAATGGATAACCGCATATGGCCATGTACTGCCAATTACACGGACCACACACGGCCAATATGGCATTGCTGACCACTCAGCGTTGGGCCATCAGTGGACCGTTCTTCCGGCCCAGCAGCAATGAAGATGACCACTTTATTGACGAAGCCGACGATGCCAAATAGCGGCGGGCCGCTGCTGGCCAAGACGGCTGTCAGCAGATCTTTATGTTTGCTGGGTAGTGAAACAAAGCACTTTAGAATGGAGGGTTATGGATTCGATCTCAGCCACTGTTGAACAACAGAAGCCTGCATTCAACAACGGTAGTTTGTCACCGCATAATAAACACCTCAGTGTTCTACAGCTATTGACATGAATTTGAATATTTACTGCATAAATTGTGCTTTCTGCAAGGAGTTTCCCTAGGGAGTTGGTCTTATTCACAGGTTGCAGGGAAGGTACTTCTCAAAATGTTCAAAATTAGTGATAGGAACATTTATGGTATTACTACTATCATGTAATAATACCGTTATTTTTTAATTAATTACCTTAATTATGGTATTATTACTGACTTTATTTTACAATCAATAATTTCGATTATTTTGTAGTTTTCAATACTTTTTACGCCATATATTAGATGATTTATGTTATTATCATATATATATATATATATATATATATATATATATATATATATATATATATATATATATATATATATATATATATATATATATATATATCAATTTTAAGATGTATACTAAAAATGAAGTACAAAAAGGCCATTTTTATTGAGATTTTTATAAATTTAAATATATTATAAGATTATATAATATATTATAAGATTATTAAATATATTATATATGTATAAGATTTTTATAAATTTAATAATATTTATATTATTATTAGTTTTATTCCGGAGCTCGTATTATATATGAACTTTGGTATTTAATAATAAACGAATGCATGCAATAACTTTCGAACAGTATAGGGAATGAAATGCTTGTTGATGTACAGGCTGTTAATAAAAATTTAAAATTTTTCTTTTTTCAAAACAAAAAACATTCTGTCTCCATTTCTGCAAACAATGCAGATTCCAGATCACACAGAAAGTAAACTCATTTCACACACTCATTCCATACAGAAAGTAAACTCATACCTATTCATCATGCAATGAAACATCTAGACGATAAAACATATTAATAAAATGAATTTTAAGTCTTATATTATGACGTTTATAAATCTCCTTCAATATTCTTAAATTTCTTTCCAATGCATCATTAGATACCGACATGACATCTAAGTTAAGTTATTTAATCAAAGTTTGATAACGTAATCACAATATATTACCTGGATCCCAAAGTTCTTGACAATACCTTGACACAGTTCATCACTAAGTTTCACTCTCCCTAGCTTTTAGAACACAAGATATTTAAATTTTACCAGACATGAGCAGAATAATCATTGGAAGAGTAAAGAAATAAATTTAGAATTATTATTTTAAAATTAAATTATACTCTCCCAAATCATACATTACATAACTTAATTGTTAATACAATATACTGCGCACCCCTTCCAGTGTCCGTTTATCTTCCTAACCTACATTTTGATTGAAAGTCAAAGTTCTTCTGACAGTTTTAAACATATTCATTTATAACATGATTTTCATACTAGATTTTATTCTATCCAGTGATGAATTAAGCGTTTTGACAAGAATAAAAAATAATATTGATTTAATAATTTTCCAAATTAACAGACACAGACCGAAATATCAATTTCAAAATTTCAAATGGGTGGGGTGAAAAAAAAAAAAAAAACGTATTTCATTTTTATTTTTAAAAAAATATGCAAATTTAGAGATATCAAATCACATCAAATCTCTAACTTATAGAAAAATATTTTGTAATCCAAATTCAAAGTTATACTTTTGGAAGGAATCAACCATTTTTATAAAAAATCTTACATTGATATTGCTATTATTGTTCACTTTAGCTATATACCTGGTCACATATGGATACTGATGGTAATGATGACGTTGACCTTGCTGTTTAAAATTCTAATTGTATGAAAGCTGATATCTCTCTCATAATAGAAGATACGAAGTTATGCAAATACCCTTTTCATTGATTAGAAAGTTCATAAAATAATAACATTTTCATAAAGAGTCAAAAAATAAAGTCTTCAACTCCTATTCAAGAAAACAATTTTAAAAATACTGTAAAACATACATATTGAATTCAAATTTATCTTTCATTTTCTAACTGCTAACCCAACGGCTTCACGGCTATGTTTAAATAACTGCGAAAAATTTTATTGTTAACAACCTATTATGGCTAAGCTATTTTAATACAGGCTTTACTTATTTAAATAATAAGTATTATTAAGCGACCCACTTCACTAAGATTTGCTCAATTTTCTTAAAGTCAGTTGGGTTCTGCTAAATTTATTATAAAGCAAAATTTAATATATATATAATATATATTTTTTACCTTACACCCGTGCTCGGCATCTCTACCATTAATCGACGTCCAGCTCAATAAAACGATGAACAAGTATAAAAACAAGAATAAAGTCCTAGTTAATATTAATAACCAAAAGATGCAAACAAGCTCATTCGACTATCGTTCTTATTCAAAAATACTTAATCAATCAAACATTTTTTATTAGAAGGCCTCATGTGATGAAATTATGCTACATTATTCAAAAATTTCAGGGCTTTTTTGCAATCATAAAAATTTTAAATTCCTGTGCAAATTTGAAATATTTTTGAAAGCGATGAATGTTAAAAATCTATGCTTCTATTACGCTGCGATTGACTTTTTTTCGACTGCGAGCCATGAAACTCACCATAACTCACTAGTATAATACGTCTTTGTTGTGGAAGATTGTGAGTTCAATTCTTACTCCAGGTGTACAACGGGAGACAGATGATACTAATACATTTCAAGAAAAGGGAGTTTTCCGAAATCTTTTCACTTATAACATGTGAGTTAGATCCAATTATTGAAAAGTATTCCTGAAAGAGAATACCCCGATTTACAAAACTTAACAATAGGTTTAGGTTGTTTAGTGCATGAGATGTCAAAATATCAAATTTTTTTTTCGATTTCATGAAATTAGGAAGAATTTGTTGTATCTTGTTCGAGAATATGCAGAAAATTTACTTTTATCATTCATTAAATGTGTATTAATGAGAAATGCTGTTTCATTAATTTTATTCTAAATACACTGTGTTTTTATTCTTATTTATGCATATATTTTGCATTTGCTACGTTATTCTTCCTATTTTTCTGTGAGAGATTTATTCCTCTCACAGAAAAATACCTCCGAAAATTATAATAATTGAAATATTTAAATAAGCAGTGTCAGAATTTAGAGGAAATGAGATGATGTAGTTGATTCTTGACGTGAAAGCGCGATTGGCTGTTACCTGACATATTTGCATACTTCCATCTACTTTGCAGCGATCTTCAATTCTGATTGGCTTCCGGAAATTAGCATTTTCCTCTCTGTGCTTAACTTTTGGAAGTGATTGTTTGGATCAGATACCTTCACCATTTTTGTTGCTCCGATCTTCTACCGATAAATAAAGTTACTACAACGGTATTTTTCGGTAAGATATTTAACTTCTGTTTAATTCATTTGTTGTTATAGAATAAACATTCTCTATCTAAAAGAATATTTATAATAATCATAAAAAATATAAATATTTGTAGTAAAGTTTTATATTTTGGACCTCTTTCATTCATCATTTGAATTATGAAATAATTGATAAAATTAATCGCATTTCTATTATTAAAAAGTGAAAACATAAATAAAATTTTTTTATATATTCGAGAGTTAGTTTTCTATAGTATAACTCATTTATATTTATTACGTTTTTATAGTTTTATAAAATTTTAAAAATATGTATATTTGTTTTTAAAAATATTTTTTTATTTATATTTATGACATTTTAATTTTTTTTCAAAGTTAAGCAGCAAATGATTGAAATATTCAAAATAATTTGAAAGAGTTAAATCATTTCATATCGGTAAATTTTCATGAATTGAAATGATTATTTCATCGGTATGAAGTGAATATATGCGCAGAATATAAGAAAATTATTTATATAAAATGGAAAAAGAAACGAATGGAAAAGAAATATAAAGAGGAAAAGTTAAAATTAAATATTATTTTAAGAATAAGGATTCAAAAAATATTTTTTTATATATTATTTGCTCGCCAAAATCATTGGTGCGAAATATTACGAAAAAATAGTTTGTTCATTTGCAGATAAATTTAAGGCGAAATCATTTTTCTGAATACTTTCCCGGCAGGATAACATGCATGACCAATTAAATGTGCGAAAATAGTTTATAGAGAAAAGTTCAAGGGTTATCAATTCCAATGGGAAAGCGATGTGTGATTGTTGGCGCCTAAATTAATCGAATGATTCGATTCCGCCAGAAATATCGACGCCTTTCCCTCCCTTGAGTTTAAATTTGGCTATCATTTTCATTTTACTTTGACTGGCAACCCTTTAACGCTGTGGACAAAGTGGATAAAAATGATCTAAGAAGGCTGTTGATTGCTCTTGGTTTTTGTGAATGCCTTTTTTCAGGACTATGGAAAAATGGTGAGTATTTTAAAGAATAGAAAATATTTTAAACATTTTATATCTCATATATTTATAATCGAAAATAATCTCTTTACTTTAAATCTCATTGCTCACATAATTTATTTCATTAGTGGCACATTTGTAGTCTACTTGAACATTTCTCATCAAATATAATTTATATTGAATAAAAATCCATGGTAAAAGGAATACATACTAACTGATCTATGGAAAATTTGTTAAATAAAAGAGCATTTTGTTCCCTTATTAAATTAAATCTACTTTTTTTATTTACTTAATTGATTCGTTATTCAGTATTCTATTTAGTAATCATTAGTGTTTGTCATACACTGATTACTTATTAGTGCTTGTTTATATAAAATATAAACTTTTGAATGCATTCAAAATTCTACATTTGTGCATTAATTTTAATTTTATGAGAAATCATTTTTCGGGATAAACAATGCTATTTTCTGTCAACTTATCTTAATAATCTATTTAGAATCATTTAAATAACTTTTGAAAAATTAAATTTATTTAAAATAAATTATAATATTTGTAAAATCTACAAAAAAATGTTGTTGAGATACTTGCATGTGCATTAATTTCAGACGATTAATGTAAATTAATGCCATAAAGTAGAATTGTATTTTATGAATATGCGTCACTTTATAAAAATATGAATATCCTTTTCACATCTTAATAAACTGCACTTCGAACTGAAGAATAAATGTGTAAAGTGAAATTTTGAGAATCTTCTAAATCAAATTTTTTAACTAAATTATTTTTCTCCCAATTCTTTTAAATGCCTTAAAGCATACTTAATTAAAATTATACCTTGTCTCTTGATAGATTTTGGCTTGGGACATTTTTAACTACTAAAAAGTTGTTAATTTTAAAAATTTATTGTTGCTTTTTTAATTATTTAAATGCAAAAACACAAAATTTACGCTTTTATGTGATTCACATAGTAAAGTGCCGATCAACTTGTCTAGTGGTCAACGTGTCTGACTGCGGATAAGGAGGTCCTGGGTTCGAATCCCGGTTCGGCATGGATGTACTTTCTTTCTCTATCTATCCTGTCTTTGTCCTTTCCTTGTATGAATGAGGTGTGAATGGTTGCCTACCCTATAAACGGGTACCTAGGGCAAGTATGTAGTGCAAAGTCGTACTTTCACCTTCATGGTGCTCTGATTAAAATGAAAGACGCTCCCCATCGACTTAATTCGCATAGCATAGCGAGCTTGACTTATCCAAGTGTCATTAGTAAACAACAACAACATAGTAAAGTTACATGAAATAATAATTTACTTAGGTCAACTAAAAATGATATAAATCTGTATTTGTTTATTATTGAAGTTAAAAAAAGGCGTGAAATCAAATGTGATATCTTTTTACGCAAAAAAAAAAAAAAAAAAAAAAATTGTATAGTTTTTACTTGTATCGAAATGCTTTGACAAAAATTTTGTTTTCAACCATAAAAGAAATGACATTTGACTTTTTGAACAGTAAATTAAATTATATGTATATATATTTGCATATTTCTGACAAATAAAAACTTACATCTCTAACAGTCTCGTAATTTTAAATTATGGCTGAAATGACGTTTTTAAAACTTTTGACTTACTCTTCTAAACTTCCCTTCTACAATGATGTATCATTGTAGAGGGAAATTTACAGCAGAAATCAGTATCAAAATTTTACTTGATAATGCTTAACATTGTTGTAACATTAGGAATCTCTTAATTCTTGTTCTACTAAAAGTATTAAAACATATGTCTGATGAAGGATTAAGTATAAACTATTTACAGTAAACACAATTGTAACTTTTGTGATTTATTAGTATATCATTCAAATAATTAATTTTTGGAATAAATTAAGATTTTGTTTTTGAAATCTGTTATTTACTATGTTGATGCCGAATATATCAAGAGTTAAATACGTTTTAGGAATAATCCTTCTTATGCAAAAATGTTTTCCGTAATTGCTTCAAATCTAAATTGTGTTAGTAAATATCAGATTAGTCGCAATTTATATTTAAAAAGATGTGTTTTGAAAAAATATATTTTTTGAATGTCACATGAATTGAAAATTTAATTTTCTCAATAACTCTGTCTGAATCCATTCAAATTTCTAAATATTGTAAATTTTATTCTAATTCAAATCCTGAATTTAAATTTGATGTCGTTAAAATTATCCAAGTAACGAATGAAGTGTTAATTATATGTCAATAGAATAATAAGAGAATTTCAATGAAATTATTTATCTAGTGTAGTTCCAAATGTGGAAGAAGATTGAATAAAAGCCAAGTTTTAATTTCTACTCTTGGTCTGCAAATAGTTTCAACGGTTTTGCCGCAAGCACCTGCTTTTTCCTTTTCTTTTTTTAAATTTTTCTTTTTCTAAAAGTTTATACAATAAGTATTACCCCCTGATGGAATTAAAAAATATAGAATTTACTGTTCAAAGAAATGTTCCTTTTTTTTAATGCAACCAAATGAGTTTGACGTTTATGCGAAGAAAAAAATCTTATTTTATTTTAAATAAAATTATCTTCAGCAAAATGAATCAAATTTTTTTTTAATTTATACACATGTATTCATTTTTAATATAAAATAATGATTTCTAAGGCTTTTAACTTATATATTTTTTAATTTTAAATACCATTTTAAAGGAACAAAAACACATTAATCGACAAATGTAGGTATGCTTTTCATTTTTGAATTCTTAAGGATAGTATTTGCAGGTCACCGACACTGAATGACAAGAAGTAAAAATTTTCCAGATGTATGTATTAAATAGATTAATCTAGAATAGAATTTTTTCTCATAAAAGATCGTGGGTTCGTCCCCCTCTTCTGACACCAGGAATGTTTACACAAAACATAATGTAAAGTTGGAAGAATATAATAGCAATAAAATACATGTTTACTCATAAAAACCAAGACTTCAATTTTATGTTCATTCTTTTATTGAAGCGAAGTATATAATTATCTACACAAAACCAATATATATATTGTTACAAATTTATAAATAATGATTTTATATTTGTCTTAAAATATCTCAGACAGATCAGAAATTCTCACATTTTGGGCAGAAATTGCGGTATTTAGACGCGTTGTAGTTTAAAAGCGGATTTCCTAATAATTTGGCGACTTGGCGACAGTTGGCGAGATTCTTGGCGACTTGGCGACGGTTGGCGAGATTCTTGGCGACTTGGCGAGAAATCGATACTTCTGGAAACATCCATCACCTAAGCTCTAGGACCAATATTTTTCGAGATAGCCTAGAAGCTTCCAGAACCTTGGCGAAATTGGTAGATTTCTCCGCCAAGTCAGGTATAAATACCGCAGCCCGACATGGAAGAGTCAGAGTTTTTGTGAAGGCAGTCAGTGAGTGAAGACGATTAGTTGTGACTGCTAGTTGTTCTCTGTCTGAGGTATTTGAGACCTGTGATTGGAAGCTGTTTCTTATTATATCTGACGAATTGTAGCTGTATAATTGTGACTGTTACAGCGGGAATTTCGTTTATTTAGTGAAGTTCTTACGAATAAAAGTCTTGTGTTCATTAAGTGGTTGCTTTATTCAACTCTCAATCAACACGAACCCGTGAAGCTCGGTACAACTGGTGTCAGAAGTCGGGATTGAAGAGTTGATGCAGCGTGTCACAAGAAAAATGGATATGGATTTAATGAAAAGTCTTCTCGAAAAATTAGCGGAGCAGATAGCTGAGATGAAAGCTGGACAAGAAGAGATGAAAGCTGGACAAGAAGCGATTAAAACCGAGATGATGAAAGAGATAAAATCTGGACAGGAGGAGATGAAAGCTGGACAAGAGGAGATGAAAGCTAGACAAGAAGAGATGAAAGCTGGACAAGAAGAGATGAAAGCTGGACAAGAAGAGATTAAAACCGAGATGATGAAAGAGATAAAATCTGGACAGGAGGAACTTAAAAAGGAACTTAAGAAGGACATTGTAAGTGTTAAAGAAGAATTCTCCAACATCATTCAGGAGAAGATGAATGCAATGGAAGATAAGGTAACTTCAGTTGAAACTAAAGTTCTGGAAATAGAAGAAAACGTTGAAGAAGCATTAGACAATATGAATAAGAAGATTGAAAGCTTGGAGAAGCAAATGTCAAACAAACATGAGGAACCCAACGTGGCATTTGTGCCTTCCCTAGCCAATATTAAACTCTCAACATTTGATGGGAAATCATCCTGGCAAGTATACAAGACCCAGTTTATGATGGTAGCGGAAGCTAATGGATGGAATCCCCGAGCCCAAGCTTTTCACCTGGCGGCTTCTTTAAGAGGAGACGCGGCTGACATCCTCGAGACGCTTCCGGAGGAGCAGAGGCACGATTTCCAAGCCCTATCGAGTGCGCTTGAGCTGCGGTTTGGAGATAAGTGCACTAAAGAATATAGCAGACTACAGTTAAAGTCCCGCTATCAAAAAGCGGGTGAAAGTCTGCAAGAATTGGCTGCCGATATTCAACGACTTTCCCATCTAGCATTTTCGGACTGCCCAGCTGAGATACGTCAAGATTTGGCCCTCCATTACTTCATCGATAGTGTGCGGGATCCGGAGATACAGAAAACACTTAGACTTGCCGATGTCAAAGATATTGGATCTGCCCTAGTCTACGCACATAAGATAGAGGCTGCCCAGCAGGCCACGCGTAAAGACCAGCACTCAATCAGAGCCGTTTCTGCTATTGATACGAACTATGATCTAAGAAAGCAAATTGAAGATTTGCGGCGAAAATTACGTAGCTTAGAATTGAGTAAAGGTGGCAGAAACACGAAAATTCAGTGTTGGACTTGCGGTGGAGTCGGACACGTACGTAGATACTGTCCGAAAACAAAAGATGGTGGAATTCCTAAAATGGAAATACGTCAACGCAAAGAAACTCTTCATGGAAATACTGATGCATTATCAAGGAAACCGTGTAATGAAAGCTGCCGATATTGTTCTAGAGTAGAGAAAAACTATCAGCTGGTAAATCCTTCGGTACGCCAAGTTACTGTTTTACCTCCATCGAAACCAGACCCATGGAGTGATAAAGAACTTAGAGAAGCCCAAAAAGAAGACCCAGATATAAACCCAATTTTAGAATTAAAAGAATCTTCCAGTATGAAACCAAGTTGGCAGGATATCTCTACCTACAGTCCTACTACTAAGCAATATTGGACTCTTTGGGACTCACTCCATATAAGAAATGGTGTCTTATACAGGAAATGGGAGTCCGATGATGGACGTAATTTCAAATGGCAGCTTGTTCTTCCAAAATCAAGAATTTCAGATGTTTTGAAAGAATTGCACAGTAGCTCAACTGGAGGCCACTTTGGAGTAATGAAAACTCTACAGAAGGTTCGAGAACGCTTCTATTGGAGCAAAACGAGACAAGATGTAGAGAAATGGTGCCAATCTTGTGATGACTGTGCGGCACGTAAAGGACCGAAGAAACGTAGCCGAGGAAGGTTGCAGCGGTACAACGTAGGAGCACCTTTTGAGCGAATAGCATTGGACATTTTGGGTCCTTTACCACGATCCTCAAATGGCAACAAATACATACTAGTTGTCATGGACTACTTTACTAAATGGCCTGAAGCGTTTGCAATCCCCGATCAAGAGGCGACTACAGTAGCCGAGGTTCTAGTGCAACAATGGGTTTCCAGATTCGGCACACCCTTACAAATTCATTCTGATCAAGGGACAAATTTCACCTCTGTTGTGTTTAAAGGAATGTGTCAAATTCTCGGAATAGACAAGACGCAGACCACGCCACTACACCCACAATCGGACGGCATGGTAGAGAGATTTAACAGAACCATCTTGAATAATCTCTCACTTATGGTTTCCAGAAATCAGCAAGATTGGGATTTGAAGCTACCGCTGTTTCTGCTTGCATATCGCAGTGCTGTCCATGAGACTACCGGATATACTCCTTCACAGATGCTCTTTGGTCGCGAACTTCGTCTCCCTTGTGATCTTCAGTTTGGTCGTCCACCGGATACATCTTCATCGCCAGAGGAATACCTTCGAGACCTTCAGGCACGTCTTGAAGATGTCCATAACTTCGCTCGAGACCGAATCAACCTGACGACCGAAAGAATGAAGACAAGGTATGACACAAGAGCGACAGAACATGAATTTCAAGAAGGTGACAAAGTTTGGTTGTGGAACCCGATTCGACGTAAAGGACTTTCTCCAAAGTTGCAAGCCAACTGGGAAGGTCCCTACACAGTCCTAAAAAGACTGAACGACGTCGTGGTTCGTATAAGAAAATCATCTTCTTCAAAACCAAAGGTAGTACATTATGATAGATTAGCTCCTTATCGTAATGTAGAGTAAAAATTAGTAGACCATGGTCTCTTTGTAAATAGTATAGATAATTTTTTTATCTTTTCTATTCTTTTTGTATTTTTAGTTGCTTGTGTATGTAATGTATCCTCTTGAAATGTAAATTCTCTTATATTAAATTTGGCCTCCTATCAGGGGATTGTACTGCCCGGGACGTGCAGTCCTTGAGAGGGGGCAATGTTACAAATTTATAAATAATGATTATATTTGTCTTAAAATATCTCAGACAGATCAGAAATTCTCACATTTTGGGCAGAAATTGCGGTATTTAGACGCGTTGTAGTTTAAAAGCGGATTTCCTAATAATTTGGCGACTTGGCGACAGTTGGCGAGATTCTTGGCGACTTGGCGACGGTTGGCGAGATTCTTGGCGACTTGGCGAGAAATCGATACTTCTGGAAACATCCATCACCTAAGCTCTAGGACCAATATTTTCCGAGATAGCCTAGAAGCTTCCAGAACCTTGGCGAAATTGGTAGATTTCTCCGCCAAGTCAGGTATAAATACCGCAGCCCGACATGGAAGAGTCAGAGTTTTTGTGAAGACAGTCAGTGAGTGAAGACGATTAGTTGTGACTGCTAGTTGTTCTCTGTCTGAGGTATTTGAGACCTGTGATTGGAAGCTGTTTCTTATTATATCTGACGAATTGTAGCTGTATAATTGTGACTGTTACAGCGGGAATTTCGTTTATTTAGTGAAGTTCTTACGAATAAAAGTCTTGTGTTCATTAAGTGGTTGCTTTATTCAACTCTCAATCAACACGAACCTGTGAAGCTCGGTACAATATTCAAGAAAAAAACAGAGCGCCAATAATCATTGCATTTAACAGAATTAAATCTAACTTTTTGATCTCCATTTCAATAGCTTTTGAGATTGAATACTACTTCGAATATTGATATTTTCCTAGTAATTTGTAATTCGTTTTAAACTGTAATTTTTATTCGAATTGCCTCTTATTTATAAAATTGTTAGAGTGAAAATATGTTAGTGTCTGAAACGAAAACATTCTTCCGTATCAGGGCACCGGAAATGGATAACACTTAAATTTAAAATTAGTAATAAGCTCTTGACTGACCCAGTAATCTGAAATTTGTTAATAATTATGGATCTCCATTCCGTTGTTTGCTGACGGTTAATTACGTAACTACATTGAATACCACACGCCTATATGAAGCGCATATAATTTCCAAAAAAAAAAACATTTCGTTTAACAATTAACTGACATCCACACAAATGAGAAGCTCATTTCGGTTGATATTCAGCTTTGTTTCATTATATTAATTGAATAAGAGTAGGGGGAGGGCCATGCAAATTACTCTCAAACCTGTTTTTGTGCGTTTTATTTGCATCACTTTATTGTGTAGTATAGGAAAATTTCTATCTATTAAAAATATGTTAATAATAAAAAAATATTAATTAATATAAAAAATATAAATATTATTTGGATTTTCGATGTGTATTTCAGCTCATGTATCATCAAACTATTATATAACATATATACTAAATTCCATAATCGCATCATTCATCTGCAGAACTCAAAGAATTTTCTGTAAATAAGATGTACAATAACATATTGAAATTGAATTCTTGCGAAGCAAAGCAAAAAATGCATTGATCATAAATAAACATTGAAAAACATCTGCGGTACTGGTATGTATGGCTTTTCTTTGATTTTGGCTAATGGCGTCTCATGCTTTATTTGCTTAAAGAGCAAGCAGAAGTTCAATTGTGTGGCTGTGAAAAGGGCGATGTGTTGCGTCTCTTATCGGCTTAAGTGATGAGTCAGCTAAGTAAAAAGTAGTTTAATAAAAATATTGCGCGTATATTTAATTTTTAAATAGAGTGAATGATCGGTTAACGTACATAATCTGTTACGAGACTGTTGGCTATCCGAATTGTTCATTAACATTGATTTAATTATTTTTTTGTAAAAATTTATTCTTTCTAGAAATTCAAAAAATTTAATTAAAAATGGATGTATAATTTTCTGATAAATTTGTTTAAAAAATCATGCGTATTAGTCCTGCATATTAATCCTTTTTTTTGTTTTGTTTATGGGACGTTAAAGAACTTGTCCAATGTCGATTGTTTTTCTCTCTTTTTCAGGATTATCCGGAATTGATTAATAGCGTTGTTGTAAAGATCTCTTACCTTTCTGATGTCAGCTTGGTTTGCATGTCATTCTAAGATTTGGCTCTGACGTCCTACCAAAATGAAATCACAAATCACTCGTAATGAGATCAGTTTAGTTTTTTTATGAATTCAAAACTGAAAATAAAGGTCTACGTTGGTTATAAATATTCCAGTGGAAAAAATATTTTTATAAAACAGAATTTTGAAGTTTAATGGGCCAGCAACATTTTTGAAGAGGAATGAAAAACTATTTTTGTTTCATTGGGTTTGGTTACCCTGCACATTATGCTCCGAAAACCGATAAAATTCCTTAGAATATGTTTTAATTCGTTATCCAAACACAAAAATCTCTGGTGAAAGTATTTCGTTGCCTGATTTATTCGTTATCCGAACTGTTCGTTACCGAACACACACTCTTTATTAATTGACATTCTAGAAAGCATTTTTTTTATAGTTACTTGTAAACTTTTGAGAAAATTTCATGCGGTCCCTCTTCGCCGTACAAAAGCAGGTTAGTGTGTATCGGAAAAGTATGGGTATCTGCGCTGAGACTTGAGTTTTTAGGTAAAAAATTGATTTCAATGTATGGGTAAATTTAAAAAGTATTTAAAAAAATTAGTATTATATTCGATTGGTTGTATTTAACAAAGAACTATTTCAGTTAATTAAATTTTGTTTAAAGTTAACAAATACACATACTATACAGATGTGTTATTATAAATAATTAATATTAATAAATAAAATATAAGACCTAATTATTCAATTCGCGCATTATCCTTGGGTGTCTAAATTCCAAAAAAATTTCCTTCACTCATAAACAATGTTTTATTATTTATTTATTTATATATTTATTAGAAAAAAACATATAGTGATTAGTTGAAGAATGAATTTGAAACAAACTTGTAACCAATGAAAAATTTTATATTTATCAGATAATAAATTTGTTGATATTACTAATAGGATTATAATTCTTCAAATGCATATTTGTGTCGAATTTTTCCCTTTATATTCATATTTTTGTGATTTACTCGCAGTGGCCATATCACTTAATTTCGTGAATACTGCTTAGTTTATTTTATGTTTACTATTGCATCTACTGCATTTTGAAATTACGTCACCATATAAAAAGTAAATGACAAAATGATATTTAATAGGCAAGTATATTATATAAAAAATAACAAACTACTAATTTTTGAAAAAATTTATAATCATGAATTTCGAGACATTACTATTTTGAAAGACCATGTCTGGCACTTAAACTGGCAATGGTGAACCTATATCTTCATCATTGACCAAACGTTTTCTATTGGTGAAAACCAATAGAAAACGCTTGGTCAAACCAAACTATCTCCAAATTTTCGCCAAGCTTGATTGTCAAACAGCGACAATGATTCAAATATCGTTACTAGTGACGTCACTGGAGGAACGTGATTTTATGACGTCACAGTCACGTGGTATTCACTATCCAGGCGATTATATTTAGGTCTTAATTGATACTGGCGATCGCCAAGGTATTCGCCGCTTGTTTTACGTCTAAGTTCAGAAGGAATTATTCATTTCCTTTTTTCATTACTTCAAAATCTTATTTATTTTTTTAAATTATAATCTATTTTATTAAAATTCATTCATCGATTTCTAATATAATAGTAAAATTAATTAATATTATATTAATGTATCTTATTTAACTGCTTATTTATTTTCTTAAATTATTATTTATAATAAAAATTTAAGGTATCCCGTGAAAACACTTGCTCATTGATGAGAGAATTTTCTATTCCCGGCGCTGGTGATGTTCGCCTGTTGCTCGGAGAATTCTTCATGATATAGTGACGTCATTGTTCAATTGCGCCACTGAAACTATTTGTATCATCTTGAATTATTTACATTTTGACTGATGAGCAATATCAGTTTTGTGAAAGTATGACTGCTTATTTATCGAGACATCTGATATATATATTAATTTATTTATTTTAAAACTCAAAAGAATCTGTTATTTCTAGACAATTTTTTTTTTATATTTTAATTATTTACTTGAAAATGTTGAAAGTTATCATTATTTAACAAAACTAGTGTATATTTCATAATCTAAATGTAATCAAACTCATTAAATAACATCATTGTTTTGAATGTAATAGAATTATATTTTTAAAATAAATATTTGAGATAATTTTTACAATAACTAATTATTTAAATAAAAATAACAAAGTCTTTAAATAAATGACCAGCAAATTATCAACACAATTAAAATAGTATTAAAACATTTTTCATGTAAATTATTTTATGAAAAACAAAAAATATAATAATACATTCCTGAATCTTTAAAAATGTTAACTAATTCTGCATTGTTAATTAAATTTTACTGAATCTCTTTAAATATATATATATTTCCCTAAATGCTGTATAAAACTTTAATCCTCAATCAAAATTGTATCTATATTTAAACTTAATTTGGCTTAGCAATATATACATGAATTGTTAACAGATATTACTTCAATTCCAAATTTTTTTTAAATAAAATATTGAATTTTATTAAAAATCTATAAAACCTAAGCAACTACTACATAAAACATGTCACAAAATTACTGTTTCAGTTATA
Source organism: Latrodectus hesperus (assembly GCA_037975125.1). NCBI lineage: Eukaryota > Metazoa > Arthropoda > Arachnida > Araneae > Theridiidae > Latrodectus > Latrodectus hesperus. Next base: position 56,228,311 of record CM075856.1, read on the forward strand.
TATGTTTACCACAAGAATCAATGTTTTCAATAATGTTAAATACAGTATTTAAATGCAGAGTATGTTCTGTGTATTTTATGTAAATTAATTTAAAGATACATTTAAATATAAAAAAAGATTTGGATTTCAATTTATTTATTTCTCATAAAAAATCCATGTTTAGTATTAATACAAATTATAACACATCTCAGATTTTTCAAATGTTTTGTAAAAAATGACTTATTTCCTAGAATATAACATTTTTTTATATTTGTCAAAATAAGTTCAATCTTTTGAATCCCACACATATAGCTTTGATCTTTATAATTTCATAAAATAATAAATTTTATAAAAATGTTAATTTTTGTAAAATAATTTTCCTTATTTTTGATTTAAAATAAATTTTATTATTTTAATAATAAAATTTATTTTAAATAAAAAAATAAAATAAGTTTTATTTTTTTCTTTATTTAAAATGAATTTTCTTTATCATCATTAATAAATAATTTCATTTTTAATAAATAGTTTAATAAAAAGGTAATATTTAATGTTCAAAAATTAATTTAATGACCTTTGTGAAGAGTTTTCATGAATTAATCTTCATCAGAAAAATATTGATAAGTTAACTGCAAACATTATTTTGAAGAGAGGAAAAAAGAAAAACAACAATATGAAAAGGTCAATAATTTGCTTTGTCCCCAGTGCCTTGCCAGATATTTCTAATTTTCTGGAAAATTTAAAAATTCTATCGGAACGCCTATTTTGTGATGTTTTCTGCATCACTTATTCGCAGAAGTTTTACCACCTCAGTTTTTGGGCAAATTCTTACTAGTTTGCCCATTGCCTTTCAATAGTGAAGAGAAATGAATATGTAGAAAGAGCTTGTTTGCTGTACGACTTCAAAATAGGCTTATCAGCAAGAAACAGCTATTGTATCAAGTTGCAGAATAAGTCAAGCATTTGGGTATAGTGCTGTGAATGAACGCATGACAAGGCATTGGTTTCACAAATTCAGGTCTGGAGATTTGTTCCTCTGTGATGAAGCTGGCATTTGGTGAAGGAATCTTCAAGTGGATTACTATGAGCTGGTAGTAACTGGCCAAACAGTCACTGTGGACCTGTATTTGCAGCAATTGGAATGTATGCAACAGATATTACAACAGAAGCAACCAATACTGGTTAACAACAGGAATGTATTGTTTTTGGCTTATAATGCGAGGCCACATGTCATATTGGTAACCAGGAATACATTACAGTGACTTCGTTGGGATATCTTGTACCTCCTTATTCTCCTGACTTTGTTCTAACAGATACTATTCCTTCCCTTCTATGGACAAATATCTTTGTGAAAAATTCTTTGCCAATAAAGTAGATTTGTACCAAACCCTCATGGACTCTTTTGCGTCCAAAACATCCGAGTTTTACCACAAGGGTATTGTACAACTGGAAACACGCTGGTAGAAGGTGCTGGATGATGACGATGATTACTTAAAGGAATGACAATAAGCAACTCCTTCTGTGGGTCATGTTCTTTTGGGTCATTAAAAAATTTAAGAACTTTCTCTTTTACATTGTAGAATACTATAGCTTGTTACACATAAAGGAGTATTTTTCATGCACGTAAAGTAGTCTGGTGCATAAACCTCAAGCCATAAATTCAATACTTCAAGGAAAATTATAATACTCATTTTGATATTTGTACTATGTCTTCTTATATTGTTTAAGTAATATTTTCCAATTTTTTTCAAAAAATAAATTTATTTACTGTTTTCTGTGTCAAAAGTGTGTTCTAACTGAACTCATTTCGATTAAATGATGACTCCTGTATTGGAAATGGAAGATTCTGGATTCTATCCTAGCTTGAAAATTGCATTTCTGTATTCAGCAGATTGGTAAAGTTAATTTTTCAGAAATTTTACAATTCTCCATTAACGACACATAAATAGGGCGCACTATGTACAAAAATTTTATTTCATAGGTCTGTATGTGGCTGTTAATTAAATGCCTCACAATACTAAAACTATAGTTATTGTCTAGTCATTTTAATGATCATATCGAAACTCAGTACACTATCATTTTGTATTTGTTAAATAGTGGGAAAAGAATGTTTTTTTTTTTAACTTTAAACGTATTAATATTCCAAAAAGAGTTTGCTATTTCCGAATATTTTCCATGTGAATATTGTCAATTATGTTCAAAAGTTCATCTTGATGCCAAAATGTAGAAGATTTTAAAATCTCTTATTTCAGCAATGAGCTTTTAAGCTATCTGTCGGTATCAAAAATTTTCTTCATGATGGATCATCAAGACATTTTGATAAAATATCACTCTTTAGAGTGAGATCTATGAAAAGAACATCTTATCTTTAATAGATGGCTCGCTATTAATGGAAATTTCTCTGATGAATGATACACGCTATGGCTGAGCTCTTTTTTTGGCTCAAAGTTAAATAATAAAAAGTAAATTAAATTATTTTTATGCTAATATTTATTACCGGAAGAATTTTGTTTCTATTTTATGAATACACATTTGGCTGAGAGTATGTTGCGGAAAGTTTTGAATTTTGCACTTATAATATGCTTAAGTTCTCTATATATGAATAATCTCATGGAAAACAGCAACGGCAGAAGTTAATTGACGTATATTATTTTTCAGTTGCTGAGTTGTCCAGTTTTGTTGTGTCAAAACATTAATTTTTTTAAATTATAGGAAATTGTATAAAAATCTCTTTTTAAATTGTACCTTTCTGCTTAATATGTTAATTTAACTGTCTTATTGATATCTTTTTTTATTGATTTTGGAAAATGTAATTCTGTATACGCTTAATCAAAGACTCGTGAATTTTCACTATCCGTCCATTTCCTTTCAAAATTCTGTAATATGTGAATTTAAGTATTCATGTTTATGTATGCATTTGATGTGATGATGAACTTGATGTTCTTGCTTTCAATTAAACAATAATTGTTTGAATTGCATTTCACATATAAAGGCTTATAGTGGTTCAAAATCCACTTAAAATTCCAAGTTCCAGTCATCATTTGATCTTTGATTGCAAAAAATAACTAACTTGACAAGCTATCAAAACCTGATCTTTTGTTAAAACATTCTTCACCTTAAATTGCCACCTCATGCGTGAATCTGTCTCTTCAGTGCTCTAAAATACACATTTAACTCATCTGTAAACTGACAAACAAATCATGCTAAATTAAATATAAAATTTTCTCAATTATATTTTGTATGTATCAATATTCTGAATTTAATTATAGTTTCTATAAGTTTTCATTATCTTTTCCATTGTCTTGTCATGGGTGTTTTGTAATATATTTTATGAGCCATGGTAGCCTAGTGGTTAGGACATAGGTCTTTCCTCCGTAAGTGCTGGGTTCAATTCCCAATGTTGCTAAAGACCTATCGAGTATATGCTATATATATGCTCATTAAACCTGTGGAATCAAAAGTCCTGTGGTTAGTCCCTGTGCATTTCATTCAGCGGACATCTTCCACATAAGTGCATTTGAAGCCATTGCATATACCCTTGCCCGAGATGAGAATAGAACCCACTAACATAGAATATGTCCTTATATTTAGATATCTGGTGCTTTGCATACATTTTCTATTCAAAATAGTAGTACACATCCATCTCTTTTTTATTTTCTCCTTTTCCCACATTAATTATATTCTTCAGAATATCTATTTTTTTGCATAAGCTGATAAGAATTACATAGATTAATGTTGTTATTATGAGCATTAAGTACAGTATTTTTTTATTTCACAGAATTGTAAAACTGCATCAATGAAATGTATGAAAAAGCATGTTTTTATAAACACTTATTAGTTAATGCAATCGCAAAATTATTACATAAAATCATCTTTTAATTTTTAATGAAAAATGTTTTGACTATAATGGAATTTAAAGTTGTTTAAATTCAGTCATACAAGAACAAACTGATCAAATTTTAATCATTTACAAGCAGTATGATTAACAGATAATTTATGAAATACAAAATGTCTTAATATATATTATTTATTATAAATCACTTAACTACCTTGAAGAACATGCATACAATGGCGACTGCTAATTATTTTCTGAGTGATATATAAAAATGAGATCACTTAAAACTTTTTTAAATACTTCTCGTAACTGTAATTTCATTTTTAAAGTTGTTTGCAATTATATTTAATGCTTTTAATTTTTAATAAGTATAATAAAGCTTCAGCCACTTACACTATCACAATATATTTGTGATTAAAAATTTTAAATAATTCAAAGCAATATTAATTTAGTTATGTACAAAGTACAATATATATATATATACACACACACACACCGTTTTTTTCTTTTATTTTAATGTTATGTAATCTAAGCATTTAGTTATGATTTTTTAAAAAAGTTAAAATATTAAGAAAAAATTCAGAAAGGTATCTTAAAGAATCTGAAAGTTCTTTGCATATTGTGATCTGAGATAAATTTTATATAGTAGGCCACATTCATGAGTCTCAAAGGATAAAATTAGGAATAGTTCTCAAGAGCTGCCATCGATATCAGTCAATGTCGAAAAATCAAAAATATGAACATTTTCCATTATTAATTGGGATTAAAACTAAGACTTTGAAAATCACGCTATTAGAAATGACAGCGAAAGTCCTTTTAAATAATTTAATTTGTTAGTGGCTGCAATACATTAAATAAAGGTAATGCATTTCATTAACTATAAATATTTTTTTTTTGATTTTTTTTAGTAAAATATTTAGATTTTCAATTCTATACGATTTATTTATTTACTTTTTTTCGAATTTCGATTTGTTTAACCATTTTTTGTATTTATTAAATTATAGGGTAAAATTGAAAATTTTTGATGCCACAGCAGATAGCATTTAAAAAAACTAAAAGATGTTAGACATTTTGAGTATAATGCAATCAGTCCATATTTTTGTGTTTTCTGTGAAGACTTTTCTTTAATAATTTATCATATTTCTGTGTCATACCGAAAATAATTATATAAAATCTTGATCAGTTATATCGATAAATGTGCTTGTAAATAGAGAACGTGACATTCAATCTATTAATGGCTAGGATCGAAGCAAAATCTTTCACTCATAAGACTTTTATGAGCCGTTACCTATGAAGGTAATGAGCCGGATAGTTTAACAGTTAAAATCTGTTGGGTGAAGCATAAGAATGCTTCGTAAGATTTTTCATGGATAATGATTTGGTGGTATATTCTATTAGAAAAGATGTTTCATGTTTCTCTGGATGTTCTCATTAACAATATGTGAATACTATAAAAAACTTTTGAAGGCTATATGCACTGAATCTTCCAGAATCTTATACGTCATCTTTTATTGGTTTTTTTTCTCATGGACTGTATTTTTACTCAAAATAGCTATTTCAACAGGGAACCACTGTTTAAAGTGGATTGCAAATTACAACAAATAACCATGCCTAAAGTGGGATTCGATTTCAAGAACTGTTGAATCCAATGTCTGTGTGCTAACCAATTGGCAACTAACTTGGCTCTTTCTTTTCAAGAGTTCATTATGGGGTTCTATTATATAAAAATAAACATGGAATAGGTCGGTTAAAGTGTAAAATAATTTTACATTTAGAAAAATTACTCGAAATTGTATATTTTTAATGAATTCGTTTAATTTTATTGTATTTAATCAAATGTCTGTGTGCTAACAATATATTTAGTATTAGAAATGTTTAAAATATAGTCTTAACTTTTCAGACAGAAGAATCATAATTTATTTAGTATTTATATGGCAATGAAATATAAAGTATTAAATCTACTGGAACTCCCTCCAACTATTGCTTGTTTTTGTCTTGCTGAAGTTTTTGAAAGGCAAATAATTCAAAAGTGAAGAAGCTATCAATCAAGTTTCCATTTTTGCATGAGAAAATTAAACATTTTCAAATTACAAATTTCTCTCACACTGGCAAGAAATCATTAATAATAATGGCAATTATATTATTTAATAAAGTTTATTGACATAATAAAATATTTGTATTTTGTTTTATTCCAAAGAATAGACAGATCTTTCTGGTAGACCTAATATTAATCAGCGTTGTTCCATAATATTGCAACTACTTATAGCATTCATTAGCCATTTGCACTATTGTGCTGATTAAGATTGTCACCTTCCTACTGGCAGTGATAATTTTTGCTTGCAATTAGTATCCTTATTTAGATTTGTTTGCCACATAAAGAATATAATATTTTATTTTAAAGTTGTTTGTCAAACAACAAATATAATATTTCGTAATGGTTTTTAATATGTAAAAATAGAATGTATTTTTTTGGATTTTATTTTAATTATTTTCTTTTTATTCTATTATAGTTTTAGTACAGTAAAAGAAGTATGTTTACTGTTTATTTATATATATATATATATATATATATATATATATATATATATATATATATATATATATATATATATATATGTTTAAAGCAGTTTTATGGAACTTGTTTTTGAATCGATGAGTTACAGTAGCAATTATAATGTAAGAATCACACATAGAAATAAAGATCCTAAAGCATATTTTCCTGCTTAAAGAATTTAAAATTTTTTTGTTTACATCAATTCTTTTGTTGTTTCTGGCCACGATGTTGTTTCGATCGCTCCACTGTTGAGCAACGAGGGGTGTTGCGTTTCCATTTCTACCATCAGGAATTATATCATTTTCAACTTCTGTAAAAGCTTTCTTACTTCTATCTGTTGGAGTGGTATTTGGGTTTTCTCACAAGTGAAGTCACCCCACTAACTATAAAAACTGCCTTAAGGAAACTCATGTTGGGAAAATAAGAACCCCATGCAATGTTCTTAGGCTATCAAGTTGTCCTCTAAACGTTGTTAAAGTATGTATGCTAATGTGAGTACTGAAATGAAAGCAAGGAGTAAAACTGCTCGATTCTGCTTCTTAGATTCTATTATTTTTTGCCCTTACTTTTAATTTTCTATTTAATATTCAGAAATGTACAGATATTCCATCATAAGTATATTATCTTTTTATAAATCAATGTTTTAATTTTCTTTGTTCGATCATTGGAAAACTGGATTCAGATAACTTTGAAATATCACTCTCGTAATTATAAATGCAATATAAATAATGAAATTACTCATTTTCATTAGTTAATGAATAAATTTGTTGAAAAAATTCTATTTTGCTAATGATATTCATCAAAATAAATAATTTATGCCAAAATTTCATTATTAATTGGGAAAAAATTGGTATTATGATGTAAATGCAGTTATATACTAATTAATATTACAAAAATATTACAAGTTCCAGCCAATGTCAGAAAAAGTTAACAATCACAACATTATGTCATTTAAAAAATGCAACTACAATTTTAATTTTAGTTAAACTTTAAGGATTATAATTTGTTTCAAGTTACTTCCGTAATTACTAAAATTTATGTTTTAATTTTTCGTTAGCGTATATTTTATAATATTTTCCTTCAGTTACAAGTTTTAAATTTAGAAGGGAAGTAATTTTCTTTTGATAATATGATATATAATGTGAAGTAGATTATTTAACAATAAGTTTACATTACTTATACACCTATTTCTAAGAAAACCTATCTGTTTGAGGCATAAATCTATATTTTATTTTATTTATATATATTTTATAAAAATAGTTAATCTTACTGCAATGCATACTCTGCATTTCATTATTTCATTTACGATAACAGCATTAACTGTCTCTTATTCATATGCATTATGTAATTTGCACTGGCAAAACTAATTTACTGATATACAAGATAAACAAAAGCTCTTGCCTTTAATGTTGACATTGAATTAAGTGAGAATAAGTTTGCAAATTAGTGTATGTCAGGTATGAGGCACTGGTCGATTGAAAATAGGAATATCAGTCATTATAAAAGCAAGTCCATCATGCACATTCATCGAGCATAACTCGCATAGTAGTGAAAAGAAATGGATGTGTAGAAAGAACTCTTTCTATGTTGTTAGCTTTATGAATTGCTTAAAAGTTTTTATGTTTGCTTAAAAGTGGGCTTATCAGCTGCTGCATCAAGTCACATAATATGTCAAGCATTTGCCAATAGTGCTGTGAATGAACATACGGTAAGGCATTGGTTTAAAAAATTCAGGTAGGAAGATTTGTCCCTCTGTGTTGAAGCTCGCAATGTTCATCCTCTGGCCTTAGACAATGAAGCCCTGCAGGTGGCCATTGAGAAGGACAGTTGGCAAATGTAAGGTGAACTTGTCAGACAATATAATGTTTCCAGTAAAATGGTTAGTCTTTATCTTCCCCACTTAGCTGAAACCGACAGTCTGAGCAAGTGGGTTCCTCCCATGCTGTTGGAAGTCCATTAACAACAATGAGTGGCAACCTATTTATGGTTGCTATGTCACAACCATAGTGCATCCATTCAATCGAGTGCTGACCAGTGATGAAAAGTAAGCCCCCATGATATTCTCAAGCATTCCAAACATTAGTTGTCACCCCAGGCTACTGTCAGAACATCGCAATTGTTTGGTGTCTTAGTCATCAAGTTGTAGACTATGAGCTACTAATAACGAGCCAAACGGTCACTGCGGACCTGTACTTGCACCAACTAGAACATGTGCAACAAGCATTGCAATGAAAAGAGTCAGCACTGATTCTTTTCATTGCAATGCTTGTTGCACATGTTCTAGTTCACATGTTGCACATGTTCTATCAAGGGTGTACTGTTCTTAGCCGATAACGTGAGGCTGCATGTTGCATGAGTGGCCAGGAATACCATACGGTGACTTGGTTGGGAAACTTTGTACCATCCTCCTTACATACTTGGCATTTCACCATCAGATTACCAAATATTCCATTCCCTGGACAGTCATCTTAGTAGAAAATTTTCACCAATCCAATGAAACAGACTGGCGCCAAACACAGACTTCTTTGCATTCAAATTACCCAGATTTACAACACAACTGGAGACACGTTAGCAGAAGGTGTTGGATGTCAACGGTGATTACTTCGAGGGCTAACATTGGGCTACTCTTTCTGCATATCATATTCTTTTGGGTCATTAAAAACAGTAAAAATTTTCTTGTTTATCTTGTAGAAAGCATCAAATTGACATGTGTACATATAAGCATACCATATAAAGTGTTACAATATTTCATTTTAAGAAATTATATTTCAGTATTACTTATTTTATTGATAGTACAAAAGTCAGACCAGAAAGAGATAATATAAAAATGCCATCATTTTTTGTAGTTTTTCAAATAAATAAATAAAAGGATTCGTAATGACATGTCCCGTTAACCTAGTATCAATAGTAAATGTTGTTATAAAACTTGAACCACACACCGACAGATTTTATAACATTTGTGTAACATTTAAGGAAGCTTTTTCTTTTTAATATTTCTTAAATCTATTGACTGATTTTCAGAAATTTTACAACTAGTAAAATTTTATATTTTGAGATTAAATATCAGTTAAGGAATATTTTTTAAATTTTTTATCAGTCTTAATCAATAATCAATGAAGGCTACAAATCTTTATGAATTATTAATGAGTTAAGTATACTTACCAAAAGATTATCGTAAATAAGTGTCTGCTAAACCAGCATTTCCCAACCAGTTTTGGCTCGCGGATCATTTAATAATAAATCATGTTAAAATTTACCATTTAATATAAATTATATTTCGTGAAATTTGCTATTGCAAATTGTGTTATCTTATTTGCATTATAAATTTTACATGATGACCATGTAGTCACATCACATAATAAGAGATAAAAGTCATGCTGAATTAAAACCCATTAAACTTAAAATTATAATTTACTGTAAGATACATATAAAATGATTATTATAAGTGAATAAAAATATTTTCTCGTCAACTATTTTTATAAAATGAAATGAATGAGATTCTTGTGCTTGTTTTGAAGAACATAATTTTTTGAAATTTAGTTTAAAAGATGTGAGCTAAGTGCAATCTGTTCTAGTATTTATTTTTAAAAATACATTAAGAGTAATCTAAGAAAATGGTAATAGTACTCAAAAATGTTCTCAGAAAGTTTCTTGGTACCATTTAAGAGAGGAATCCAATTATTTTTTCTGTATATTGATGGTTAATCATAAGAGCAACAATATTCTTCATATATGTTGCTCTTATGAAAATAAAGATTTCACATATTTGTTGACTGTAACCACATTAGGTTATGTAGTAACTAATATGTTAACAAAAATTTTCTGCACATTAAATTATCCTCATTAATAAGTAGAATATGTATAAGATGATGAAATAGATGTCATTATATTGATTTATGCGTTTAAGAAATTGCAATTTTTATTATTGTAATCCATATGTTTTGTGTGTAGGTGTGAAAGAAACTAATTCTTCGTGAATCCATTTGAAAGCACTATCAAACGCTGTACGTGCTGCGGTATAAGACAATCATCTCCAATATGTGAAAATCCATATTATACACTTAACAATGTTTTCTGTGCTTCTTTATTTATCAGTGAGATTCAAGAGCTGTATTTTGGTTAATGAATTTGAACATGTATCCAAAACTCATTTCTATTATTAATTAACTAGTTTTCCAAGACAACAATCAATATATATATATATATATATATATATATATATATATATATATATATATATATATATATATATATATATATATATAATTTTATTACTGAAATAAAAATGCGATTTATTTAAACATCTATGTAATTACTAAAAGTCAAAAATATAGTTATCAAAGTTATGATATTTATACAGGATTTTTTTGAAATTAATTATATAAAGTTTGTCTACATTATTTAAATTAAAGAAAAAAGTAAAAGAGAGAAATATTTTTAAAAACAATGGGTTTTTAATCCATTTTTAACGTGCATTTCTTTTACAGAGTTACAAGCTTCACTGTCAATGCTTCAATGTGCTTGCAGTTTTGCTGAAATAATATAGAGTAAGTCACTTTGGATTTCTTTGCACTAACCATTTTATTTATGAAGGTTTACGGAATTAATTTTTTTTGACGTAAATTAGTACAAGCAGTGGCGAAGTGATGAAAAGTATTTAAAACTATTGTTTTTATAAATATTTTGAGGCATGATAAATATCTTTTTTTTTCCTGTGAAATTTCTCTGAACTTTGCTGAAAATTTCAATTAATTCTAATTTTCCTAATATTAAATTATTAATAGGTGCATTTCCATAGTATATTTTGTCTTAATGTAGAAATTCTGTTCAGCTTCATGCTTTCTGTCTTACATTTTATCAAGAGATTCTAATTAAATTTTTCACAAAATTTTCTTTACAAAAAGTAGTATACCAAGCTTACAAAAATGTATTGACTTATTCCTTATAAAAGCATCTTTAGAGAACCTTTAAAATTCAAACTGATGCAGTTTCCATAAAATTTTCAAGGAATTTCTCATTTTTGTGTGAGCTTCTGAAAATTATATTTCCTTACTGAATCTAACTTTCTTAAAAATCTAAGATAATAATGATGCATGAAGAAATCTGTTAGTGTTTTTATTCATTAAAAGAAGTACAAGCAGTAAGTAAGGTCGTGGTTAAAATTTACTGTACGGTCACCCTTGGCGAAATTTTCAAAAATTCGCCAAGACCGTATGACGTCATACTTATTATGAATTTCCGATCGGGAAAAACAGGGGGAGGAAAAATAACTGAAATAGTGACAAATATACTCAAGTAATTTTACAAAATTAACAAAAAACGCAAATTTATAGATTTCAAACATCAATGGTAAAATAATAAAGTTGATAGGTTAAAATATCCATAAAATATTTTGATTAAAACAAAACAAAAAAATATTTCGAATAAATATTTTGATTTCGATAAAATATATTGATTCACAAAAATATTTCGAAAAGAACCGAGGGAGCTGAAAAAAAAGAAATTACTTCGGAATGCAAATATGGAAAATATGGGAACTTCGAAAAAGTAAATATCAATTTTAAGAAAATCAAAATACGAATTCTAACGAAAATTCCAGAAGAATCCGAACACGAATAACAATGAAAAATAAAGCAACATTCGGAAAAGAATAAATATAAATTATTAAGTACAAATTAAACTGTTAAATAGAATATCTTTAAGAAATTAAATACAGAAACAATAATTTTAAAAATGTATATACAAATTATATAGTATTTTATAGTAATAATATAAATTATAAGAATGCCATATACATAAACTAAAGAAAGAATGTATCGACACAATTTTAAACAGTAACTTTAAATTCAATTTAAATTTTTAAAGTAATGAAAAAGAGCAATACAACCTGGAATTTAATTATCCAAACTGTCAAGCAAATTGTAAAACACACTAAAAAAATCTTACGAAGTTAACTCGCAAAAATTTCTAGTAAAATGCTGAAATGGAACAAAATGTTTTAAATTTCATCGCGATGACGTAAATACTAGAGTTGTTAAAATTGAATTTTCACCTTAATTCTTATTGGTCTTCATCTGTATTACAAGCATCTCTTGAGAATCACATGAGACAAAAATAAGGCTCTGTTCGCCAAATTTGGCTAGAAAAAAAATGCGCCAAGGGTGACCGTACATTAAAACTGTGCCAAGGTCGTTTTTATCCTAATCTATTAATATAATGTTTTTCAATTTCTGAGCTTAAAAATGTAAATAATTTAATAGCAAAAAACTTAAAATATTGATGGTAGTATTTGAAATAATTTTGTTGTTAGTTTATTAAAGCATTGACAGCCTTTGTTATTCATCTTACAAAAATTTGTGTTATTGAAATTTCATGTGGTTTATTAAACTATACAGTTAATTTTACTTTGATAAAATACAAGAATTACGAACAATGTAATTATATGTCTTCAAAACTATTTTAAATGCTTATAAAAGTTTTCATATGCTAAAAAATACATATATAAAATTACATGTTTGTTTTTTTATTCGTAATTTCATGGCTATTCTGAATTGAGTCAACTATTCTGAATTAGGTTTAAGTAAAATTAAATTCAAAAGTTAATCTATTTTTTACTTGATTGTTTTCACATTCCTTTTAAGAATTTGAGAAATAAAATAAAAAATAAAATCAAAATAAAAATACAAAGAAAATGAGTTATTGAAGTAAATATGTATGCTAATTCTAGGAAATTAAGATAAACTTGCGAATATTTTCTAATCATAAACGTAAAGTAGCTTTATATATATTTATTGAATGATGGATTAAAACTCAAACAAATTGTAAAATTTTACTTACAAGAAACTCTAACAAAGTTTTTCAAATAACAAACTATGCATACTGTATATTCCTGAATTGCTAAATTTAAATTTTGACCACACACTGAAGACCTGCTAATGATCTAGGGCTGTTGAAAAATATTCCAATATTCACTTCATACATTCTCACAGAGAACATTCCTTAAATAGTAGGACATATTCCCATGTCGAAAGGTAAAGAACCCAATATGTGCCTGCGCATCTACCCCAATAAACGTGCAATCAAAAGAAATAAATTTTGTCTTTTTTTATTCATTCCCTGTGATCGAACTTGAGAAAATTCATTCCAAAGAGTAATGTCCAATTAGACCATCGTTAAATTTAATGAATTTTTAAAACTGTTAAGCAAATAAAAATTTGTAACAGAAAAATAGCATCTAAAATTATCTCTCTAAATACAACTCTTCTCTTAGCAAGCTGAAATTTTGTCTGAAATTGAATAAAAATTGGCTGCACGGAATGGAATGAACATTATATCATACTTTCTTCGACTAATTTAAACACAGTTTCATTTCAATATTTTGAATTTAGTTAATAGAATTTATTTAAAACATAGTTTATCCTGGTTTGATTTCTGAAATTGCTTATTCCGTGATTAGATTCATTTAAGTTGTGAAATATTACGCCATATAGAAATTCTTCGGTTTTCATGAATGAAGATGTGTGGTTTCTTTTCCTTACTTTTAAAATTGCCATCTGAACATAATTGCTGAAGCTAAAAAAATATTTCTGAAGCGTCACATCCTTTTCATTCTTTATTAAAAACTCCAATTTTTCTATAAATATCAAGATGACTTTTTCCTCATTCTAAAAAAATATAGTTATTATGAAGTACGGCAAATGTGTTTTGTTTGTACCATTATAATGTCAATAGTAAAAAGAATAAGTAATGCAAGTAAAAAGAAACACAATTTCATTCATTAAAATGTCTTAACCAAAAGGAATTCTTATCCGCTCATTATTCTTTCTATTTGTTTTTAACAGGTATTTTTTATTTGTGAACAATGCTAGGTAAATAGTAACGTTAATTTTTAATCATAATTTTTGAACCAAAATTAAAATTTTCCTCTGGAAAATACTTATTCATACAAAGCAGAAGAGTAGGAAAAATTGGGTTCATAAACCTTACTTTCGACGAGTCGTGGGTTCGATTTCCACAATGTTCTTCAGAGTCTGTAACGTGTCTGAATACTTACTGAATTGTAGGTCAAGGATTATTTAAATATTGTGTGTAAAAAGTAATCGCTAAGCGACAAGTAAACTCAAACACTTGAAAGACAGGTATGCTAGTTTCATAAAAAAATAACGAAATAATTTTACTCTAAATGTTTTCTTGCCATCCCTGAAAAACAGATATGCTTGAATAAATATTATGGAAGATATTCCAAAAAAAAAAGTAGGAAAATATTTTTTAAATTTAAATAACATTCTTGAAATTGAAATTATATATATAATTATATTTTATCTATCAATGCCTCCTTGGAGTTGATATGTACAACAAATCGTAATTAACTATACCTGTTCTGTTTGCACTACACATTCCTAAAAATAATCCAGTTTTTTTAATAGTAAAATATTATTTGACGCAATTTTAAATATTAAGGAATCCAAATTTCATTGCATTCAGAGAATACTCTCAGCTTAAATTAAAATATTCATTTGAAAGTTCTTTTGGAAAGATTTTCCAAAGTAATAAATAAGAATATTTTTCAAATTGCATTAAAAGCATATCATAAATATCTATGTTTCGTTTATAATTACCTCCTAGGAATTGACTTGTATAACCCATGGGAATATATTATGCTTCCTGTATGTTTAGTACTCTTATTTAAAAGAAATATTGCTTTTAAGCAAACAAGGATATTTTTATGTAAGCTTAGTTATTAAAGAAATACTTATATATTTCCTTGTTTTCATAGTTCTCCCATCAAAGATTAAACGATTCACTTAGGAGTTCTTTAGGAAAGAATTTTCAAAATAATATGTAAGAATATTCTTAAAATTAAATCCACAAATAAAACTATAAATAGCTATATCTTTTAAATATAATTGCCTCCTAGGAGTAGACTTGTATAACACATGGGAATATATTCTGTATGTTTATCACACTTATTTAAATGAAATATTGCTTTTAAGCAATAAAGAATATTCTTATGTAAGTTTAATTACTAAGGAAATGTATTTCTATATTTCCTTGTTTTCACAGAGCCCTCTCAAGCGATGATTAAAAGATTCGTTTGGGAGCTCTTTAGGAAAGATTTTTCAATATAATATGTAAGAATATTCTTAAAAGTGTATATACAATGAAAATTATAAATAGCTATGTTTTATATATAATTGCCTCCTTGGAGTTGACTTGTATAACCCATGGGAATATATTATGCTGTTTTGTATGTTTATGACTCTTATTTAAAGGAAATATTGCTTTTAAGCAAACAAGGATATTCTTATGTAAGTTTAATATAACAGAGGAAATTTATTTCTACATTTCCTTGTATTTATAAGAGTCATCTCAAGCGATGATTAAAAGATTCGCTTAGGAGCTCTTTAGGAAAGATTTTTCAATGTAATATGTAAGAATATCCTTAAAGTTGAATATACAAAGAAAATTATTAATAGCTATGTTTTATTTTTAATTGCCTCCTTGGAGATGACTTGTATAACCCATGGGATATATATTATGCTGTTTGTATGTTAATGACTCTTATTTAAAGGAAATAATGCTTTTAAGCAAACAAGGATATTCTTATGTAAGTTTAATATAACTAGAGGAAATATTTCTGCATTTCCTTGTATTTATAAAGTCATCCCAGCGATGATTAAAAGATTCGCTTGGGAGCTCTTTAGGAAAGATTTTTCAATGTGATATGTAAGAATATCCTTAAAGTTGAATATACAAAGAAAATTATTAATAGCTATGTTTTATTTTTAATTGCCTCCTTGGAGATGACTTGTATAACCCATGGGTATATATTATGCTGTTTGTATGTTAATGACTCTTATTTAAAGGAAATAATGCTTTTAAGCAAACAAGGATATTCTTATGTAAGTTTAATATAACAGAGGAAATATTTCTGCATTTCCTTGTATTTATAAAGTCATCCCAGCGATGATTAAAAGATTCGCTTAGGAGCTCTTTAGGAAAGATTTTTCAATGTGATATGTAAGAATATCCTTAAAGTTGAATATACAAAGAAAATTATTAATAGCTATGTTTTATTTTTAATTGCCTCCTTGGAGATGACTTGTATAACCCATGGGTATATATTATGCTGTTTGTATGTTAATGACTCTTATTTAAAGGAAATAATGCTTTTAAGCAAACAAGGATATTCTTATGTAAGTTTAATATAACAGAGGAAATATTTCTGCATTTCCTTGTATTTATAAAGTCATCCCAGCGATGATTAAAAGATTCGCTTGGGAGCTCTTTAGGAAAGATTTTTCAATGTGATATGTAAGAATATCCTTAAAGTTGAATATACAAAGAAAATTATTAATAGCTATGTTTTATTTTTAATTGCCTCCTTGGAGATGACTTGTATAACCCATGGGTATATATTATGCTGTTTGTATGTTAATGACTCTTATTTAAAGGAAATAATGCTTTTAAGCAAACAAGGATATTCTTATGTAAGTTTAATATAACAGAGGAAATATTTCTGCATTTCCTTGTATTTATAAAGTCATCCCAGCGATGATTAAAAGATTCGCTTGGGAGCTCTTTAGGAAAGTTTTTTCAATGTGATATGTAAGAATATCCTTAAAGTTGAATATACAAAGAAAATTATTAATAGCTATGTTTTATTTTTAATTGCCTCCTTGGAGATGACTTGTATAACCCATGGGTATATATTATGCTGTTTGTATGTTAATGACTCTTATTTAAAGGAAATAATGCTTTTAAGCAAACAAGGATATTCTTATGTAAGTTTAATATAACAGAGGAAATATTTCTGCATTTCCTTGTATTTATAAAGTCATCCCAGCGATGATTAAAAGATTCGCTTAGGAGCTCTTTAGGAAAGATTTTTCAATGTGATATGTAAGAATATCCTTAAAGTTGAATATACAAAGAAAATTATTAATAGCTATGTTTTATTTTTAATTGCCTCCTTGGAGATGACTTGTATAACCCATGGGTATATATTATGCTGTTTGTATGTTAATGACTCTTATTTAAAGGAAATAATGCTTTTAAGCAAACAAGGATATTCTTATGTAAGTTTAATATAACAGAGGAAATATTTCTGCATTTCCTTGTATTTATAAAGTCATCCCAGCGATGATTAAAAGATTCGCTTGGGAGCTCTTTAGGAAAGTTTTTTCAATGTGATATGTAAGAATATCCTTAAAGTTGAATATACAAAGAAAATTATTAATAGCTATGTTTTATTTTTAATTGCCTCCTTGGAGATGACTTGTATAACCCATGGGTATATATTATGCTGTTTGTATGTTAATGACTCTTATTTAAAGGAAATAATGCTTTTAAGCAAACAAGGATATTCTTATGTAAGTTTAATATAACAGAGGAAATATTTCTGCATTTCCTTGTATTTATAAAGTCATCCCAGCGATGATTAAAAGATTCGCTTAGGAGCTCTTTAGGAAAGTTTTTTCAATGTGATATGTAAGAATATCCTTAAAGTTGAATATACAAAGAAAATTATTAATAGCTATGTTTTATTTTTAATTGCCTCCTTGGAGATGACTTGTATAACCCATGGGTATATATTATGCTGTTTGTATGTTAATGACTCTTATTTAAAGGAAATAATGCTTTTAAGCAAACAAGGATATTCTTATGTAAGTTTAATATAACAGAGGAAATATTTCTGCATTTCCTTGTATTTATAAAGTCATCCCAGCGATGATTAAAAGATTCGCTTAGGAGCTCTTTAGGAAAGATTTTTCAATGTGATATGTAAGAATATCCTTAAAGTTGAATATACAAAGAAAATTATTAATAGCTATGTTTTATTTTTAATTGCCTCCTTGGAGATGACTTGTATAACCCATGGGTATATATTATGCTGTTTGTATGTTAATGACTCTTATTTAAAGGAAATAATGCTTTTAAGCAAACAAGGATATTCTTATGTAAGTTTAATATAACAGAGGAAATATTTCTGCATTTCCTTGTATTTATAAAGTCATCCCAGCGATGATTAAAAGATTCGCTTGGGAGCTCTTTAGGAAAGTTTTTTCAATGTGATATGTAAGAATATCCTTAAAGTTGAATATACAAAGAAAATTATTAATAGCTATGTTTTATTTTTAATTGCCTCCTTGGAGATGACTTGTATAACCCATGGGTATATATTATGCTGTTTGTATGTTAATGACTCTTATTTAAAGGAAATAATGCTTTTAAGCAAACAAGGATATTCTTATGTAAGTTTAATATAACAGAGGAAATATTTCTGCATTTCCTTGTATTTATAAAGTCATCCCAGCGATGATTAAAAGATTCGCTTAGGAGCTCTTTAGGAAAGATTTTTCAATGTGATATGTAAGAATATCCTTAAAGTTGAATATACAAAGAAAATTATTAATAGCTATGTTTTATTTTTAATTGCCTCCTTGGAGATGACTTGTATAACCCATGGGTATATATTATGCTGTTTGTATGTTAATGACTCTTATTTAAAGGAAATAATGCTTTTAAGCAAACAAGGATATTCTTATGTAAGTTTAATATAACAGAGGAAATATTTCTGCATTTCCTTGTATTTATAAAGTCATCCCAGCGATGATTAAAAGATTCGCTTGGGAGCTCTTTAGGAAAGTTTTTTCAATGTGATATGTAAGAATATCCTTAAAGTTGAATATACAAAGAAAATTATTAATAGCTATGTTTTATTTTTAATTGCCTCCTTGGAGATGACTTGTATAACCCATGGGTATATATTATGCTGTTTGTATGTTAATGACTCTTATTTAAAGGAAATAATGCTTTTAAGCAAACAAGGATATTCTTATGTAAGTTTAATATAACAGAGGAAATATTTCTGCATTTCCTTGTATTTATAAAGTCATCCCAGCGATGATTAAAAGATTCGCTTGGGAGCTCTTTAGGAAAGTTTTTTCAATGTGATATGTAAGAATATCCTTAAAGTTGAATATACAAAGAAAATTATTAATAGCTATGTTTTATTTTTAATTGCCTCCTTGGAGATGACTTGTATAACCCATGGGTATATATTATGCTGTTTGTATGTTAATGACTCTTATTTAAAGGAAATAATGCTTTTAAGCAAACAAGGATATTCTTATGTAAGTTTAATATAACAGAGGAAATATTTCTGCATTTCCTTGTATTTATAAAGTCATCCCAGCGATGATTAAAAGATTCGCTTAGGAGCTCTTTAGGAAAGATTTTTCAATGTGATATGTAAGAATATCCTTAAAGTTGAATATACAAAGAAAATTATTAATAGCTATGTTTTATTTTTAATTGCCTCCTTGGAGATGACTTGTATAACCCATGGGTATATATTATGCTGTTTGTATGTTAATGACTCTTATTTAAAGGAAATAATGCTTTTAAGCAAACAAGGATATTCTTATGTAAGTTTAATATAACAGAGGAAATATTTCTGCATTTCCTTGTATTTATAAAGTCATCCCAGCGATGATTAAAAGATTCGCTTGGGAGCTCTTTAGGAAAGTTTTTTCAATGTGATATGTAAGAATATCCTTAAAGTTGAATATACAAAGAAAATTATTAATAGCTATGTTTTATTTTTAATTGCCTCCTTGGAGATGACTTGTATAACCCATGGGTATATATTATGCTGTTTGTATGTTAATGACTCTTATTTAAAGGAAATAATGCTTTTAAGCAAACAAGGATATTCTTATGTAAGTTTAATATAACAGAGGAAATATTTCTGCATTTCCTTGTATTTATAAAGTCATCCCAGCGATGATTAAAAGATTCGCTTAGGAGCTCTTTAGGAAAGTTTTTTCAATGTGATATGTAAGAATATCCTTAAAGTTGAATATACAAAGAAAATTATTAATAGCTATGTTTTATTTTTAATTGCCTCCTTGGAGATGACTTGTATAACCCATGGGTATATATTATGCTGTTTGTATGTTAATGACTCTTATTTAAAGGAAATAATGCTTTTAAGCAAACAAGGATATTCTTATGTAAGTTTAATATAACAGAGGAAATATTTCTGCATTTCCTTGTATTTATAAAGTCATCCCAGCGATGATTAAAAGATTCGCTTGGGAGCTCTTTAGGAAAGATTTTTCAATGTGATATGTAAGAATATCCTTAAAGTTGAATATACAAAGAAAATTATTAATAGCTATGTTTTATTTTTAATTGCCTCCTTGGAGATGACTTGTATAACCCATGGGTATATATTATGCTGTTTGTATGTTAATGACTCTTATTTAAAGGAAATAATGCTTTTAAGCAAACAAGGATATTCTTATGTAAGTTTAATATAACAGAGGAAATATTTCTGCATTTCCTTGTATTTATAAAGTCATCCCAGCGATGATTAAAAGATTCGCTTGGGAGCTCTTTAGGAAAGTTTTTTCAATGTGATATGTAAGAATATCCTTAAAGTTGAATATACAAAGAAAATTATTAATAGCTATGTTTTATTTTTAATTGCCTCCTTGGAGATGACTTGTATAACCCATGGGTATATATTATGCTGTTTGTATGTTAATGACTCTTATTTAAAGGAAATAATGCTTTTAAGCAAACAAGGATATTCTTATGTAAGTTTAATATAACAGAGGAAATATTTCTGCATTTCCTTGTATTTATAAAGTCATCCCAGCGATGATTAAAAGATTCGCTTAGGAGCTCTTTAGGAAAGTTTTTTCAATGTGATATGTAAGAATATCCTTAAAGTTGAATATACAAAGAAAATTATTAATAGCTATGTTTTATTTTTAATTGCCTCCTTGGAGATGACTTGTATAACCCATGGGTATATATTATGCTGTTTGTATGTTAATGACTCTTATTTAAAGGAAATAATGCTTTTAAGCAAACAAGGATATTCTTATGTAAGTTTAATATAACAGAGGAAATATTTCTGCATTTCCTTGTATTTATAAAGTCATCCCAGCGATGATTAAAAGATTCGCTTGGGAGCTCTTTAGGAAAGTTTTTTCAATGTGATATGTAAGAATATCCTTAAAGTTGAATATACAAAGAAAATTATTAATAGCTATGTTTTATTTTTAATTGCCTCCTTGGAGATGACTTGTATAACCCATGGGTATATATTATGCTGTTTGTATGTTAATGACTCTTATTTAAAGGAAATAATGCTTTTAAGCAAACAAGGATATTCTTATGTAAGTTTAATATAACAGAGGAAATATTTCTGCATTTCCTTGTATTTATAAAGTCATCCCAGCGATGATTAAAAGATTCGCTTGGGAGCTCTTTAGGAAAGTTTTTTCAATGTGATATGTAAGAATATCCTTAAAGTTGAATATACAAAGAAAATTATTAATAGCTATGTTTTATTTTTAATTGCCTCCTTGGAGATGACTTGTATAACCCATGGGTATATATTATGCTGTTTGTATGTTAATGACTCTTATTTAAAGGAAATAATGCTTTTAAGCAAACAAGGATATTCTTATGTAAGTTTAATATAACAGAGGAAATATTTCTGCATTTCCTTGTATTTATAAAGTCATCCCAGCGATGATTAAAAGATTCGCTTAGGAGCTCTTTAGGAAAGATTTTTCAATGTGATATGTAAGAATATCCTTAAAGTTGAATATACAAAGAAAATTATTAATAGCTATGTTTTATTTTTAATTGCCTCCTTGGAGATGACTTGTATAACCCATGGGTATATATTATGCTGTTTGTATGTTAATGACTCTTATTTAAAGGAAATAATGCTTTTAAGCAAACAAGGATATTCTTATGTAAGTTTAATATAACAGAGGAAATATTTCTGCATTTCCTTGTATTTATAAAGTCATCCCAGCGATGATTAAAAGATTCGCTTGGGAGCTCTTTAGGAAAGTTTTTTCAATGTGATATGTAAGAATATCCTTAAAGTTGAATATACAAAGAAAATTATTAATAGCTATGTTTTATTTTTAATTGCCTCCTTGGAGATGACTTGTATAACCCATGGGTATATATTATGCTGTTTGTATGTTAATGACTCTTATTTAAAGGAAATAATGCTTTTAAGCAAACAAGGATATTCTTATGTAAGTTTAATATAACAGAGGAAATATTTCTGCATTTCCTTGTATTTATAAAGTCATCCCAGCGATGATTAAAAGATTCGCTTAGGAGCTCTTTAGGAAAGTTTTTTCAATGTGATATGTAAGAATATCCTTAAAGTTGAATATACAAAGAAAATTATTAATAGCTATGTTTTATTTTTAATTGCCTCCTTGGAGATGACTTGTATAACCCATGGGTATATATTATGCTGTTTGTATGTTAATGACTCTTATTTAAAGGAAATAATGCTTTTAAGCAAACAAGGATATTCTTATGTAAGTTTAATATAACAGAGGAAATATTTCTGCATTTCCTTGTATTTATAAAGTCATCCCAGCGATGATTAAAAGATTCGCTTGGGAGCTCTTTAGGAAAGATTTTTCAATGTGATATGTAAGAATATCCTTAAAGTTGAATATACAAAGAAAATTATTAATAGCTATGTTTTATTTTTAATTGCCTCCTTGGAGATGACTTGTATAACCCATGGGTATATATTATGCTGTTTGTATGTTAATGACTCTTATTTAAAGGAAATAATGCTTTTAAGCAAACAAGGATATTCTTATGTAAGTTTAATATAACAGAGGAAATATTTCTGCATTTCCTTGTATTTATAAAGTCATCCCAGCGATGATTAAAAGATTCGCTTGGGAGCTCTTTAGGAAAGTTTTTTCAATGTGATATGTAAGAATATCCTTAAAGTTGAATATACAAAGAAAATTATTAATAGCTATGTTTTATTTTTAATTGCCTCCTTGGAGATGACTTGTATAACCCATGGGTATATATTATGCTGTTTGTATGTTAATGACTCTTATTTAAAGGAAATAATGCTTTTAAGCAAACAAGGATATTCTTATGTAAGTTTAATATAACAGAGGAAATATTTCTGCATTTCCTTGTATTTATAAAGTCATCCCAGCGATGATTAAAAGATTCGCTTAGGAGCTCTTTAGGAAAGATTTTTCAATGTGATATGTAAGAATATCCTTAAAGTTGAATATACAAAGAAAATTATTAATAGCTATGTTTTATTTTTAATTGCCTCCTTGGAGATGACTTGTATAACCCATGGGTATATATTATGCTGTTTGTATGTTAATGACTCTTATTTAAAGGAAATAATGCTTTTAAGCAAACAAGGATATTCTTATGTAAGTTTAATATAACAGAGGAAATATTTCTGCATTTCCTTGTATTTATAAAGTCATCCCAGCGATGATTAAAAGATTCGCTTGGGAGCTCTTTAGGAAAGTTTTTTCAATGTGATATGTAAGAATATCCTTAAAGTTGAATATACAAAGAAAATTATTAATAGCTATGTTTTATTTTTAATTGCCTCCTTGGAGATGACTTGTATAACCCATGGGTATATATTATGCTGTTTGTATGTTAATGACTCTTATTTAAAGGAAATAATGCTTTTAAGCAAACAAGGATATTCTTATGTAAGTTTAATATAACAGAGGAAATATTTCTGCATTTCCTTGTATTTATAAAGTCATCCCAGCGATGATTAAAAGATTCGCTTGGGAGCTCTTTAGGAAAGTTTTTTCAATGTGATATGTAAGAATATCCTTAAAGTTGAATATACAAAGAAAATTATTAATAGCTATGTTTTATTTTTAATTGCCTCCTTGGAGATGACTTGTATAACCCATGGGTATATATTATGCTGTTTGTATGTTAATGACTCTTATTTAAAGGAAATAATGCTTTTAAGCAAACAAGGATATTCTTATGTAAGTTTAATATAACAGAGGAAATATTTCTGCATTTCCTTGTATTTATAAAGTCATCCCAGCGATGATTAAAAGATTCGCTTAGGAGCTCTTTAGGAAAGATTTTTCAATGTGATATGTAAGAATATCCTTAAAGTTGAATATACAAAGAAAATTATTAATAGCTATGTTTTATTTTTAATTGCCTCCTTGGAGATGACTTGTATAACCCATGGGTATATATTATGCTGTTTGTATGTTAATGACTCTTATTTAAAGGAAATAATGCTTTTAAGCAAACAAGGATATTCTTATGTAAGTTTAATATAACAGAGGAAATATTTCTGCATTTCCTTGTATTTATAAAGTCATCCCAGCGATGATTAAAAGATTCGCTTGGGAGCTCTTTAGGAAAGTTTTTTCAATGTGATATGTAAGAATATCCTTAAAGTTGAATATACAAAGAAAATTATTAATAGCTATGTTTTATTTTTAATTGCCTCCTTGGAGATGACTTGTATAACCCATGGGTATATATTATGCTGTTTGTATGTTAATGACTCTTATTTAAAGGAAATAATGCTTTTAAGCAAACAAGGATATTCTTATGTAAGTTTAATATAACAGAGGAAATATTTCTGCATTTCCTTGTATTTATAAAGTCATCCCAGCGATGATTAAAAGATTCGCTTGGGAGCTCTTTAGGAAAGTTTTTTCAATGTGATATGTAAGAATATCCTTAAAGTTGAATATACAAAGAAAATTATTAATAGCTATGTTTTATTTTTAATTGCCTCCTTGGAGATGACTTGTATAACCCATGGGTATATATTATGCTGTTTGTATGTTAATGACTCTTATTTAAAGGAAATAATGCTTTTAAGCAAACAAGGATA